>JAPDKQ010000026.1:0-335591 GCA_027569665.1 Aspergillus bridgeri
GGTACGCAGTGCGGGATCGTATTGGTAGGGGTGCCGTGACTATAGAACTAATTGCTGGTCTTCAGAACCCGTGGTTCTGAAGCCCCTTTTCCCTATGGGCGGGTCATGTGACCCAGACTACCCTACCAATCGAGCCCTACCCGCACTGCGCTCCTCTGGGCCGCAGTGCGGTAGGTGGTCATAACAAGCAGATATAGGATAGTATTCTATCTATTTTTTATATTTTATCTTTATTCTTACAGAGCTCTGTCTATATATAATAAATATAAGATAATATTCTATCTATTTTTTTTTATTTTATCTTTTATCTTATAGAGCCCTATTTTATAGACATAAAATAATATTTTATCTATTTTTTTATTTTTTATAGCTACTTCTTTAAAACTAAGTTAAAATAGAGTGGCTATTAGGACAGTATAATATAAATAATCCTATATAATTAATAGGATATTATAGAATTACTTAGTATTTAACTCTCTAACTTGTTAAAAAAGATAAAGATTATATTAATACTTTAGTTTACCATGTCCGGCCACTAAAGAACTTAGTAAGTTATAATAGTCTTCTTTTTTTTTTAGATATTATACTAATATAGAGTAGCTATTAAGACGGTATAATATATATAATCTTACACGGTTAATCGGATATTATAAAATTACTTAGTATCCGACTCTCTAACTTATTAAAAAAGATAAAGATAATATTAATATTTTAGTTTACCATGTTCGGCCACTAAAGAACTTAGTAAGTTAATAATAGTTTTTTTTTTCTTAAATATTATACTAATATAGAGTGGCTAGGGGGCTCGAGGCCCTAGAGGAAGCGGAAAGATCCGGTGAAGGGTAGTAGGGAGGGTAGCCTAGGCACGCCTAGGCGACACCCACCCTGCTTGAAACTCAAGAAGAGCTCTATAAGCTCGAAGGCCCTGCGCGGATAGGCGGACTGGGGCAAGGAAAAGGAATAGAATGTCTAAAGAGGGGCGCAGCCCTAGGAACTAATCGAAGCCAGAGGCCAACACCTCTGGCCAGCAAAATATGGTCTGTCATAGCTAGATAGCTCGGTGCGGACAATAAACTTGATTAAATAATAATAATAATAATAATAATAGAAATAAAATATTAATTTTAGTAATAGCCAGCGTCCTATAGGCTATAAGACTAATAGATAAAGATATACTGATTTATATAAATCTTTTAGAATATTAATAATAGCGACAGCCTATTAATATAAAATCTATATAATATTTATTCTGTAAGATATATAATATAAATAAAAATAAAGCGTTAATAGCCTAACTTAAGTAACAGCTAGCGTTCTATATATAGTAAACACAGAGCTACTAGTTACTCTTTTATTAGAAGTCACTGGAACATCAAAATCAGCACCTATCGAAAACGCGTCTTTTTCTCGCGTCATTCAAACCGCAGAGGCCTCTAGGCCCTAAAAAACCGCCATGGAGGCCCTTGAACCCCATGGTGGTTGCGTTTCGCACGCGTCAACCCCCCGCGCAGGCAACGTGGCCTCCCAGGTCCTGGAGGGACTGGGTATGCCAGACACCCTAATACCAAGCTATTGGCGCTCGCAGGACCCCCAGGGGCCCTTTAGCGATGAGTATGACCTACCGGTAGAGGCCGCTTAACTAAGTAGGAGTGATAGCTCTAGGGTCCTGGGGCTCGTAAGCTCTAGCAGGGCCCTTAGCTGGGCTAGTAAAGCACGTAGTGGAATCAGACTATAAAAGGCCACCTAGAGAGGACTAGCAGATTGGGTAAAGTAACGACCGTTCCTACTAGATGCTAGTAGGCAAGCGCAGGCCCTGGCAGGAATGCTAGAACTAGTCCAGTGCCAGTAATAGGAGGCCTATTAAGAAGGTCTTGAATAGCTGCGGCTAGAGATGGTAGAGAAGTTGTAGACCTGAAAGATAGAATAGTAAGTTAGAGAAGGTCTATACCTCGATTATATTTATATACTTAAGTTAGAAATCGGCAAGCTGCGTATAGAACTTACTATAATCTAGTAAGTTATATATTATTCTTTCTAAGCAACCGACGAGATAACACACGAATTTATTAATAGAGTCGTACTAGAAAATATCTAATATTAATAAATCTAGCTAGCTAAGGTAAGTTAAAAGCACGCAGAGCAGCCTATTAGGCCTATTAATAAATCCTACTAGGCTCTAAAGAAGGTAATATATATAGATCTAGCAGTGCTATTAGTTATTAGGCCTAGGGACTAAGAATAATAAGAAATTATATAAAAATAAAGGAAGTCCCAGAGAGCTAGAAAGACTAAAAGATCTAAATAGCTAGACCCGAGAAGCTTCCAGCCGGTAAAATATAGTTCTAAAGATATTTAAAGACTATTTTTTCGTAGAAAGATAATCCAGGTAGTCTCTAAAGCTGAATAGAAGGATATAATTCTAGAAATTAATTATAGTTTACTTTAATCAGGCTTCCCAGGCTTCGTCCGGGTAGTAGATGCAGGATATACTAGTAGTGGTACGGTTAGTGTCTTATTAGAGAAAGAGACTCTAGGCTTTATACTATTTTCTAATTACCGGGATATTCTAGTTACAGCAGCCCGATAAGCAGATCTAGTAATTATTTTAGTAGAATTACCTGAATAATGATATAGAATAAAGATCCATAGGGTTCTAGTTAAGCGCTATTTAAGCTGCGGGCTAGGTCTAATACGGGAGGAAATTAAACTGGGTACTAACTACTAGTTAAGAAAAAAGATCTAATATAGTTCCGTAATTCTAGGAAGCTTAGAGGCTAGAAAGAATCTATTATAATAATTATAGTTAGCTTTTTAGAGAAGACTTAAAGGATTCTGATTAATAGAATTCGCTTTAGTAGAGCTAGGTATAAGATAGAATACTATTAGAAGATAGGAGTAGATATAGTCTATCTCTGCTACTGCGGTCTAGGCTATCGCAGTTTTAGGGCCTACGGGGATTATCCCTTTTGCTACTTTATATATACGGGCTCTCACGAGGGGGCAGAGCATGTATGCCGGGTAATAGACTATCTAGCTAGACCGGGGGCAGCCTGTAAGTATATATTAGTTAAGTATAGTAACTATAAAGGGCCATACCCTGTTACTATAACGAACTGCCTAGCTAAAAAAACCGTATAAAAAAAGAAATATATATAAGTAGATCAGTAGCTTAAGACTAGTTAGATAATAGTATTATAATATTCCCTAGTATCTATAGTGCTTATACAGAATAGATAACCTATTTAAATAAGGAATAGTTTAGTGCTAGCTAGCCCACGAACCCCTCTACAGATATCTAGAGATATTTAACTACTATAAATATCTACGGCTAGCCGCAGAATTAATATAGATATAAGGAAAATAGGAATCTTTAAAAGTATCTAATCTAGCCCTAGTATCTATTAATACTAGTCCTATAGTATAATTACCGTAAAACCTACGCGGTTACTATTACGGTATTAGAGACTAGGCTAAAGCTAGGAGTAGGCCTAGTATACCTATAGGAATCCTATATTAGTAGGGAATTCCGACACGAAAAATATTAGATATACTAGTCTAGAACAGGGGAACATATAAACTAGCGGATAGCTATAGCTATCCGACGAGACCTACTTAATAAGATAATTATAGAAGCCCGTATAGATCTAATAAATTATTTATATCTGTTATGGGACTGGCCCCAGGCAGATAAGCTCTGCCTTAGGCACCTATGGTGCCTGAGGCCTCGCGGTTATTTAGACACTAGTGTTAGCGTACTACATAATAAGAGGACTTCGTACGGATATAAGGAATAGCTCTTTAGCTATTTCTCCTTATTTACAGGCACGTTTAAAACAGCAGCTTCTTCTCGTTCTATAATATTAAAAATAGCTTATTAATATAAAAGATCCTAAACGGAGCCCGACTAGGCGTACGAAGAAAGAAGAATGATAATAAAATAATAAATAGATTTAAAAAGACTGCGGTCGACCGTAGTATCTATATTAATAAATAATAATACCTAATTTCTATTATAAGAATTAATAAACCTGTCACGGTGCGGATCCAAGGATGACTAACTGGCTCGATCACGTGACCGCACCACCTCCTATCTTCCCGCTGTCTTGAGATCCTGTTGTAGCTCTTCGAGCTATGTCTTGTCTATCAGCCTATATATAGCTTAATCCTGTAGTAATCCAGTATCTGTTACTCCGAAGCCTGCCTGCCCGCCTGTCTACTATTAGCTCTACTATCTCCGCCAGCCTGTATCTTGATACTATGTAGCTCCTCTTATAGAGCTGGTATTGACTTGACATGCCTGAAATCCCGAAATCTTTATTCCTATCTAAAGATCTCGAATAATTCGCTCAGTATATAGCCGAATACGCTAAGGAATAGTATCTATACTGTGAGTAGATCTACGGATTTACTATTAACGCGGATGCTGAGTAAAATTGTCTTTAGAAAGATATAGTAGCCGCTATAGCTATTATCTTTTATTAGGCCTAGTAGAATGAAAACCTGAACTCTCGATTAATTAAGGCTACGGCTACTTAGAATATTCTAATAAAAGAATATGATTAAGCTATTTAGGCTGCCATCCCTGGAATCAGCACCCCGGACCAGACTTCTAAATTTATTATTAAAGAACCTCTAGTTACTCTAATAGGAGCGCCTGCGTTAATTAATTCTAGATCTTCCGCCTCCGCCTGTTTTTCTAAACGCCTGCCCGACCCTAATAAGTTTAAAGATGTCTGATTAGACCTCCGCTGTTTTACTTCTTAGATTAAGGAAAAGATAACCGTGAACCGCGATTACTTCCCGATCCTTGAGACTCGTATAGCCTATATTATCAACTATTTAAAAGGACTGCCCTACGCCCAGATCCTGCCGTACATCAAAGACAGGATCTGCCAGTTAAACAATTATACTAATATCCTGGATATACTGGATAGAGCCTATAGTGATCTTAACCACATCTATAATATCTATAACGCCCTCTTCGTCTTAAAATAAAAGAATTAGAAGTTTTCTATTTTTTTCGCTGAGTTCTAACGCCTGATTATAAAAGATAAGATAGCTAAAGACAGTCTCGCAATATTACTAGAATACGTTATTAACTAAGAGCTAAAGAATATATTACTCTATCACGAATCCCCCGCCGGCTCCTATATTAATCTTGCTATTTTCTTATAAAAGTTAGAAAACCGCCGGACTTAATACGCCTGTACCTGGCCATGGAGATCCATATCAACTAGAAACCCGGAGAACCGACCGCCTACTAATCTATCTAAGAGCCACCTGCGAGAGGCTTTTCCAGACCTCTTTAGGAACCAGCCAACTCCCCCTGATCCCGAACCTATGGACCTATCACTATCCCGCCGCAGACCGCTCAGCCCACGTGGCTCTACCCGCCGTGACCGTGGGAAGTACTTCTGATGCAGCTCTAATAAGTATCTTATTAGGGATTATCCCGAGCCCGATAACCGCGCCCGCCGGATTAACTATATTAATTACCCTGACTTTCTACGAGTAATGTTCTTTTCTAGAAAACTGTCTCCCCTGACGCCCCTTTCCTACCGTATCCCTGGGGACCTACCTTAATTATCCCCGCTACATACCCCCCAGCCCCGAGCGGAATTCTAACCTGAATGTCTATACTTACCCGACCCGAGCGAGTAGTTAAAAGGAGTCTATCTAATCTAAGCTATGATTAAACGGACGAATCTGCGTAATTTTACCGTATATCCGAGACCGCTGCTAAAGGAATCCTAATTAAGAAGGAATTTTGAAAGAATGACTTATTAGTTATTACTATAATATTAAATCTAGATGAAAGTAAGATTACTAGCTACGCCCTATTAGATACCGGCTGCTCTATATCCCGCGCGATAGATAATAGCTAGGCTAAGATTTATTATCTTATTCTGTACCCCCTAAAGAAACCGAAATTATTAGTAGGTTTTAATAATATAAAAAACAAAGCCGGTAAGATTACCTATTATACGTATATGATTCTAAAGATCTATGATTATATTAAGAAAGATATTCTATTTTTAATTATATAATTAGCCCATTTCCTAGTAGTAATTGGCCTACTATGGTTTAAACTATATAACCCGCGGGTGAACTTCACTGAATATACCCTCTAGTTTACTAGTCCGTACTACTAAAAACACTATAACGTCCCAGGACGCCCCGAAAAGATATAAGCCCTATATAATATCCTGGCTTAAGCCCGACCCGAGAACCTAAAAGCCCTAGCACCCCTACGCTATAAAGATATCTACTAAGTCTTCCTTAATACCTACGCCGTATATGCCCGCCGAGGGGACCAGATCTACGCCTTAACTATGGAGTAAATTAATCTCGCTATTAGAGATGTACCGGATGAATCCGAACTTAAACTACCCGAGAAATTTAAGGATTTTATAGATATTTTTTTTTCTAAAGAAGTAGAGAAATTGCCGTTATATCGAGATTATAATTATACTATTATCCTAGAATTAGGAAAGAGATCCTTATTTAGCCTGCTCTATAGTATATTAAGAAAAGAGTTAACAGCCCTCCGAGAGTGGCTATTAGAGAATCTATAAAAGGACTTTATCCGCCCTAGCTTCTTATCTGTCGTATCCCCCGTCTTATTTATTAAGAAATCTGATAGAGGCCTACGTTTCTGCGTGGATTACTGCGCTTTAAATATAATTACTATTAAGGACCGCTACCCGCTCCCGCTTATAAAGGAGACTCTGAACAACCTGAAAAGAATATGCTATTTTACTAAAATTAATATTATTAGCGCATTTAATAACCTCCGCGTTAAGAAAGAACAGGAATAGTTAATGGCCTTCCGTACGCGTATAGGACTCTATAAATCCCTAGTAATACTATTTAATTTAATAGAGGCTTCCGGGACCTTCTAGCGCTATATTAATAATACTTTACGCGATTATCTTAATATTTTCTATACTATCTATCTTAACGATATCCTGATTTATAGTTATACCCGTTCTAAATATATAGAATATGTCCGCCGCGTTCTTGCGAAACTACGAGAAGTAGGCCTTTATAATAAATTATTAAAATGCGAATTCGCAGTATCGGAGATAAAGTTTCTAAATCTAATTATTAGCTATAATAGTATCCGAATAGACCCAGATAAGATAAAGATTGTGGTAAATTAGTCTATATCTATCTGTGTGACCGACGTGTAAGCTTTTCTAGGATTTAATAACTTTTATTAGCGATTTATCTAAGATTTTTCCAGAATTACCGCACCGCTGGTTACCCTGACTAAGAAGAATATATTATAAAAATAGATACCCGCCTACTAGATAGTTATAGATAGTCTATGAAAGGCTTTCACAGACGTTTCTATATTATAACTATTTGACTAGACCTGACCTGTTATTTTAGAAATTAACGCGTCCGATTACGTGTCTACTAGAGTATTATCCTAGTATAGTAATAATAGTATACTATACCTAGTTACTTTCTTCTCTAAAAAATATTCGCCCGCTGAATATAACTATAAGATCTATAATAAAGAATTACTAGCTATTATTCGCTGCTTCGAGGAATAACGCCCGGAATTTAAAGGATCTCTATCCTTAATTCATATTATTTCTGACTATCGTAATCTAGAATACTTTATATCTATAAAGCTCTTAAACCGCTGCTAAGCCCGATAATCCGAGTTTCTCTCCCGTTTTAACTTTAAGATTGTCTACCGACCCGGAAAATATGGAATGAAACCTGACAGCCTGACTAGGAGGTCAGAGGATCTCCCTAAAGAGGGGGATGAGCGCCTGCTATACTAAAGCCAGATCATCCTAAAACGCGAAAATCTCGACCTGCCTGACCCGCCTGAACCAACTAGCCCGCCTGAATCAATAAACTCGCCTGAATCAACAAACCCGCCTGAATTAATAAACCCGCCCGAACCAAGTAATCCACCTGATCCGCCTGAACCAGCCAGCCCGCCTTTTTAACTAGAGCTAATACTAGAAGACTGATCCCGGTTGAAATCACTAGAAAAACCCCCTGTCCTAATGGTCCTAGTTACCCGATCCCGCCGAAGAGTTAGTTTCGAGGACAAATAAGATCTGTAACTACTATCCGAGATTCAGACCAGCTTAAGAGACGCCTACGAAAGGGACGACTTAATCCGTGAAATCCAGAAAGCCCTAATTACAGGAAAAGACTGCTACCCGAAAATCACTCTAGCCGCCTGCGAGAGACGAGATGGTTTCTTATTCTATAAGAACCGTCTATAGATCCTAGATAACGATTAATTAAAGACCGACCTAACCTGATTAGCCCACGATAAACCTGCCTCCGGACACCCTGGAAGAAACTGAATCTATGAATTATTATTCCGGAAATACTACTAGCCTAATATATACCGCTATATGGCCTAATAGGTCTAGAACTACTATATATGCCGCCGCACTACCCCGTCACAAGAAAGGAAATAGGGCATCCTAAAACCCTTACCAGTATCTGAACGCGTATAGTAAGATATATCTATAGACTTTATTACTAACCTATCTAAAAGCTAGGGCTACGACGTTATACTTGTGGTGGTGGACAGATTAACTAAGATAAAATATTTAATCTTTTATAACGTGATAGTAAACGCCCAGGATATAGTAATAATATATATCTAATATATCTGGAAGCTACACGGCCTATCCCGAATTATTATATTAGATAAAGGCCCCTAGTTTGTTACCGATTTCTGGAAATACCTGATTAAATATCTCTAGATAATAAATAAGCTATCGACCGCATATTACCCCGAGATAGATGGCCAGATTAAACGTGTGAACGCCATGATAGAATAATATCTGCGAGTCTATATAAACTACCTATAGAATAACTAGAATACCTAGCTCCCGCTAGCCGAGTTCGCGCTAAACGGCATATATTTAGATATTATTAAGACTATCCCGTTCTTCGCAAACTATAGTTTTTATCCTTATATAGGTTTCGAATTAACGTCCGCAGGAGACTGCCGTATATAGAACTAATCTATTATCTAAGATACCGAATAATTTGCTATTAGAATATAAGCTATTACCAAATTCGCCCGCGCGGAAATGATAGCCGCTTAAGCCTGATATATTAAATAGATTAATTAGAAACGCCGCCCCGCTAGAAAGTTTAGAGAGAATTAACTAGTATGATTAGACGCCCGATATATTAAGACCCTGCATCCTAGTAAGAAGCTTGACTAGAACACGTTAGGCCCATATCGAATTAAAAAAGTTATTAGCCCATATATCTACCGTCTGGAACTACCGCCTAGTATAAAGATTTATCCTATATTTAATATTAGCTTACTTATACCGGCCAGCCCGAATCCTCTACTAGACTAAGTTTAATCTTCTCCGCTATATATGGAAGTCGAAGAGCTCGAGGAATAAGAGATAAAAAATATTCTCGATTTTTTTTAGAACCGCCGGGGACGTGGCCGTTCCTATTTAATATATATTATAAAATAGATAGGATATCTGGATCTAACCGCGGAACCGGCTAAATATTTAGAATATGCAGAATAGGTTGTCCGTAACTACCATCGCAGATATCCGGATAAGCCAGGCCCCCGTCGGCCTTAACGGAGCTCGGCCATAGAAGGGGGGCATACTATCACGGTGCGGATCTAAGGATGACTAACTGGCTCGATCACGTGACCGCATCATCTCCTATCTTCCCGCTACTTTAAGATCCTGTTGTAGCTCTTCGAGCTATATCTTATCTATCAGCCTGTATATAGCTTGACCCTGTAGTAATCCAGTATCTGTTACTCCGAAGCCTGCCTGCCCGCCTGCCTGCCACCAGCTCTACCATCTCCGCCAGCCCGCACCTTGACAAAACCTTCGTACGGAGATGGCGAAACAGAAATCAAACTTTAAAGAATAACTAAATAAATTATAAAATAGTAGCGTAATCCCTACTACGAATAATAAGAAGGACGAAGGCCTATTACTACGACTATACGAATCACACCATAGACCTTACCCCCGGTACCCTAACATAGAACCATTTACTAGAGAAGATAAACACAACTATAAACCGTTTAAGTTAAATATACGTATAAAACTAATTATTAACAGAGAATATTACCCATCCGGACCAGAACAGGTTTTCTATATTTATAGTCATTTACGTGGAAAAGCCGTTTAATAGATACTCTCCTAAATAAAAGCTTAGAATCCCAGGGTAGTTATACTAGAAAAAATATTTATAATAATAGATAAAGCGTTCGGAGACCCGGACATACGATAAAAGACCCTTAATTAAATAAATATAATAAAATAGAAAAGGATAAAACTGGAAGAATTCTTAAATAACTTTAATAAAACCCTATTACAAGCAGGAGATTATAGTTAGTTACATAAATAAAAGAAAGCTATATTAGATATAATAGTTAACTAGAATCTAATTAAAAAACTCGTAGGAATTCCCTAAGAATCTATATATAAAAATTACTATAACCAGCTACGCCGCGTGAACTATAATCTTATAAGAATATCCTTAATTATGAAGAATACCTCTCGGAATACCCTATCTCGTTAAAAACACAGCCCTAAACTAATAAACTAGATACCTATCTAAGTTACCGCCATCTAATAGGAATAGTATTAACTACGTATAAAGACTAATAAAGCTTAAAAAGAAGTAAAGTAAATATCACCCGCTAAGATATAAAGAAAATAGAAAAAGAAAAGTTATCTTCACTACGGATAAGATAGCTATTTTATTAGAAACTATTCCCTTAAATCCGCCGTATAACTAATAAAAATAGTATTTATAAATACTACCTATCGGAGATAAAACAAATAAGATATTTCCTTAAATAACAGCTCGAACTTAGGAAAAAAATAAGTCTAATATAAAATTATATATATAGACAGAAACTACCTACCGAAATAAAAAAGGATTAGAAAAATTTTAAAAAAAAATATATAACTTTATCTTTTTTCTTAATAAAGACTATTCTAGATTTAATGACGACGGCTTATATATTAATTAATTTAGAATATTTTATCTATAGTATTATAAGCGAAATATTCGTACGGAAAAACATTTTTATTATTATTAATATTTCTTCTAGACTAGTAAAGGGCGTCTTAAATAAAAGTTTTTTAATTTATTCTATCGTACAGGTAAGAATAAATATCGAATTATATAGTAAAGAAAATACCTATTTCTATATAATATCTAATAATTTAGAATACGATCTTATCCTAGATAAAAGCTAGCTAACTTATTATAATAGGATCCTAAAATCTAGATAAGAACAGTTATTCCTCCGTACGACTAGAACGAGGCTAAAAAACCTATTATATTTATAGCGTACGAAGCTAAATATCTAGCTAATATCTAGACCCGAATTTAAGAAGTATTTATAGGAGAAAAAAAAAAAGTATAAAAGTATTTATAATCTTACTAGCAGATATTTAAAAAGCTCTATAGACTAAAAAGACTATAGACCCTCGTATACTACTCTCTAACAGCTATAAGGACTTCCTACCACTGTTCCAGCCAGAGAATGCGGAGAAACTCCCTCTATATAGAAAAAAGGAAATCGATCATAAGATCGAGCTTATATAATAAAAGAAAAAGAAACTTAAAATCCTATAAGACTTCCTATATAATATATCTTAAAAGAAACTAACTATCCTGCACTCGGAGCTTACTAAACTACTAAAAAAGAATTTTATCTAAATAAGCTACTCTCCCGCAATAGCCCCTATACTCTTTATATAAAAGTCAGAAAGGGGACTCTGATTTTATATAAACTATCAGACTCTTAATATAATTATTAAAAAAAATTAATACCCACTACCCCTGATTCATGAAATATTAAACCAGATTAGAAGAATAAAATAATTTACTAAACTAGATATCTTCTTAGCTTTCTATAAAATCTATATCACAGAAGGATAAGAATAGATAACTATCTTTTATATAAGATACGGGTTATATAAATAACTAGTAACATCTTTTAGATTAGTAAACGCACTTTTAATCTTCTAAAAATACATTAATTAGATACTACGCGAATATCTTAATAAATTCTATTCAGTATATATTAATAATATACTAGTATATATAAATAGAAATATTAAATAATACCGCGAGCATATACGAAAGGTACTATAGAAGCTAAAGAACGCAGGACTATTTCTAGATATTAAGAAATACAAGTTTAAATAGAAAAAGACTCTTTATCTTAAATTTATTATATAAACGGGAGAAGGTATTAAAATAGATCCTAAAAAAGTCAAAGCGATTACTTTATAAAAAAACCCTAAGAAGGTTAAAGATATACAGGATTTTCTAGGATTCACGAATTTCTACCAATAATTTATTCCGAAGTTTTTAGAAATCGTACGCCCTTTTATAAATTTAATTAAAAAGAATTAACCTTTTCTCTAGATCCCGAAGTATAAGATAAGCTTCTAACTCTTAAAAGAAAAATTTAAAACCGAACTAGTACTCTATTTCTTTAATTTAGAGTATATAATAATTATAAAAACTAATTCCTCCGATTATAATATAGGAGGTATACTATTCTAGATAAACGAGAACGATAATCTATATCTTTATATATATTTCTCTAAACGGAATACTCCGGCGGAATATAACTATAAAATCTATAATAAGGAACTTTTAGCGGTCGTATACTATCTTAAAGTATAGAATACCGAGTTATACTCTATATTAGAATTTAAAGTAATAACAGATTATAAGAATCTATAATACTTTTTTAAGCTACGCAAGTTAATCGAGAAATATATACGGTAAAGCTTATTTCTAAGTAGATTTAACTTTAAACTAGTCTATTAGAAAGAAATAGAAAACTAGAGAGTAGATATTTTCTTTTAACGCGAATAAAATATATCTAATAATAATAATTCCCAAGTTTCCTTTTATACGATATAGATTTTCCACGAGATACTAGATAGGAAGAGGAAGCTTAAGATAAATATACTTAAAATAATACTAGTATAGATTCTACATAAGCCAGACTCCCGGATTCCAGCAGACTAAGAGCTAAAAGATTATTTAACTAATAACTAGATACGGGCCCTTATAATAGATCTAGATTACTAGACTCTAAAAAAACTCGTATAGTAAAATAGCCGGAAGTTTCTTCTATAACTAGGCCTAAAAGTATTCTCTAGCGAATACGCGATAGATAGAGAATATATATAGTTCTAAAAATACTAATAAATATCTTAGCACGAACCCTTTTATACGCGGCTAATCTAGATAAATTATAACCTGCTAATCGCGGGACACCCTGGCCGTGAATAGATCTATTTAAATCTTAATAAATAATACTACTGGCCGAACATATCCCGCGATATTAGATAATATATATAGAACTACGATATTTATAGCCGTATAAAACCGTGACGCGAATAGAAGTATAGACTATTAAAATCACTTTTCGCGTCAGACTAACTATAATAAGATATAACTATAGATTTTATTACGGACCTGCTAAGAAATAAGTTTTATATAAATCTTCTAGTAATTACTAATTAGCTCACGAAAAGAATTATATTATATATAATAAAAAAAATCATATCCGAAATAATAGCGAAAGTGTTAATAAAGATAATTATTAGATAATATAGCCTTCTAAGAATTATTATTTTAGATCGGGATGCGCAGTTCACTAGTTATACATGGAAAAGGATATGCGATCTATTAAAGATAGTTAGAAAACTATTAACTGCCTACCATCCCTAGATAGATAGGACCACTAAATAGGCGAATAGTATTATTAAAACTTATCTACGGACGTACATCGACTACGATTAAGAAAACTAGGTAGAACTATTATCTCTAGTAGAGCTAGCTATTAGCGCTTATATAAACGCGACTATTAGATTCTTATTTTTCTTTTTAAACCACGGCTACGAACTAGATTTAATATATATAAAACCTGCCAGGAGCTTAGACCCTGATATTATAATATCTAGTCCTATTAGATAAAGAGATACTATTATATAGAAGATTTAAAATATATTAAATAGAGTTTAAGCGATAATCGCCTACGTCTAGTAGAATATAGAAAAATAAGCAAATAAATCTCACCAAGCAGTCCCGATATATAAGGTAAATAATAAAGTTTAGCTAAATCTAAAGAATCTTCGTACGGAACGTTCTAATAAGAAATTAAACTAGAAAAATATAAAATATATAATTATTTAGCTAGTAGACTCTCACACCGTACGATTAGACGTACTAGAAAGGATCTACCTAGTATTCTATATTAATTTACTTTATCCGGTATTAAATAATCCTCTTCCGTCCTAAAAACCAGATAATACATAACCAGGACCCATTTTAGTAGACAGCGAGCTAGAATACGCTGTTAAAAAGATCCTAAATAAGTAATATACGAGAAGAGAAAAAAAGAACTAGTTATAATATCTAGTAAAATAAACTAGATATACTAAGCCTATCTAGGAACCAGTAGCCGCGATAAATAATATTAAAGTAGTAGCTTAATAATAATATTAACTTTAATATAACTCCGACTAGCCGTTATATAATCTACTACTATTTACTTTTAAACGAAGAAAAGAAAAAAATCATTCTTAATTCGAACTAACTAATAGAAGACCTGTTTAATCCCGATATTCCACAGACTATAAAAATAATAAAGAAATTCTCCTAGCTTAAGAAACTATTATATATCTTACTAATTTTCTAACTCTTTAATAATATTATAAGAAAGGGCGGCGGCAGCCATAGGCTTATACTTATTTTTATCTAAAATATAATAATTATAACGCGTTATATAGTCATGGAACTTACAGCCGGTGTAAGCTCTCCCCTATTAGCTAAAGAGTTATATAATATAATAAAACTTTAGCCGATTATTATATTAATAGAGAGTCTACATTACGAGACTATAGGACGTAATAAGAAGAGCGTTTATATAGGATGGACGGCCGGTATATATCTATTATATTAATAGAGAGTCTACATTACGAGACTATAGGACGTAATAAGAAGAGCGTTTATATAGGATGGACGGCCGGTATATATCTATTATATTATTAATATATCGTACGGTAATTTTATTCCTCTTCTCTTATTTACTATACGTTTAAAGCACCCGTACGTACTTTAAATTTATAATAAAGAAAGCACCACACATAATACTAGTCTTTAGTATAATAGAGTTATAGTAAGATCTTATTTTCACAAATAGTTAGTTATACGGTATCCCAGCGCTTAGAAAGACTGGTACGCAAGTTATAAATAGTCTTTATAAGAATAAGAAATAGGAAAATATTTTAATTTTTATTACCGATAATAACGATAGAAGGATTATAATAGATAGAAATAAAAATATAATTAAAGAGATCGGACGACTCTTCTTCGCTATCCTAGTTAATAAATATAACGATAATAAGAGAGAAGATAAAAATAATTATATAAATAAATAAAATATGTCTCTTACCGCGGAGAAAAAAGAAAAAAAAATAAAAAAAAAAGAGAAGAAAGAAAGCGATAGAAAAAAAGAAACTTTTTTCTATATATATTTTCGTGCAGTATATACGATACTAATAGACTAGTCTAGTCTCTCTTTTAATACCTATTATGCGATTCACACGATAGAGACTCTCCTCCTAACAGATATGGTAATTATTTACTACTAGAAGACACCTACCCCGTACGAAGAGACGAAAGGAGGGGGGGAAGACTATTATTATAGGACTGGCCCCAGGCAGATAAGCTCTGCCTTAGGCACCTATGGTGTCTGAGGCCTCGCGGTTATTTAGACACTAGTGTTAGCGTACCACACAATAAGAGGACTTCATACGGATATGAGGAATAGCTCTTTAGCTATTTCTCCTTGTCCACAGGCACGTTTAGAACAGCAGCTTCTTCTCGTCCCGTAACAATATCTTATAGATTTAGATATATAGGAGCTAGGCCGGACGGGAAAAAAGACTCGGTTAATTTAAGTAATTAACTATTATAATAACTAGTTTAATATCGGCTATTATTAGCAGGAGACTAGTAGTAGACGGAGACGGGTCCTAGAGAACGTGGTCTGGGACCAGGTCCTAGAAGGAAGATATCTACTATTAGGGGATTTTAACGCCCACAGCCCACTATAGAACCCCCTAGCTAGGGCCCGCGTGGATACAAGGCCTCTAGAAGACCTGATAGAGGAAAAGTCTCTATATATAAATAATAAACTAGAGGTCTCTATACGGTTAAAGACCATCCCAGGGATCTTAATTATAGATCTTAGCCTGACCACCCCCAGCCTAGGATTATTCTAGTCCTAGACTATAAGCGAAGCCTATCCTATAAAATTAAATTATAAGCTTATAATTATAGAATAGACCCCATTAGTAAGAGCGCCTATACAGACCTCTACAGACGTGACGGGCTAATAAATTCAGGCCCTGTAGGTGGATAATGTAGCCCTAGAGAAGGTAAAGCAGGTCTGGACAGCCCTATCAGATACTCGGGGGATCCTAGGGGACACCTATTAACTAGAGGACCTAGCCCTAGTGGTCTCCTGGGTCTAGGAGGCCCTGATCACCATACTTAACCAGCACGTAAGGCCTTTTAAGATATCTGCCCTATCTAAACGCTGGTAGAAACCAGAAATTAAAAAAATCTAGAAAATCTATTTACAGACTAGACGGGCATAGAAGGATTAAGATATTACTATTAATAAATATAAAGAGACCTGTAATAATTACTATAAAGCTATCCGGCGTGTGATGGTGCTCAGTCTAGAAACCAAAGAAGTCATATTCCCTATCTCTAGGTAGCGGTTCAACGAAATACTAAACATGAGGAAGGAAAGGAAAGAGGAGGTAGAGGGGCAGGCAGGGTAGCTAAATAGTAGACGTGGTTGTGGAACATTCCATTATCCCTAGATCAGCTGACAGACCTAGCATGTGACCACACTCCTGCACCTGGCCTGACATCCGATCGTCATACGGCGGGCTAAGTAAGAATGCTAAAAAGCCTTTCTAGTAAGATCTTAAGATAACTAGAGCTAGCTAGGTAACTTAGCCTGGTATTAGCAAGCTCTACGATATATTAAAGTCCATAGAACTAGTACTATCCCAGTTTTATAGGAATCCCAGGGCTAACTAGTCATAATTATTAGCGAGAAGGAGGCCTTTATTAGAAAATTAGCCTTCCTACCAGCACTTAGAGAAGATACGGTAAAACTCTTACTAGGGATCTAGTATACTAAAGTTATTAAGATAGTAATTAAAAAAACTTTTTTCTATCAGGCTGTATGGAAGACTCTAGAGATTAATAAACTAAATTTCTAAGTTCTATAGTTTTTATAAGAATAAGATAGCTTCCGGATAATTATTCTAGCTAAATAGTATTTCTAGCTCGGGATAGACCTACAGTTATGGAAAACAGCTAAAGATATTCTACTAAGAAAACTAAATAAGTCTAATTATACCTAAGCTAAGGCTTATAGAGTAATTAGCCTACTAAACTGTCTAGGAAAGATAATAGAGAAAATCACTACTAAAGTAATAGCTAATTACTATAAAATTACTAAGGGCCTATATCTAGACTAGATAGGAAGCAGGAAATACCGAAGTATAATAGACGCGGTAGCCTATCTAATCTAGAGAATCTAAGAGACCTAGAATTAGAGATAATTAATAGAAGCTCTATTTTTAGACATGAAAGGAGCATTTAACTATATAAATTTAAAGAAACTAGTAGCCCGGATAATTAAACTAGGCTTAGATAAGGATCTAATTTACTAGATATAATCGTTTCTAGTAAACCGCAAGATCTAGCTGGTTATAGATAGTATCTAATATCCGTAGTATCCTATAAACTCAGGAGTTTCCTAGGGATTACTAATATCTCTTATTCTCTTTATTATCTATCTTAGCGGGGTATTCGAGGCTATAGAAAGAGTGGTTCTAGAAATATAGGCCTTATTATTTATAGACGATACAGGCCTTCTAATATTAGGATAATTAGTTAGAGAGATCTGCAGGCAACTATAATAGATAATAAAGATAGCTATAGAATAAGACTTTAGGAATATAATCTAATTTAATACTAAGAAAATAGAGACGGTTCTTTTTACCCGGAAACGTGGCCGGGAGCTTAGGAACCAGATCTAGTGGGCCTAGATAGTAGTAGATGGCTAGAGGGTTTATTTTAATCAGGAAGCCACACGGTGGCTTAGAATATAGCTAGATGCCGGTCTAACTCTAAAGGCTTACTACTATACATGCCTATAAAAGGCCCGCGCAGCTAAAACCCGAATATATTTATTATATTAGAACTATAGCATACCCCCTAGACTGGTCCGCAGGGTTCAGATAGCTACTATATAATTAGTTACCCTATATAGGGCAGAACTCTAGTAACAGGGCCAAAAGGACCAACTTCAGGGAATATAATAAATAATTAACCGGCAGGCCTGAGTAATTACAGACATGCTTAGGACCACCCCGGTTAGCCCCCTATAGACCTCGGCAGAGTCCGTCCATGGACGGACACCTCTTAACCTGTCCGCCCATTACAGCGGTAATACACTAGTAATACAATATATTATATGTGTAAATACGGTAAGCGCCTTGTAGATGGGCGGGTTTGGGCGGTATTCATGGACTTTGGACACCTTTCAGATCTTGCTGGACGGACTCTGCCGAGGTCTAGCCCCCTAGTATGGGAGGCAGGTCTGGCTCCGGCAGAAACCCTTCTAGAGGCCCGGCAGCTAGGCTATACTATTAGGCTCCTCGGGCTACCAGATGGTCATCTAGCTAAGTAGGTCCTCCTAGTCAGCTTCCGGGAGGGAGACCAGCACGCCTAGCCAGGGGAACAGTCTCTAGGGGACAGGATATGGGCAGAAGCGGGAAGAAATCAGGGACTATAGTCCCTTAGGCAGCACCTAGCCCGCCAGCTAGCTAATATATTATTAATAGACCCCGCGGGGGGATTCGAAAACCCTATATAGGCGCTTAATAGTAAGTTCCCGGGGCGGGTAATAGTCTATTCTACTAAAGAGGCCCTAGAGATAGTATAGACTATTTTCCTAGATTAAACTATCTAGTCTGATAGCTCTAGGCTAGAAGATAATAGAGCTAGAATTAGATTAGTATAGTAAGACTCTTAAGAAAGCTGGAAATCACGGGAATTTCTACTAGATCGGGAATAAGAGATATTTAATACTAAGCTAAAGAGAGTCTCCTAGAGTCTCTAGCTAATAAGAAGGATAGGAGGCCAGGAATTAATTATTATATTATTTAACTTCCAGGCGGTAATAAGCCGGCTATAGTATATACAGGCAGGGCCAGGCCAGATCCTAACTTTTTAAATACACGTAATAGCCCGAGAGCTAGTAGATAGAGGTTAGTAATTAATAGTCTAGTAGATTCCGGGGTATATAGATATAGAGAAGAATAAGAGAGTAGATCAGGCTATAAAATAAATAGTAACTAAGTCTCTAAGAGTAGGCTAAAGAGAGCTCTTTCTAGCCTTTATCTACCGAGCCCGTATAGAGGCTATTAAAGCTAGTAAGTAAGACTAGCTAGCTAAGAAGCTAGTACGGAGAACCTACTAGCCCTTTAAAGAATAAAAACTAGATTCTATAATAACTATAGCCTCTAAAGCTTTAGCTAGCCGTTATTATCAGCTAAAAACCGGACACGCCGCGATAGGGATCTATTTTAAGTACATCCAGGCCTAAGAGGAGACAGCCTGCCGGGGCTGCCAGGCCCCTAAAAAGACTATCTCGTATCTACTATTTAAATACCGCTAATGGCAATAACAGCGGGCAGTGCTCTATAGAGCCCTAGATAAGGTAGGAATAGTAAGACCCTCTATAGCTAAAGACCACCCAGAGGATAGGCTCCTGGGGGAGCTAAAGGCTACTAAGACGGTTCTACAGTTCCTGGCCGACACAGAGGTGGCCCTGCCACGCGGACACCTCCGGCTGGCAGCCGAATATATCTAGAGAGATGACGAATAGGGGCTCAAGGCCCTAGAGGAAGCTAAAAAAACCGGTAAAGGGTAGTAGGAAGGGTAGCCTAGACATGCCTAGGCGACACCTATCCTACTTAAAACTCAAGAAAAGCTCTATAAGCTTGAAGGCCCTGCGCGGATAGGCGGACTGGGGCAAGGAAAAGGAATAGAATGTCTAAAGAGGGGCGCAGCCCTAGGAACTAATCGAAGCCAGAGGCCAACACCTCTGGCCAGCAAAATATGGTCTGTCATAGCTAGATAGCTCGGTGCGGACAATAAACTTGATTAAATAATAATAATAATAATAAACCCGCCCACGCGGGGTAGTCGTAAGATGCATAGAGTTATGCAGTAATTTAGAGTATTTTAAGGTATTTTAGTTATGAAAAGTCCAGATTATATTAGTTTAAAGTGATAGGAATTCTAAAAAATAATAATTTCTATTTATTCTAATTTCCTAAGTCGCTTAGAAGATCTAATTATTCTTTTTAATATATACTTTCGGCTAGTCCCCTCTAGTAATAGAAGAACTACCTTATTATTATTATTATTATTATTATTACTTCTATTACTAGTTTTATCTTCCCTTCTAGCTTAAGCACTCAGTGGGGGCACCTACTAGCTAGATATCTTAATAATTAGCTAAGTATTACTTAGATTAGACATAGATTCTTCCTTTTTAATATTACTAATCCTATCTACATAATCCTCTTCTTAATTAGTATTTAATTCTTTATATTTAGCCTTCTACTTATTTCTCGTCCTATCCTATTTTATACCCTCTAGATAAAGATCAGTAAGTTTAAACTTAATAGAATATATATATATCATTAAATCTTGAATACTTATCGGCTTCAGTAATCTATAATAATAATAATAGATATTCCGTATAAAATTAAAGAGACGCTCTATATCTATACCGGTTATTAGGATAGAGAGAATATCGCGTGCCGTAGCTATAAGTATTAATAAGAATAACTCTTATTTTCTCTAGAACTTAAGCGGGTTCTCTTTTATTATATTTAAGATATTCTAATATTAGCAAGGTTAACAAAGTATTAGAATAAAATTAACTACTTTTAAGATATCTCTTAATCTTATCTTCCTTATTCTTATCCTTATCCTAGTCCAGTATTGCCGAAAGTTTTAAGCTTATTCTAGATATAATTAAATAAGTTAATAAATAAGGACGTTTTAATACTTAGACTTAATATAGTTAGATATAATTATAGAAACTATTCCGGTATTTTTCATGCTATTTATACCCATTTTCAGACTATTTAGATTAAGAGAAGTAATTAAGCTTATATAATAAAACAAGGATTATGCCGATTATATAAAAATAATTATAAGCTTATATTATTCTTCTATAATAATCTAATAGCTTCTATTTTCCTATCTTAAAAGCTTGCCGTATTATTTATTTCTAGCTTATCTTTTTCTATTTAAACTGGGCTAATGACCTCTCCAGATACTTAAATAAAGTATTATAGATCTAGAAGATATTATAGATAGTAATATCTTTAATTTAATAGAGGGCGGTAGTGAAGTTATAAAAAAACTAGATCTGTTTTACATGGCGAAGTATTAGAAATATTAAATTTTACCAAGTCTTTATATCTTAGATTAGGACTAAGACTATATTCCCTGATTAAAGCTTTAAAAATATATCACGGCGTTAAGGACTAATATTAATAAAGACTGTAAAGGTCCGGACCTTACAGATATATAAGTAGTCTAAGTATTAAATAGCTAGTAAGAATATATCTTATTAAAAGTTAAGAGAATATCCTTATTTCTACCGGCTAGACGGGATTTAAACTCCCTTTTAATAAACTTATTACTTAGCTCTAGCTTTATATGAACTAGAAGACCTTTAAGATTTAATTAAATTATATATATAATATATAGAACTCGGATAATTAATATACCAATTATCTTAGTTAAGGTTTTAATCTTATTATTAAGATAATCTATTAAGGTTTAGTTATTCGAAGCGTTATAAGTAGTAATTATTAAGATTTAATAGATAATATTATAATTCTTAAGCCGCTTTAGAAAAACTAGATATAGATTCTTCCCAGAATAAGTATCCTCTAGAGATTTAAAATTAAATAAAAACTCTCTATAGTCCTAGTTCAGATTAATAAAATAACTAGTAATAGCCATAAAGGCCTGGGAGAATAGTAATATCTAGTAATTAAATATAATTAAAAACTTAGCTCCTTTAGATAGTTATTTTAAGATTAATTACTATTTATCTTACCTAGTTTGGTGTATTTACTAGTAAACTATTCTTATTAATAGAAATTAAAAAGGTCTTAATAATGCTTATATCCATTAAAGAAATTTCTAAAAAAGAAGATTTTTTATAATAAGATATAGTAGTCAAAGACTAGTAATAAAATCTAATAGATCCTTTATCTAAATCTTTTTATTAAATTATACTAATATTAATCGCTGAGAGGAAGGATAGAGTTATCTTTAATATATATATTAATTAAAGAAATTAAACTAGACTAAAAAACTTACTTATCGCTTAAATAGCTCTTTAAGACTATTAGTCTTAGTAGCCTAGATAGTAAACTTCTGGTACTTAGTCTCTTTCAAATATTATGTTATTAAGGTTATCCTATGCCCTTTATAATTTAGATAATCAAGAAATTATCCATACTTTTTATATAATATATATAGATTACCGATCTGGGTATATATAACTTAATAAAATGATTTCTATCTATCTAAATAGCGTTTTCTTATATTAAAGAACTGGCTATTCTTCTTAGAAAACGTACTTTTATAGGATATTATAAGCTACTACTTAACAAAGTCGTCTTTATTTATTTCGGTATAGAAGATCTAGTCTTTAATTATCTTTATACAGAATAATAGCCGAGATAATTACTAATAATTAATTAAAGGAATTAATATAAGAACTATTAGTTAATTACTAAGAGATTCTAAATCTAGGACAGAATTAATTAGATTTTTATAGAATAATAAGAAATATTCCTAAGATTAGGATACTATTTTAAATAATAGCTAAAAAAAATAGCTAGTATTAATCGCATAGAAATAAAAGAATAGAAATAATATACGAAAAAGAGCGTTAATAGAGATAAGATATAATAAATTATAAGTGTCTATTTACATATTAGATAAAAATATTAATCTTATAAATAGCGAGTGATATATTATAAATAAATAATTTTAGCTAGGAATCCGGGTATTATAATTAACTATAATATACTATTTCCGAATAAACAAGGTTAGATATATCTAAATCTATCTATTAATTCTAAAAATTTATTTAAATTTAATTTCTTAGGAGTAAGTTCCCTCTTTTAAAAAAAATTTTATCTTTTTATTCTCTAGTTAAAAATCTTAAGTATAATTCTACGGGATAATAAAAAGAACTATAAAGATAAGATAAACGCTATTTACTTGAAATTTTATTATAAGATAATATATTTTTTATAATTTCTTAGTTAGATCTAAGACTTAATACAATATTTTATATAGAATTAAGAGATAATTATTAAGAAAGAGAATTATAGGAGAAATAGTCTCTAGAAGATATACTAATAAGATTATTAATATAAAATATATATTTTTAAGTTCTTTAACTCTGCTAAAATAATATTCTTATATAAAATCCATAAACTTATATAATAATAAGATTAATTTATATGTCTGTTAGAACTTTCTAATAAGAATTATTAAGAATATATTATAATTTTATTATATTTTTTTTAGTAAAATAGTTTTCCTCTAGTCTGGTCATATAGTGACTGGAATGAAGATAAATAATAATTTTTTATTCTACTAAATCATGGAATTTGTGCCCGATTTTATACAAGAATAGGCGGATTTAGACAGATTTGGTACTTAGCGTGTGCGGGCTGGACTGGGCGGGACTTAGCGTAGTTGGACTTTGGACATTGAAGGGGTGCCCATGGACGGACTCTGCCGAGGTCTAGGTTTAAATATATTAGACCTATTAATAAATTTACATATTAATATATCTATAATCTACGGGGAAAGATTACTTAGTTAGCTATATAAAAATACTAAAATAGATTAAACTAACGAATTTTATACTAGTGCGAATAGTTATTAGATTTCGCGGATATCCGCAGGCGGATATGGATATCCGTGGATATCTAATAGTTAGATGCGGATATTAAAGTGATATCCGCAGCCTAGCTAGACTCCTTGGTAACAGGTTTCATGTCCATTCCCCACCCATCCAGGATTGATAGAGGAATAACTCATTCAAACGGCCAGATATTCTCCAACTCCAGCGCTTCTTCTTTGTTGCGTGCATGCTTTCTTATAAATTCCGCCTTCGCTCGAGGAATAACCTGCCTAGCCTCGTTGAACTCTTCATGGCTTACCAATCCCCGCGCGTAGAAGAACTTGTCGCCTATCATCTCTTGAGCTTCCCTCATCAGTTTAATGGAGGAAGTTGCCCTTGTATTTTCTGTTTCGATTTCATGTAGCATGTCTGCCGAGAAGGCTAGTGGAGCTTTTTCGATTCCTTGGTTCAATCCTGGAATATCCGCCCAATTCTCGTGCTGCTGTGCTAAATAGGTTGCTTCACCATCCATAAGCAGGTTCCGAGCGAATAGAAGTAAATGAAAGGACAGTGTTTCGCGAAATTCGAGAGCCTTAAACAGCCGTGGAATTTTGTTGCGTACTAGGTGCCTGTATAAAGAAACAAATGACATCTTGATGAATAGCAAATTAGCTTTACGATTGGCTATGGGCTCAGGCTTATCTTGAAAAGCGCACGAATGTCTTCATGTCTTGGTCGGTCCAATAAGCCATCCAGAGATGGGCCGTCATAATCAAGAAAATAGGGTTGGAGAGTATTCTCATAATAAAGCGGCGCCAATTCAGTAGATTGCCATTCAATAATCCCATAGATCTCCGACGGATCGTCTGGATTGACAGGTTTCGTAGAGGCGGCCTAAAGCGTAAAAGATCTGCAGTTTCATCTTTCGTGTTTAGCAAACATACCAAAGCATTTAAACCAGGTGAAACTCGGCTGTATAGTGAGTGGCTACTGAGTCTGAGCAAGAGGCCGCTTGATTATTTGCAAGCTTGTTTGCCTTATTGTAAAAATACTTACGAGCATTGAATGGAATGTGTATGGAACAAGGCTGGACTTTAGGGGACATTGGTGAATGTAATAGTTCGAGCGAGGTATTCACCACACTATTTGGGGCACTAAGGAGATGCATCATAATCGCATGACAGAATGCGCAAGAGAGTGCAAAACAACACGTAAGATTGATTGAATAGTCATTGCCTGATGAATGATGAATCCCTCGGATATAGGACAATTGAAGGAGAGTAATTCTATTCTATAATACACGTCGTATAATATATTTGGCCTGGAATGATCTCCAGCCGTGCCAACTACGAGCCCTGATCGTTGCACAGGTACATTTTAGCCCCCTCATAACACCCAATATAGAGCCCACCCCCTATAACCGAGGCCACGCAGGTCAAAGCGGACCCCCGAAATAACGCAGCTATCCCCTCCTTCCGCATCACATCTCGAGCAATGGCAAATGCCCCGACGCTGGATGGTAAGCCTGCTTTCCCCTGGAGGCTCGACCGGGTACTGCCCGTGTGGTCGCCTGCTGTAAGCCTCATCCTCGTCTTGACGACATGGATGGGAACGAAGAACCAAGAAGCGCAACCCCCCGCAGCACCAGCACTTAAAACTATCGCTTCAAGCTGCTGTCTCATATCATTTTTCTCCGTCTTCCAGCGCATCAGCAAATTCTCCTTGAACATCTCATACAAAGAAAATGTAAGACACATATTGGGTAATTGACTCGCAACCAGCGCACTATACCCAGCCCACAATCCAGACGGATATCTCCAAAACTGACGCAGTATCTGGATCGTCGGAGATGGACGCGTCTTGGCATCAACCGGTCGCTGATAAACCTGGGCATTCTGCTTCAATACCTCAAACGGATTCTGAACAGCGCAAGCCAGAAGCTCAGCGACAGCACTACTAGCAACATAATTTAGGGATCGCGGCACGTTGAGCATGTATCCAGCGGCCTGAGCGTTATCGAACGCTATCTTTGAGGCTTCATATGCCACGAAGAAAGTTGCTGAGGAAAGTGTTCCTGCGATGAAGGTTGGTGCGAAACCTTGATATAGCCCGCTGAAGAGCGCGCGGCTGAGTGTGCCGTTTATGTGCTTGTAGACGCCATGATACATTGGTGATTGCATGCGCGTTATGACTGTGTCCATTGGGTGGATAGCCCCTTCGCTGGCTAGCGAGGCGACTACTGAGGCCTGATTGCGTTAGGTGGCGGTTTGGGGTTACAGTTGGAAGGTTAGACTGACCGTTGTTATGTCCAAACCATTGAATGTGGACATTTTGGGTTGAATCTGGATTGCAAATACATTGGAAAGAATGTTCGTGGCTGATGTTGATGGATAAAAATCCTACTGAGGTCGGAGTCCGCGGACTCCGACTGTTACGAGGTGTTCACTGACTCAGAATCAACCGGGCAGAGGAAATGCGGTGCCTAACCGCGTCCCTGGATGAACGCAAAATTCCACATTCTTCTCTATACAGCTGCTTCTATTTCCTGCACTATAAACAAAAATGGGTGACTAGGCCCTTTCAGAGCCATATAGACACCTCGGGATTAATCCCGATGGCTGGGTTCCTGATCTACACCAGCCTCATACCACAACACTCCCGACATAGTCTGCTCAAGCTTACATTGGTAGTGAAAGTCATATCGATAATTCTTCAATCTTGGATAAACCCTTCGGTGACCAATAAACGTCAGGTACAGGCAGAGATCCGCATTTCAAAGTCCTTCGTTATTACCTTTTCATTGTAGTGAACGTCTGTATCTCTGTATCTCAACTTCCTAGGCGCCAAGCCATGGAAGCCCAGACAAGGAACGCAGATTATTGGGCCTTGAAGTCCGGAATGTGAGAAGACCATATAAAATCTGGCAGATAGAAATTATTTATTGATGGATTTTCAAACACATGATGGCAGACTGAGTTTATAAAGGCCTTTGATTTCTCTGGATAGACGAGGGACTCTTTCAAGCTCTCTTATTTCTCACACATTACCATTATCTCCCTACTATGGCTTTGGGCGGCGATACAGCCTGGTTTGGTCCTCAATGGCTGAAGCACACTATTCATTTTGATAATCCTTCAAGCTCGTGGAAAATAATCAAAAAAACTTCAGGAGAATGAGTCAAGGTTTTTGCAGAACGAATACGTTTTCTCGGGGCTCTACTACGAATCATGCGGTATCTTTGTTTGTGAAGACACCGCGGCTTCGACCCAGGCTATCATGAAAACCAGAATACAGTATGATCACCTCCCCCCAAGTTAGAATCATTCAGCTGGCTGAAACATGCATAGGATACCCAATTGTATGGAAGATAGACGTGATATCTGGCAGACGTTTTCTCAACCACCAGAAAAAGAGATATGTGGTCGAAGCGGGCAAGAAATCAAGGTACTGAAAGCTCTCTCAATCGCAGGATGCTCATAAACACCACAGTACATCACCTCGAAGCATGAGAATCAAGATTCAGACGGTTGGGTTCCCGAGGGGTTTCTTGACTATATTGTGATGGAGAGAGTTGAAGGAAGAACCCTTTCCCGGGATTACCTTCGTGACTTACGACCCGAGTGAAAGCAAAAGTTACGAAGCGCATTTAAAACATCATATCTGGAAGTTAATCTACTCTAACATACAATGAGGCCCTTAGCTTAAACCGCTTTCCAGAGAATGTCAAGGGTTTGGCTTCGTGAACTTGGATAATAATATCACAAATCTTATGTGGAATGAGAAAACGATGAAATGGTCAGTGTTTAAATCGCATATGGATGCCTGTCTAATACGCTTACGCTTTTCTAACGTTATAGTTATCTTATTGACTGGGAAGCATGGAGTCGAAAAACTTATCAGTGGAATGACAAAGCATATCGTTGGTGGGATCTTCATGACTAGATCCTTTTGACAACGAGCTTCAGAGAGGATTTGGCGAATGACTGATTATTCAAAACGGGGCTTTAAATGAGTCAATTGGTCGAGGGACTTGTTGTTCTGACCTTTCATCAATGCCTTGTTAATGCATTTCTGGGCTCCACTCCAAGGAATGAATGAGTAATCAAGAGCATTATTTCATACATTCCATCAACTACCTGTTGATCTGGATGATGAGTGAAGGGCTTGAACTTTCACACACTATCTTTAATAAAAAATAGTGGTATGGTTCGTCCAAGACCTGTAGAACCTAAACCTTCCTTCGTCGTTGATCCTTCATTAGTCAAACCCCGTCAATATAACTAACTATCTAGCGACATGTTCACTCCATAGAATCAACAATTTACTAGTCGGAACACATGCTGCTGCGGCATCAACTGCCAGGAGGTCCGGGCGTCAGGCTATATTACGACGATAGGCAATTTTTGCAAGTCCATCCCCACCGTATGGGCCCCTATTGGTGACATTTGTGTCGATGATGGATGGGTGAACGATCGACATCTCCGCATTCAATCCGAACATGAACCTGTTCGGGGTGTTGTCTTAAACCGCCCGCAAGAGGCCAATGTAACATGCACATGTACACGAACAGCCTGAAGCTGAAAAGAACGGAATATTACAAATGTGTGATCGGAGATCACTAAATCACCGGAAATCAAGTCAGTCCGTTCACATGCAATGTTGCTGTTTGGTTGACAGCAATACGAGCTGCTGAGGTTGGTGGTAGGGCTATACTCAACAAAGTAATGATGGGGTGGAGATACGAACAGCATGCTGATCCTAGAGCACCTAACGTACAGGGCATAGAAGCAGCAGGCCTTGTTAGCCAAGGCATCCTCGCAATTTGGCTTCATCAAGTAAGCAAGTGACTCATCCATCTCATACTTGTGCGGCTGGCAGGACCCAAGGGGGATCTTAGGATATGGCCTCTTTTACGTAATGAAGCTACGTCGTGGTATTTATATAAAAGATGATTGATACGTGATTCGCACGCCAATCTATTGTACATTTCTGTAGTAGGTGACCTATGAATCATCACCCCCTCAACACCACTACCACCGTTGAACCGGTGTTGGAAATCTTAACTCACCCGTCTCGTCTAAAACGCACCACCTGCGACCTCTGCCGCGAACGCAAAGTCCACTGTGACCGGGTCAAACCCCAATGTGGCCGGTGCAAAAGAAGATGCCAAACATGCACATATCCATCCGCCCGCGGAGAGGTGGCACGCATCAATTCCGAGCTGAGTAGTTTGAAGTCACGGCTGCGTGAGTATCTTCCGTATACTGCTTGGCCAGAGTCCTAACTTGCTCAGGTTTGGCAGAGTCCAGGCTGCGCAACCAGAATATCCCCTTTTCTGTCGGAACTGTCAGACCCCTACAAGGTTCTGTAGTCACGGACAGTGCTCACCAAACGCCACAGACCACCGATACATCTGTGGGAGACGTCATGATATCTGCTGATTTGGAATCATGGTATTGTTGTAAAAAGCCTTCTGGTTGGAGGTTTGTTGGGCCGGCACTGATATCGTTTATGTCGGACAGGGACCATTCCATGGATTTTGGCACCCTAGAAGACCTGCTCGACAAAGAAATGCATACAGACAGCCGCAGCCACTGCGATACTATAGATCCCGTATCGATAACAGAGCCATACAGTGAGCAGGCAGTATGGCCCGTCGAGCAGTTGTGTACAGGTCGCCATGCTGTGCCAGGAAATCTGTATCCTGATTTACGCAAAGACTTGGATGAGATACCCCCAGGGACCATAGAACAACTGTTAGTATTCGGACGAGTGCCACGATAAATGCTTTCGGCTCACAGTCTGCAGATTTCACAACTATTTCAACATTGTCCATAGAAATATGCCACTCTTGAACGCGATGACATTCCAGGAAGATACCACAAACAGCACACCACTTCAGCATCAATCATTGAAGTACGCAGTTGCCATGGCTGGGGCGGGTTTATACAAGGCGACACTCCATCTAGAACAAAAGTACTATCTTTCTGCAAGATGGCATCTTGAGATGGCGGAAACGCACATGGAGAACTCATCCTTCTTGCACCTCGAAACGGTGAGAGCATTGATACTAATTGCTCGCTACGAATTCACCCGAACGCATGTAACACGGCCTATAATAGCCATGGCTCGACTCACGCAACTTGTTCGTTTGGTTGAACTCAACAATCTTGATCGGCGAGAAACACAGAATGCAGCATCCCAGAATCACCAGAAGCTGCACGACTCACGCAACACATTTTGGATTGCGTACGTCTTCCATTGTCACTCATCGATCCTCTTCTCGCGATTTGATCCCATTGATGTAGAAACTGTATGTGCATAACCCACGCGTCCAAAATCCGTCCCGATCAATCCCGACTCACGATGTAAAGATCCACACTGCGCTTCCCTTCGACTCGACAGAGCGCGACGACAAACGTAGCCCCCATATATTCCTCTCAGAGGCATTCACACACCCCCAAAACGACTTGCTCTGTCCGTTCGCCATCTTTGTCCTCGCCATGCACCTGGCCCTTTCCGTCGAGTAATATCACCGGATGACCGTAGCGCACATCTCGGGTAAAGGAGCCTCGGTTTTCAATTTCTGTGTCGCGCACGAGCGCATAGAGAACATGATAGGCAAGACTCTCTCCTCCCTACCCGGGTGCCCCTTTCAGGTCGAGCCAGACAAGGAGCTCCGCGTGCTAGCGCTAGTAATCACCTTCGGCGCGCGTATCACGCTATACAAGGCCGCGGTTGTGAACGTGCAAAAGGCGTCGTTTCTCGGTCCCATCGTCGGGGAAAGCCAGAAAATGAGCGTCTCGGCGGCCAATGACATGTGCGACGTGCTATTGCAGGCGGATGTGTTAAATCCTGAGCAGGTATGCTTTTGACCTCCATTTAGACACAAGCCTTTATTTTACTTTCTTTTCGTCGGTGATAACAGTTTCTAGATTCCCGTGTACCGTGCGATGAGTGTGTTTATCATGCGTCCCTTGGCGCTGGCGGCTGAGGTGCTGCTCTGCGTTGTCCAGGATGCTGAGCAAGGCAACGGGGTGGACATCTACTATACGAATCAAGAGATTCGGAACTCGGTGGAGGTGATTTATCGCGCCATGGAGGCCTTTCAGGATGGCATGAGTCAATACGACGCCGGCATTCATGAGTGCCGAGAGTACTTGGACTGCAGCTGTTTGGGGACCGCTCCTCGACGGAATTTGGCAACAAGCGGAGGGGAGTGAGGGAAGAGGATCATATAGACTGAAAGATTCTGTAGAGGCACTCAAGGATAGACGTAGATGGCTTGAAATGCAGCTTGGAGGGGTTTTATCGTTCGGCACTACCATCTCCTAACTCCATAGAACGCTTAATAAATGCCAGGTTATATGACCACAAGCATTTCATTTCAAGTATCTGACCTCCCGATCCTGACCAAGACCAAGATAAATAGCAGCGATCCAAGTCCCATGGCTACATACCGCTTAGGATGTACAGACTGCAGCTGTTTCTCAGAACCCTTACTCTTGCCCACATCCTCATCCTTCCAAGCAACTGTCGAGCCGTTCGGATACTCCATGCGGAGAAAGTCGAACTTCGAGGCGCCAGCACACCAGTCGGCAAACCGATCAACATACACTGCCTGGCCAGTGAAAGGGAAAATAACCCTCATAAAGAAGTGATTCAGGGGGCCGTCAAACGCTTGAATCCGGGTCACAAAGTGCGAGGCGTCGAACGCAGCCTGCACGCGCGGCTTGCGCGCCTCCTCGTAGCGCTCAAACGCAGCGGATATGGCTTCTCTCGAGGGCGGGGTGCCTTCTGGGACGCTTTTTACCACGTCAAGCACTTTGTTCAGTAAGGTAGCGCTACTGTCTAGAGCACAGTTCGCGCCGAGGGCAAAATTCGGGGTCGCCTGTTACGTGCCACGTTAGCTCTATAGAGGCCGATGCTATGGGTTGAGTGCTCTTGAATGTGGGTATGTATGACCTTGTGGACCGAGTCACCAACCAGAGCCAATCGACCGAAATGCCAATGCTTGAAGATACCTTCTTCCAGGCCGATCAGATGGGCGCGGATCTTGTGCTTCCACACCTCCCCGAATAGCTGCTCAAATCAGAATCAGTCTTCCTTAGGGAACAATCGTTACGCACCACCGAGTCACTGATCAGGAGATCTGCCACCGAGGCCGCTGCCTTATCCGCTTCGTCGTTGGACCACTGGGCCTTGGTGGGCCATCGTATCTTCTGGGGCATCTTCCAGTTGACGAAAAAGTAGGTCTGATCCGGCTGGGAGATGACGAGCAAAGAACGATAAGGGTGGCACACCCAATGCATGTCGCGGACTCCAAGGCCTGGAACGGTCTTTGCCACGCCGACAAGTGACTTGTATGTGGTGGCCAGTGCTAAAGAGTTCCGTTAAAGTGATGTGGTCACAATCCCCTGATACACTTACATCTCTTCTCGTCGGCGGTGATATAATTCGAGATGCTGGTGTTTGCATTCCGCCACATGAGCTCTCGAACTGTGCTGCGGATACCGTCGCAACCGATGAGGATATCACCTTCTTCCGTAGAGCCATCGTCTAGTGTCACAATGACACCGTCCTCGTTGTCAGCAACGTCGACCACCCGCTTGCCCGTCAGGATATTAGACTTGTCCGGCAGCTGCTCGTGCACGATGCGCAGGAAGTTCTTCCTCTCCAGGGTGATCGCCTCAAATCCGTTTCTATATACGTGAGTAACAGATAGATAATTCTCTACTTGGTCAGTGTGTACCTTTCGCGCATCATGTCGAAAAATGGCTCTGCGCTGAACGCCTTCCCAGCAGGATTTCGCACATGAAGCATTTTCAATGGCAGTGCTTCAGCTTCCAGAGCCCGGAGACAGCCAATCTGATGAAGGATCCGAGAGCCATTACCCCAGAGGGAGAGGCTTGCTCCCCAGTCAGGGGCCACGACACCCTTCTCCAAGACCATATGGTCGATCCCAGCGCGGATGAGCGCATGCGACATGGCCAGGCCGGCCACGCCGCCACCCGCAATAATGATCCGAAAAGGACGATCAGGAGGCGTAGACATGGCTTCTTGAGCAGTCGAGCAATTCTCTGATATTAACATCATGTGAGGTGAACGGCGATGTTCCGAGAAATAGTCTCCCGAGCACTATGTACAGGTCGAAAGCGATGTATGTACTGGTTGGGCTCTACACCGTTATTGCGAACATAAACCTCACCACTTGTAAAGAAGGGAAAGAAAAAACAGATAGCAATCGTATGAGCATGACCGGCGGTTTTTAACACAGCCCTGTCGGCGACGGTTCCGCGCCCGGCAGCCTTATGTTGATCGCCTTCGGGACATCGGCCGACGTCGCGAGGCTGGCGATTGACATCACCAGCGGACAACAACATAAATGTCGGTAGATGTATGGCACCGAGACTATCAGGTGCTTCCAAATATCGAAATTCGTCTAGTCAACCTAAAATCGTATCGCAGCTCGTTTTTGTGGACAAGTCCGGGTGTAATAAATGCATGGGATTTAGACAAACTAGTTGCCTATTAGAGCGACACCAGTCCAAATACCCAGGCTTTATGGCTATCAGAGATGCCAAAATTCTCCTACATATACACCATTTATATTCTGAAAAGAAGGTCAAGTTTGCTTATCTGCCCCCTTACCCACCAGATCTCATCTTTAACAACATCAGTTGAGATCCCGTACCACACGGACTTCTATAATGATATCCCCTACTGGGCCACGGGCCATCCCGACTTGTACGGCGATATGCTGCTGATACGAATCCATATCTAGGCTGCCATCGGAATAATGATGTAGGGATGAGAACAGTAGGGGGAAGGCTCTATCTCAGGAAGACGAGCTACTCTGCAGCAAATACACCCCAGTTTCAGAATTAGACGCGCATACAACGAAAGATAGGTTGGAGATGAAAGGACAGATGCGACAGTTAATAACACAGTAAATGATGGAAGCAATACATCGATAACCCTTAGCGAGATAATCTCCGTCATCTGATAGCACAGGACAATGAGTCGCATAACTCATAATCATAGGTAATGGTGTGGACTTGGGACTGGTAGATGGTTTTCTTAAGAAGCACCAACGGGCAGGTAACAACCTCTGGAGAAACCCTCTTGGGAGAGGCAACAACCACAGTATCTACGAGTGTAGAATTGGAAATTCACTCAAAATCTTCCACAAGAGCGGTGGATCTTTGGGGGGCCGGTACCCCGGTTCCCCCGGTTTCGCTGCAGGGTCATAGAGAATACGTCTATTTCATAGCGTCAGCTTGTTTCATATAACTTTGTAAGCCAACTTACTGGATCTGAGGTGGTGTGGCTGAGTCTTCAGTAGGAATATCAGTCGGGCTTATGATGACTACAGGGTGGCCTGTAACTGTGGTGGTGACGGTAGCAGGAGTATGACAGTACACAGTAGTTGTACGGTCCACGACGATATTCTCTGCAAATTCAGGGGATATGGGTCTGCACCCTTCATCTTCGTGGGCCTTATTAAGAGCAGTGGCCAAAGCGAGTCCGCTTAAGACAAGAAAAGGACTAGTGAAGTGCATCTTCAAGTTGGAACCATAAATAGTTGATAGGTCACGGATGAGAAATCGACGGAGTAATGTAGAACCTACCACTGTCCCTTTACATTGCCTATATACAGAATATCTATATATAAGTATACCGGTCATACGTTAGATAATGTCGGCGAAATAATTACATCAGTATAACCTTTCAGCTGGTCTTTGTCTTTCTAGCTTTACTGTGGGGGTATGGGGCATTTATATGGCCGCTGTTTTTCGACGCATTCGGCTAAGTAGGCGTCAAATTTGGCCAGACCTTAGATATTACTTGATTTTACTGCAGCCTGATGAGTCTACTCCTATGCGATGCTTTTTTCCGAAAAAATGGATTTAGCGCTGCATTATCGATGGACATCCTCATATTTCCTATTATCTTAGCACCCCCAGGCCTCTTACACGAGAATATAACGGATTCCCTAACTAATTAAACAGCACTTTAGAGTTCTTAGGTGAAGTATTATAATTGATTTGAAAGATACTTATATTTTCCAATCACCACGAGCTGTGAGGGCCTATATAATAAACAAACTACGTCGATATCCTAACTTAAAAGCGATACGAATAAGTCTTCCAGAATTGTGGTATAATTTTTTTATTACCTATCAATACCCATAAAAGCATTAGGTCCGATGCCGACTGCCGAGAGATGGGATAAGAAGGCCATTTAGTTCCAAGCCGCAGTCAGTCCATTGTCTCCCTAGGTAGGTATATCCACCGATATTTCCACTCCCATGCCAGATCGTCCTATCCGGGTACCGTGGTACTCTTGGCCTTTAGCACTCTTTATTTAGGGGTTCCTATGGGACTTCCACCCTCTGTGTCGTGGTTGGTCCGATGTAGCTAGTATAATTACAACCAGTTTTGTGTTCTCACCACTCATGGCATCTGAACCTTCTTGATTACCTCACTGAGGCCGCATGCGGCCCTTTTGACACCTAGCCATGGATATCAATAAAGCTGCTACCTCTTTACCAGAGAAACATAAGAAAATATATGAATTAGAATTCGTTCTTGTGATCGATCACAAGATGTGATATGACGTCATGTTATTTCCACCTGCAGCATGTACGAGTAATTTGTAGTCCGCCTTGTCCCCGGAGAATCTAGGTATGTGTGCTCTTGCCTGTGTGACTTGCGAAAAACAACTATTTAACATGTTGACTGGGAGCCTAAGCTCGAACTCCAAGACCCCGATTCAATCAACAAAGAAGTCCGTATAAGAAGACGCTCAGGGAGATGTTTTCTTGTATACACCTGCCGCATGGCCACGGGATCAGCCTTTTCCACACCAAAAAGCCAATCAACCCCCGGACTAAGGGGTATACCCTAGAGAAACAGGATTGGTTGGAGGCCGATACCTGGCACGTTTGGAGAATTAACAACCCTACCAACACGATTGGCGTCCTCGACAAGATTGGATTTGACCTGGTCGGCAACAGAATATGCATTTTTGACGCCAGTAACAAGTCGGACAAGTTTCCGGATAGTCAAAAGATGCGCCTCCGAGAACTGATGATGGGAATATGGGCAACGGAACATAACAAGAAACCCGGGGAGCTGCGGTGTATCCTTGTTCAGAACACGGTGGACCAGGATATACAGAAGCTTCGCGATAAGGTGTACGACATCATGAAGGAGACGGACAAAGCTAAAAGCTTAACGATCAAGTCTGATCATGACTCTGAGGAAGAGAAGAAGGCATATCACATCCTTACACATGATTTTGCCTTTGGGCATGGGGCACGCCATATGCTAGAGGAGTATGAGGGTCTGAAAGATAAGAAAATCACAAAGTTTGTGCTGTCACAACCGCCAAGACGGAGCTTGCAGTTTGAGATCATCATAGGCTAGTAATATGTGCAGTGGGCCATGGGGAAAAGGAGAGAACAACACGAAGTGTCCAAGTAGACTTCCGCATAACCCAACTTGGGTCGAATGTCTCGACCTAAAACCTAGCCCAGTGTAAGGCACAAACGTTACAAAATAACAATGTATATTAATAAAGAATGAGCTATATGGGAACTTCTCTACGTTAATCTAATAATAGGATTTATTATATAAGCGATTCCTCTTCATTTTGAGTTAATTTATAGCTATTAGCACGTATTTTTAAGGGTGATATTATTCCATGAAGTCGAAGAGATAGAGTTATAAATAAAATATTAAAAACACGCGCTACTTCGCGAATACTATTAATTTCTTACTTTTTAAAGCAGAAATAATAAATAAGATCCTTCCTTCTTTCTCAGCTGAATTTATTAAATTTTGACGCGCTTTTGGAGGCATGATTGGTGGTTAAACTAAATGAGTTTTTCGATCGCGGTCAAAATGCGTGAGGTGTTTCATTCGCTTATGGAATACGTTAAGAGATCCCGGAGTACTGTGTTTTCTAAGTTGTTCTAGTGCTAGAAGCTTAGGATTTAGAATATAGAGAAAGTAGATTATGGGTCTTTTACCTGGAGACTTAACACAGACTAATAAAACTATTAACTAAAACTCTATTTCATTTTTAACTACCAAATATAGTTCTTATTACTTTAAAGAGGGTATAAATAGCGGTATACCGTCAGCGCGCTATTTCGGGGAAACGTTCGGCTGTCTTATAACTAAGCGACCCCTCTTTTATATTATAGAAAGTGATAACTGCATTAATCGCGGAGATTCAACGCCGATATCCCTTCTCGACAGTAGAACCCGGTATAGTGGGAAATTGTTCCCCCAACGCATGAGTCATTATCATACACCTTACCATATATATTCCTCCAGGGTCCTGATGCTCAAGCAATGCTCCTTGCTTATTGTCGTAGGCCCGACCTTCTCACACCATGCTTCTGATCCCACACAATATTCGGTCGATCTTGGCTCGTACCACTTACGTGACTTGCCGCCTGTGCGAGTCTAACCATGACACGGGGTTAGTATTATTTCAGTAGTGATATGGATGATGCCGTTCTCCTCTTTTCTCGTACCTTTCTTTTAGTCAAACACTCCTCCACATCGCCCTCCTTGCCCTGGCCGCACCATTCCTCCGTGCCCATGCATAACTCTGTGTCTAACTTAGGCTTGTGCCATTCCCGGAGGTGCTGTTCGGCCTCCCACTGCTCACGGTGAAACGTCGTTTTCACTAGGAGCCGTTGGGCATATATTGAGCGCATGCGCTCTACCTGGCCGGGCGTGAACTCGCTCATGCAGTCCCTGTGGTTTGCTCATCAGCCACCGGAGCCTCTACCCTGGAAGGGAGGGAGACCCTATGTGGACTTACTCGTTCTGGTAGTTCATAAAGTTGTGCACAGGATCGAAGCCCGGGTCGTCGGGGCACGTATCCAGCGGCACGGTGCAGTTGGCTCCCACCACAAGCCTGTGAACAGGAGTGTCTGAAATTCCATCGTTATCCCGGCAAGTATGTTCATCCACGAAGGTGTGCTCGAGTCCTGTAGCTCACTGGTCAGCCCTCATCTGGCGGAGGGAAATCAACAGCCACAGCCACAGCCACGAACCTAGAAAGTGCCCTACTTCATGCGTGAGTGATTTCCCCTTTCCCGTCATCCTGCCCTCATGGGGCCTGCCAGGAAGTGATCGGAATGGTATCCAGACGCCATCTCGTATCATCTCCTGTTCTTGTACATTGGGCATGGATGCGAGCGGTGGAGTTACCTGTGCATGTACGGGTTAGTTAGAGCCCCTTGCAGCAAAATTCTGGTCTAGAGTTCATTCACGTACCCCGGCCAGGTTTTCGATGAGTGGGCTCAGCTGGCGCTTGAAGTAGACATTCAAAGCGGAATAGTTTCCACGTCTGAGGGCCTGGCTGATCGGGGATTGCGAATTATAAACATCCTCATCTGGCCAGAAAGGGTGTTGAGCAAGCTGTAGTTCTTTCAGGTTAAAGGAGATATTGTACGGCCGGAAGTCGGCGTTGAGAATGTCTAGCTGCAGTCGTAATTCTCTCTCGGTCACTGCTTCGTCTGGCTTCGGCGGGGAGCCAACGATCACATGGAAATAGGTTTCGATTTCAATGTGATCCCAACTATGTCTGGAGACATTGGCAGGGAAGGCCAGCCCGGGAATAGCGGCGAGGAAGAGAATACTAAGCCACTGGACAAGCATTGTTATCAACTTGATAAACAGACCGCATGTTTACAGCAAGGGGGATTGATAGCTAGACTATATATAGAGAATCTCTAAAAAGAATCTATGCCAAGCTCATCTCCTAAGGTTTCAGCCGATTCTAGACTGACCGAAATAGAGTAGTAATAATGAACTGCACGTTCCTTATATTAAGGTTAAGTTCTAGATCTTATGTTTCCACGTGTTATTTCATCGTTAAAGAATCCTCTTTAGGTATATAGCTGCCTAGGTATCCATAAACTCAATAGCGGTCACTTTCCGGTTGATACCTAATTTACCAATAGATATAGTTAGATACCCTTACAGTAGTTTCCGAAGACGGAGAGGTAGGAAAGAGTACAAGGCAGGGCGGAAGGCGCCCGAGAAATTACTAACCATAAACGCTACAGCAGTCATTCCTGGTGACCAGGATCCCTGGTGTTTTTACCAAAAGGATCCCTCCTGCACGGTGAAACAGGTGCCGTTCCATCATATAAAACATTTACGTTATATACGGTGGGAATCTCCCAACTTTAATTACCTAGCAGTTTAAGAAACGGAAACTGTATAATTAATTAAAACTTTATTATTTTCAAGAATGCTCTATATAGTTGCTATCAGCCCTAATCAAATACAATAGTGTCAACAGAACAAAAGGTCTTATCTCCTGTACTACACATATTTTGCCTATTTACATGTGGGTGGCCGGCTTGGTAGGGGTGGCCCGCTCGGTCGGGAATTACGTTATATCGACAAATAGCACATCGGCCTGGACCGGTCTATAGCAATCAAGAGATTAACAGTGCCAGCTCTGATGGCTGTGGGGGTTCTATCGTGAATATACCCTGTCACGGTGCAAGCCAGCACCGTGGAGTTGTTCTGTTCTGTTCTGTTCCGTTCCGTTGTTCCTACACCTGTCCGGGTTCCTGCCTGAGGTTTATATATGCGAGCGCAGTGCAAAGCCTCTGGCTTTGCATACTAGTCTTTTGCCAGTAGTGCAGTGGTAAGGACCACTGAATGCGCCCAGAGGTCTGCGCCATGACAATGGTCCCCGTTTGGATGGTCGTTGCTCCCGTCCCTAATGGAACTCTCACTAGGAATAACTACTTTCCATTCATCGACGAAGCTAATTTTGACCATGATACCGCCCTAACTACAGACCTGGAGACACTTCGTAACATCGAATTTGAAGTTCTATTACCCTTGCACTCTCCCGATATAGTAGAGGAAATCGCGAAAGTCAAAGCCGTTTTGGAGGATAAGAGTAATTGGAATAACAGCACCTGGGCGGAGGAGGTCCAAATTCGCCAACACCTGGAATATCAATATAAATTCTCCCGGAAAATCATATCCCACAGTGGTGGGATCATATGTTAATCAAATATCCTATTGAAAGATGTTTGAAGACGAAAAAGCCCGGTGTTTGTCAGATCCTATTCAGCCCGACCTTTGGCGTCATTGCGATCCTCTGCGGCTTGCTCAAGGTGATCTGTATTGTGGTCGTGGCTCGAGAAGAACGAGCTGAGATCCTCCTGACCGTAGGCGATGCGATTGTCTCCTTTCTAAAGTGCCCTGATCGTACCACGGAGGGCCGATGTCTCATCTCCCACCGCACGGTGGCCCAGTGGCAATGCAGAAGCGACGACGATGATGATCCGAAAGATCTGCCACAACCCCTGGCCCCAAGACAACGATGGATGTACACCGTCAGTACAGAACAGTGGGTGTTGTTCTTGAGCTTGTGCGTGGCTCGCCCTCTCTCATGAATATCCTGTTTCTCACCTGGCTGAAGAAGCGGCGCCTACCTTGGAACGGCAGGCTATCTCCTCCACAAGGCCTGCCAATACCTTCAGATTCCGCTCTCCAGCTACTGGAAACTTGGCTTCGGCAGTCCCTCGCTCAGAGCATCCTTCTTGGGCATTGAACAGTCCCTAGAAATGCATCCTTCGGCTGCCCTGCTCCTCATCAACGTTCCCCAACTCCTTCCTCGATCGAGGCACTTTGTCTGGAATAATCTTCTCACCCAGATGCTTCTGGCCGCCCGATACAAAGACTATACCTGCAGTCGGAAGCCCCTGCGGGTATCCTGGCCCCAGGGAGATAGTAGCCAGCGCTCGACGTACTTCCTCAGTCTTCTGTATACATACAGCCTGCCGCTGCTGGCCATCTCGGCCACTTTTCACTGGCTCTTATCGCAAAGCGCCTTCTATATATATATATACGAATGCCATTACCAGCCACGGGCCGAAGGGACTCCTCAGTACGATTACTATCTCCCCGATCACCGTTTATTTCGCCCTAGCCGTTAGATCGTTGGTCACGTGCATGGTCGTGGCATTAGGATCGCGATGACTGCAATCGCCCATACCGATTGCCAGCAGTTGCAGCAAGGCGATTAGTATGGCGTGCCATCCTCCTGTGGGAGATGAAGATGCTGAGTTGAAGGCAGTGTTGTGGGGGGGTGGTCCCGGAATCAGGGGAGAAATACCTCCATTGCAGCTCTACTTCTCGTGATGCCAACGCCGCTCAAGTTGGACAGGTCTACGTAGTTCCTGCTGGAATAAGTAGCAGAGGGAATCTATACTTGTCATCCTAGCTCTTAAAAGAGTATCTCATATAGGAAACTTCTAAACGAGCTATTATTGTCCTCCTTCTACTGCGGCCTCCATCCTATCCTATATACCTCGCATACCGTGCCCATTCCTCATCATCATTTAAACGCACCCAATCATCATCCCTGAGACAAAGTGCAACCGCCAAATCACCATGCGGTGCTTTAGGCATAATGTACATAAGGCTCTCAACAGGAGTAAACCGTGGTCTCCTTACAACCTCCGGCTTCCCAAGCCCAAGGTTAAAGTCCAGATCGTATAGATTGACTTTAGCCCAGGAACTAAGCGACATGCCTGACGAGATATCCACGGCTGCCGTGATTTGGATTTTGCTCTTATCCACACAACGATCCAGGAACGTCGCCAGAGCCCGCGTGTCGTATGCTAAATCTCGGATATTCGGGTCAAGCTGTCTTCGCAGCTGTGATGCAATACTACCTAGGCTTTCTTTGTGCAAAACTTGCAGTGTAGATTTACTGTATGCCATATTTGATAATGCTCCTGGGTACGTGCTCGGCAGGTCCAAGCATTGCCGGGCGTCTAGTGCGCGCGCAAACGTCGACGGCGTGATGGATTCCAGACGGGATTGTCGTGCCCGTGATATGCATTTCCAGATGAAAGCACATAGAGCATCGTCGGTGGAAATGAAGTCGCATTGAAGATCTTTCGTTTGGTTTGCTTGAACTTTTAAGAGCTGGGAGGAGGCCGCAGAGAATTCCACGTAGCGCCATGAGGACACTGAAGGGGGTTCTTCTGGTGGAATATCAGGGGTGAATGTTGGCGAAGAGCTTGCCATTTGGACATCAAGTTCGGGGCCTGGTTGCCAGGAATCGTCCAGCAAGGGGACGGATTTGCTTTTATCCATATTCCCGATCGAAAGCTCTTCATCCGAGAAATCCAGATTGCAACAAGCTTTGGACAGCCAGCCCATGACACTCGCTTGCCCAGTCATGTCCATAACGTTGTGTTGCGCAACAAAGGTGAGTATGAGGCCTCCAGTGATGAAGTTCACCTGCACGGCAAACACAGGTCCAGTATCGGCTACCAGTCCGACAGGACTACCAGGTAGGTTAAGTGTCATGCAAGGTGCAATGACGCTCTCGTCGAGCATGGCGAATGGAAATCTGGCTTTCCGCATCGAGTGAATCGTCGGCACTGAAGGGTCAGACCGGAGATCTTTCACGACAAGCGGTATCTCAGCCGTTGGTGCAATCCTAAATGTGCCGGTGACACCTTCGCTTGCTCCTTCGTTGATAACGACTCCAGCGAGCCATGGGAAGCTCTCTGCCACCCTATTCAGTCCATTTCTGAGGGTGTTGACGATATGGTCGTGAGTGGATTGGTCGGAGACAGGATAGATGGAACAGATTTGCGTGTATAATTTGTGAAGGGTAGGCTGGCTCCCTAGAATATCCAAGCGGTCATTTTCCAGCATTTTGATTGTAAGACACTAGCTGACTTTGTCGCAGGGTGAAATAGACACGGAACAGACAGAACAGATATATCTATAAGTATAAAGTAGGTATAACCTCACCACCCTTCAAGAGCGGGTCTTCGCTTAGTTGCCGCCAATGAAATGAATTACCCAACATGAGTCATCGCCAGTCATCTAAAATCATATCAAGTCGTCAGGTACCATAGATGATGGCACAGCCTTCTAAGTCGTCTGAAGTTATAAAATTCTGCAATATTGTAATGCGACCGCCACATACTTCCATCTACTATGGAATGGACCTGTAAAAGTCTCAATTAGGGCTAAAAGATGTTATATAATTAACCCTCCAAGCTTCTGATCGAATATTGCCCAGTTTGTGATCTCTCGGAATATCGGGGTGTCACATGTATGGTGGACCTTTTACCCCCATGTCCTGCTCGATCCTAATACTATCTCCAAAGTTGAGGGCTTTTCTTGTCACAAGTAGCTAACCCAATTCCTATTCAACATACAGATAAAGCGCATTTTCTGAGGATTTTCATTCATATAAATATTATTATTCCAGCTTCCAGATTGTATTAATTAATAATATATATTTTCATTGTATACTAGAGTGAGAAAATCTTTAGATAAACACCTCGCTAAAATCTATGCTAATAGGGGTAATAATAAACACATAAAATAACATAAGACTAGAGACAATGCCCTCTGTCCGTCTCCTGACCGACGACTTACGACTGACCACCCTCCTGTCTAGCCCTGACATCCCTCATCAACGCCTTCGCCTCCTCGACTTCAACTCCGTCCTGGCACAACTCACTTGCCAGCTGATCAGCACGTTCAAGGTCCCCGGTCCGTAGCGACCACCGCGCGAGCCATAGCCGAGCCTTGGACGTGGTCGCCGTCACGCCGGTGCCGTGCCATGTGTCGTCGTCTTCGTCATTTTGGCTGTCCATTGATTTACCCTGTCGGGCGCGGCGGGACCCAGAGCGTCCCTCGCCGGCGGTGGGTTGCTCGTCGTCATTTTCGTGATCGTTGTCATTTTCCTCGTCTGAGGATTCGTACTCCTCTTCGATCGGCACTTGGCCGGTCTCTTGCTGCAGCGTGAGCTCCATGTAAGCAGCCGCTTCGACTTCGTCGCCGAGGCGTTCGTAGAGCGTGGCGATTTGGTGGAGGGTTTCGGGATCGAGGATCTTGCGCCCGGACGCCGCGCCCGGAGGCATGCCGCTGGCATTGGAGGCGGCATCTTCGGCGTAATATGAGCCCGCCACCAGAGCGCGTTTCAATGCCTTGATGCTCTGCTCGATGCGGCCCATCTTGGCGTAGCAGGATCCGACGGCCTGCCACATCTTGGGGTCGTACGGTCGAAGGGCGGCGGCACGTTGGTAGTAGAATAAGGCATAGAAGGACATGTCGAGGACTTCGTATGCTTGGCCGAGACCGTACCAGGCGCGATAGTCTTTGCGGTTGACGTCGACGGCTCGGCGGTAGGATTCGATGGCAGCGTGGGTGTTTTTCATCTCGATGTATTCGTGGCCCATGAGGGTCCAAGCAGAGAGGAAGTTCCGGTCCAGAGTGAGGGCGCGTCGGAAATACATGACGGCTTTTTCGTGCTCCGACTTTAGGGAGTAATAGTTCCCCACTACACAGCATGTTTCGGGACGGAATTTGTCGGTGGCTGTTGCGACCTGCGCGACGAATGCCAGCTGGGGGCGCGCACCCATTACGTATAGGATGTTGGAGTAGTGATCGAGACTGTCGAGCCGGTGGGGGGAGGTAATGAGGATTTCAGTGAAGATATGGGATGCTTCCTCGAAGTCTAGATACTGTTAGCAAGACGGCTTCGTAGCAGAGGAAAGCAATACCTTTTGAGTGGTAATATAGTAGGGCCCGCTGGGTTTTCAGGAACGCGCTGGTAGGGAATATGGTTTCGAGCTCCGACAAAGCTTGATATGTTTCCTCTGTCGCCTGGTACAGCTCCTGGCTGCAATGCACATGGAAGATAAGCGTCATGATGTTCTGTGGGGAGAGGTCGATGACATGTTTCAGCTGCGAATAAGTTAGCCATCCATACGCTGCCATTGCGTTGCACCGGGAATCGCATACATCTTCTGGGCTGGCTAGCAGGTCATTCAGCTCCTGCCAAGCCCCCCAGTGGAAAGGATTCAGGTGAACACTCCTCATCAGCCATTTCTTCGCCTCCTCTTCGTTTCGCCCTTTGAGAAGAATCACGCCATAGAGATACTCCAACCACCCCTGGCTGTTCTCTTCTTTCTCTTTCTCCCGACGCTCGGTAAACCATCCTTCCAGCCCGCGCGCGATATCGGGGAGCTCGCGATTCACCGTTGTTCCACCATCCGCGGGGCCCAGCACCATTTCGGTCTCTTCATCCTTGCGCTTCTCTCCGGCTAGGTATTTCGCATACAGCGACAGAAACAAGGCTTTCTGGCTGAGTTTGGGATACGGGTTGCGCGTCGCGCTGTTCTCCTTAACGCCGCCATAGGGCGACACCTTCGATTTCCCTTTCTGCGGAGTCAGCGACTCTCTCGATCTCGGGTTGTTCGGAGACGCGGTGGACAGCGGCACGGGAGGGATGGTCGGAGGGAGGAAGACGGCGGCGCATCGGTCGTATTCGCGCGTGTCAAAATACGACTTGGCCAGGAGATACTTGTATGATTCCTGGGCCTCCAGCGCAGCTTCGGCAGGGTCCTGGGTGCGGAGGTACGGATTCGGAGGAGACGGAGGCGCATCGGCGATTTCCATGGGCGATTCGGGGTCCGTGTCGTACTCATCGATCGGAAGAATGGAGTCGAGCATTTCCGCAGCCCTAGACCATCGAGAAACATTGCATGGGTTATTTCATTGAGGCACCTCAAGGGAAACAAAAACAAGACGATCATTGGGCGTACCATTTCGCGGACTGATACAAACACCGCTCGGAGCATTTGATTGCGGCGTCTTCCAGGCGGAACTTCAGCTCCTGGATGTTCTCGTCGGTGAACGGAGCTGCCATGACGGAGATGCAGCTCGGATTGGGGCGGACCAGAGGGAGAGAAGAAGCAACGAGCGAGAGGGAGGAGGAAGAAGACCAAGTATGCGAACGGAGCAATCAGACGCGGCAGAATGCAAAGCACTACTACCCGATCGGGCAGCGCAGGCAAACAGGGCAAACGAAGCAAACAGAGGGGCAACAATCGCTGCTTCTTTGGGATTATTGATTGTTCTCTTCGCCTCCGTCCTTCTTCGCCTCTTCTGCTCCTCGTCTCTCCTCGTCTGCTCCTCATCTGCTCCTCCCCCCCTAATTCGCCTCCTTTCCCCCCCCCAGAATGGCTTCCACTACCGATCGCGCCGCCTTCGAGGCTGTCTTCCCATCATTGGCTCAGGACATCCTGGCCCATGCGAAGAAATATAACTTGCCCGACAATGCCATGCAGTGGTTTGAAAAGGTGCGACGGCCAACACTCACCCTCGAGGTCGCTCAGTGTTCACTCCTACTGCACCGTACTGACTCAATTTGCGAGATGACCAGGCCCTCAATGTCAATGTCCCTGGTGGCAAGCTCAACCGTGGACTCTCCGTCCCCGACACCGGCCTCGCTCTCCTGAACAAGCCCCTGACCGACGAGCAGTTCAAGCACCTCAGCACCCTGGGCTGGCTCACCGAGTTGCTGCAGGCCTTCTTCCTGGTCAGCGATGACATTATGGACAGCTCTATCACCCGCCGCGGACAGCCCTGCTGGTATCGCCAACAGGGTGTTGGTCTGGTCGCGATCAACGATGCCTTCATGCTGGAGTCCTCGATCTATGTGATCCTGCGCAAGCATTTCCGATCGCATCCCTCCTACATTGACCTCGTCGAATTGTTCCAGGAGACCACCTGGCAGACGGAATTGGGGCAACTGTGCGATCTCATCACCGCCCCCGAGGACAATGTCAACCTCGACAACTTCTCCCTCGACAAGTACATGTTTATCGTCACCTACAAGACCGCTTACTACAGCTTCTACCTCCCCATTGCGCTGGCCCTGTACTACCTGCAGCTGGCGACCCCTGAGAACCTCCGCCAGGCCCATGACATCCTTATCCCCCTGGGCCAGTACTTCCAGGTCCAGGATGACTACCTCGACGCCTACGGCGACCCGGCCTTCATCGGCAAGATCGGAACGGACATCCAGGACAACAAGTGCTCGTGGCTGGTCAACCAGGCCTTGAAGCGTTGCAGCGAGGAGCAGCGCAAGACCCTCGACGAGGCCTACGGTCGGAAAAACAGCGAGCTGGAGGCCAAGGTCAAGCAGATCTACAAGGAACTGGATCTGGAGAGCGTGTACCGCGAATACGAGGAGAAGACGGTCGCAGATCTGCGCACCAAGATCGCCGCCGTCAACGAGTCGGAAGGTTTGAGAAAGGAGGTCTTCGAGTCGTTCGTGTCCAAGATCTACAAGCGCTCGAAATAAGCTCGCTTGCCCCGATTTTTTTTTTTTTTTTTTTCTTATGGAGTTGTCCATACCTGTCCTCCCCTCGTGTGCTTGCAAAAACGTACCATACCCCGTTTTCTGTTGATCTTCGAGTAATTTTGTTTGATTTGGCACCGTCTGCCCTCGTATATGTTATCCACATACTACCCATGCGATAGAATAGCCTGGTCTGTTAGGCTATGAAGCATTGCGTATATAAAATTCACGGTTTCTTATGACCGTTTGTCACAGTCCCTAACTCCACGCCTGCAGATCTGAGATTATACTCATGACATCCTTAACCTACAATCTCGGCATGAATTCTTTGGCCAAAACATTCCTTCCAACAGAAAGCCAGAGGCATGGCCTGCTTCCAGCCACCAGTCCCAGACCAGTAGGAGTCCTGCGCTGCCTAGAAATGACATCGGGCTCTACCGGCATGCCCACGTCGTCTAATTTCGCTACATGCATTAATATCTTCCCTTTTTGCTAGGAACTTAGGATAGATCCAGTAAGAGAGAAACGGCAGAGCGCTTATCCTCACTGGGAGGTCACCTCCTTCCTCCCCCTATTCATGCCAGACTCTTCCATCCACACTTGACTCCGTATATCAGTCCCCAATATGCCAAGACGATAGTCGATGGGCGGTGGATCTCCTGCTCGTCCAATCGATTCAACCAAGAATATTTGGATTCCTTCCATTCAGCAATCTTGCAAATAATATCCGGTATCCATCAGCGCAATTGTGGATCAGCCCTTCCGCGGACTTCGAGCATCACTCAGAGTGCTCTCTTGGTCGATAGTGACACAATCCTTCACCTCCGGTCTCCGCCTACAACCGCCGATGCCTATCCAGCCTTCCAACCGACCGGGAGCTGTCAAGTCTTGATTCCTCCGCCATGGGCAGGAAGAAAACTAGAGGCTGGATGTCAACATTTCAGACAATGGCACCAAAATAAAAAACCAAACACCCAACGCTGGCAGCTGGATGGGCCCCGAGTGGGCCTCCGCGCGTCTATCCCGACAATGCGAAAATCACTGGTGCACGAACCATTCTGTTCTTCTCCCTCCCCTTTCTGCTGAATGCGGACTGGTGATGTTCGTGCTTTGAGTTCAATTGATTTTTCTTTTCTTCTTTTGGTCCATTCCTCTGGAGCTAGGCTTTAATGCTGAAGTAGTCCACCGCGGTGTAGCTTCATTTCCTGCTACGATGCGAGGCGGGCGACTCGTCACGGCTTTAACGCCCGCCCTGCTCAGTCTATGCCGTCTCGTACAGGCCGACTACGGCCCCTATGTCCAATCCGGGGACTATGACGAAGGAAAGTTCGGCGCCTGGCCAACTGAGACATATCGGTCCACGCCCCTGATCGGGCCCACTCTCAACTATCTAGAGTCCAGTACTCAATGCAAAGATGGGCAGTTCACCTTGATTTCGCCCCGGGGCGGGGGGGTTGCTACTCCGGGCCCCATGATCATCGATCAGGATGGTCATCTCGTCTGGACGAAGGACTATGGGAGGACGTACAACTTGAACGTATACCGCTACAGGGGCCAGGACTACCTGACCTTCTGGACGGGCAATGATGGGATCACGGGGCATGGTGACGGGACGTATTATATGGTGAGCTAACGTTGCATCTTCTATCCTTTTAGGATGAAAACAAAGTTGCTGATGAATCCCACAGCTCGACTCCAACTACCAAGAAGCGTACAAGATCCGCGGCGCCAACGGCCTTCCTGCAGATCTGCACGAATTCCACATCACGCTGAACGAAACCGCCGTCTTCACCGTTTACGAGACGCGACCTGCAGACCTGCGCTCCGTCGAAGACGGTCCCCAGGACGGCTGGATCTACGACGGCGTCTTCCAGGAAGTCGATATTGAGACAGGCGAACTGCTCTTCCAATGGCGCGCCTCCGACCATTTCTCCTTCTCGGAGATGTTCCGCGGCCGCGAAGGCACCGGCGAGTCGGAGTCCTGGCCCTGGGACTTCTTCCACATCAACAGCGTCGACAAGGACGAGACGGGCAACTTCCTCGTCTCCTCCCGCTACGCCAACTGTCTTGCCTACATTGACGGCCACTCCGGCGCCGTCCTCTGGCGTCTCGGCGGCGCCAATAACTCCTTCACGGATCTCTCGCCCTCCCACTCAGCCACCAACATCACCTGGCAGCATCACGCCCGCTTCCAACCCAGACCAAAGAACAGTAGTAGCACAGTAACCTCCCTGACCGTCTTCGACAACGCCTCCCGCGGCATCGGCGCCCCAACCCTCACCAGCCGGGGCCTCTACCTCGACCTAGACACCGGCCCCATGACCGTCTCCATCCGCCACGAGTACTGGAACCCGCACCCTATTAGCAGCCAATCGCAAGGATCCGTGCAAGTTCTAGACTCCGGTAACGTCCTCCTCGGCTACGGCTTCAACGCAGCCTGGACAGAATACAACATCTACGGCGACGTGCTCTGCCACGTCCACTTCGGGCCCGAAGCCGGGTTCGGCAACGGCGATATCATCTCCTACCGCGTCTTCAAGCACCCCTGGGTTGGAACCCCGCTCACAAAACCAGATCTAGCTGTCTATGCCTACGAAGCAGCTGTAAGCTGGAATGGCGCGACAGAAGTAGCTACTTGGGTGTTACAGGGTGTGCAGCCCCCTTCCTCCTCCTCTTCTTCCTCCGATGATGATAATGAAGAAGAGAACGATACCGAAAACGAAGACATACCCTCCCTCAACCTCACCACCGAACAAGCCGAGCTCCAATCCCCAAACCCCAACTTCCCACTCACCTCGCCAGCCTTCCACGTCCTCGCCGCGGTCCCCAAACACGGCTTCGAAACTATCCTTCCTATCCCACTGCATCTCGGAAAGCAACCTCTCCGTGTGCTCGCCCTCAATTCCACCGGCCATGTCCTTGGCGCCACGCGCTTCGTCGCTTGGGATCCAGCCAGTAATGAAGCGGCCGTGACGTATGGAGTTGAGGATCAGTCAGGGATGGTGGGGACGCTGACACCGACGGCGCGGGCGGTGGTATTCTATGCTATTGGGTTCGCGTCAGCGGGTATCTTGCTCCTCGCGATAGGAGTGGCGAGGTGGTATTTCACCGATGGTGCGATTCCAATTTCTATTTCTATCCCAGGACTAGACTGTGCCTGTATCTCCAGGGTATGTTTCTGGCCTTGTAATTGGAACAGGAGTGGAAGAGCAGGAGAGGCATATGAAGCCGCGAAACGAGATCGTGAACGAGGACGTTGGATCCCAGTCGAGAACGACGGGTTCAATGGGGACGAGGAAGATCTGAGCGATGGGGAACTTAGCGATGGGATTGAGTTCTCGTTGTTAGGGAATCCGAGACTTGCGTCGTACGAAAATGTAGCTGCTGGGAGGGATCGGTTTCTGGATGGGGAGTTTGCATAGATAGGAAGGTAATATAGAGAAACAGCTTTTGTAGGATAATGTTTAGTTACTAGATTGCTGGATTACTAGGCTAGTGGTTGGGTGGCTTTAAGCTGGGGGTGTGTTTGTGTATTTATTTACCAGGTGGATCTACGGCATTGGTATATGATAAGACGACTATAATTCAGTCAAATCAATTTCATTCATCGCGAAAGAGCGTATTATCATGACTGCTAACCAGCATGACCGATCATCCATAGTTGCTACATGATTCATGAGCAAACCTTTTAGGCCGACGAAGCGACTTCCAGACGCTTGAAGCCGCCCTCGGAAGCGACCTGCTTCTGCAGCTCGGCCATACGCTTCTGGTCTCCCAGAGGGTCCGAGGAGTCGCCGTCGAGTTTCCAGGACAGGTACTCGTTGGTGTAGTTAGGTACAAAGCCGGGGTCCAAGATACCCAGACGCTTTCCGTAGTTGGTCACCTTGGCCCAGTCACGGGAGACGTTCTTCAGGTCACGGCTGAAGTAGGCGAAGGAGCGCTCGAATATCTTGCGGTTGACGGGGGTGCCCATGATAGGTTTTATGTCGACGTATTCCTCGTAGGCCTTGGCCGGCTCGGCGAGGACGTAGTCGGTGGCGCGCTTGACGGCCCGCATGAACTTCTGCACCTTCTCCGGGTTGGCGGCCAGGAAGGGGTCGTTGGCGATGTACAGGATGGAGCAGAAGCAGCAGCAGCCCAGTTCGGCCAGCTGGTCGATGCGGAGCATCTGGACGTCGTCGCGAGGGCGGTTCTGAGAGGCCAGCCATTCGGCCAACTCGACCATCTGCACGTTCTCGAGGCCGATGCCGGCGTCGATGTCGCCGCGGATGATGGCCTTGGTGACGTTCATGCCGCAGCGGACGGCAGTGTAGTCATCGGCGGTCATGCCGTAATACTTGGTGAGCTCGTCGATTTGGATCTGTGACGGTTAGATTTGAGGCATGAGAACGTCTCGCAGGTATACTAACCTTTCCGAACTCGCCGACGTAGCCGATCTTCTTGCCCTTCAAGGAGCGGAAGTCCTCGGTGATTCCGCTGTCCTTGAGGTACACAACACCGGTAAACGGCTCATCGAGAAGAGAACCAATCGAGGTGACGGGGAACTTGCGGGCTTTGGCCTGTTATCGTGTTAGATGCCCAGCTCCTCTAACTACTAGGACGTGGCACCTACAGCAAGGGTATGAATCATGGCCTTGAAACCCATGTCAACCTTGCCACTGCCGATAATCTCGGTGACATCGGAGGGGTCGTTGGGCTCCAACAGAGCAACCTTCAGGTCTTCCTCCTTGAAGAATCCCTTGCTCTGGGCAAGATACAGCGGGGCATGGTAGGGCGTCGCGTGCCTTGACAAGCACTTAGTAATTGTTCACATGCACAACAACACATCAATCTAGCAACATCAAGAAGAGACAGGGATAAAAAAGAAAAGAAAAAACCAATGGCAAGCCATACCAGTTGGTAAGGAAGGTAATCTTGTCAGTAGACATCTTGGCACAGAATCAAGTCAACAGACTGAGAATTGTTAGCAGCAGAGACCGAGGAACCCTCTTATCTCTGGGAGACAAAAGGGGAGGGGAGACAATCAATGCCACGCATGTCCTTTCGCTAGTATTATCTAGATCAAGTTATGACAGTATAATCTCAGAACGACGGTCTCTCCTTCCACACATCGATCAGACCATTGAGTTGGCCATGAAGCAATTCCGCCGGGACTGGGTCCCGGTGATATATCATGACCATATCTCAAATGAACCGACCGTGTGGGAGAAGAAGATCCCAGCCGAACACCTGTCATACGCAAGCAGAGATTGTTTTACATATTGTACGATACCTTGATCCGTGAATACCATGGCGAAAAGACCCAGACCCAGGGGTCGGTCCTGGTTGCGCAGCCACATGGTGAGCCGTACCGAGCGAATTGGCAAGTGAAATTGATGAGAATCGATGGGAATGGATAGACTGATGAATCAGACGAGGAATAATGGATAGAAGGAGGAGAGAGAAGGAAGGGAAGAAGAAGGAGGGGCCGAATAAATACACCGGCGAGTCACGGGGCAGAACCCCACCTCAACCATTTTTTACTCGGGATTATTCATTATTGCTTTGCTTCAGATGATTTGATCAACATCCGGTGTTCCTACCGGCATCGCTTCAACCACATCATCGCCTTTCCCCCCCCCGCCCGGGACCCGCTCGCGATTGTCCTCCTTCGATGCCACTAGGACGCCTGTAGTCCGAGACAACAGGGTTTCTACCTACTTTCTGCTGTATCTGGATGCAGGAATCGCCGTCAGATCAGACCATCCTGCGATATTGTGCACTGGCACAGCTAAGAGATCTCTCTGTGTGTTTCTGGCTTGGAATTGTAGAAGCAAGCAGCATGATGTCATGTCTGTACTACGACAAAAGGTGCCCTCACGCCCAGTCCTGGACTTGGCGAGAAGCACACTAGCGGAGAGAGAAAGTCCATTAGCAAAACAAACGTAGATTATGACAAAGCTATGAAACAATGCAGACTAACGAAGTTGGACAAAATGACTGGCGCAAATGATGGTGATTGGTGCAGGTTTTCATTTAACGAGTCGAGCTCTCTCCAAAATTGCAATATCAACACGAGTCAGACTTTCAAATGAACACAGGGCGAGAGATGCGAATGCAGCATAGGCGGTGCAGCGAATATAATGTATCAGGAGCGGTCCTACTCCGTCCAAATCTCAGAACTCGGGGGTCTGGGGGCCATATAAGTTGGGTAGCGATAGTCTACTGGATCCCGACTCTTCCATATACACGGGGCGTACTCCATATACACGGCGACCTAAGGGTCACCGTTTACCGATATCCGATCGAGCGGCGACGAAGGTCGGTCGGCGGCTTTCTTGGTGCGCAGGGTGAGTGGGAAGAAAGGCTCGTCGGGCTCATCCTCCTCGTTTGTGCTGGATCGCGGAAGAGGGCCTATTAGTACGGGTTCCTTAAAGACGAGAACAGTATAGTGTTAGTCCCATGGCCGTACTCACGGAAGCTTCCAGGCGATGTAATCCTCGGTACTCAGACCCTCCTTGATCTCCTGGAGCGATGCGAAGTCTCCGGGCGTCATAACTCCCGAACGATCTTTCGGCGAGCCGGGAACGGACAGGGGACGCGACAACTTCTGCTCAGTGCCCCCGATGATGTCAAAGAAATCGTCGGTGCTACCGAATGACGACGGGTACGCTGTACAATTAGTTAGCAAAAAGCACGTGGTTCTCTGCCTCGTAGGAGAACAGTACCTCTTCGCAGAGCCAACTGCCGAGCCTTGACATATTCTAGTCCCATGCGCTTCCAGTCTAACAGGTCGCTCAGTCGCTCGGTTCGATTCCGTTGATTGATCCGCTGTCGTCGGCTCTTCATCGTGAAGTTGAACATAAACTCAGTCAGCTGGTTAACGGAGTCGTCCACACCCTTCATGCGGCGGTCCACAATATAGATGCCGTAGTCGGACGAGTTTTCGATCAATTCTTCCATGTAGCAGCCAAATCCTGACAGGTTCGTCGTGATACTAGGAACTCCCATCACGGTGCATTCCGCTGGTGTATATCCCCAGGGTTCATAGTATGACGGGAAGACACCTAAGTGCGTTCCTCGGACAAAGTCGTCATAGTCCAATGGCAGCACGGGGTTGGAAGAGTTCAGGAACTCGGGGTGGAAAACAACCTTGACACGGTCGGACGAGTGGTTGAAGAGCTTGACGCGTCGGATTTGGTTTAGGATCGGGTCCTCGTGGTCATTGATCATATTGTGAGTCACAATCGGAGGCAGCCCATGCCGTTTCATGGCAAACAGGCGACGGCGCAGTAATACCCTATCTTGGCTGGCCATCAAGTCCTTCTCGTCGGGCATATTGTCCCCCTCCCTCCAGGCCAAACAGCGCTCGTACATGCGTCGCCCAATGCCTTGTTCGATCATCTCAATGGTGTCGCGCAACGACTTCACGACGGCCTGTCCTTTCAACGCTTCGACGGTGAGAGATGTTGTCTGCGCAGGCATAATAATGAAGGCGACGACGGTGGTTTTCGAGCCGCTCTCCTTCAAGCGGTGGTTCAGACGCGCCAGACCTTCAATGAACATGTCAACACCCTTGTTCCTGAACTCATAACGTCCGGAGGTAAAGACGTATAGAGTGTTGTCCAGGTCGAAATCGTTGTGGCCATAGAAGTGACCGCGGACGAAATCGTTGATCTTCTCCTTGGATTGTGAGTGGAGGTTTTGGAACTCATGAACAGCCGAGAATTTCTTGACATTCAATCCATTGGGCAGCACTCCGTCTGGTTTCCGTTTGAGAAGGTGCTCGCTCTCAAACGCCGTGATATGCGAGACAGTAGTAAAGACGTCTGCCGAGTGAGCTGCCGCTCGCTCGATGCAGTATCGATGATAGATCCCACGTTTACCAGCCTCCGCATCCACATCAAAATGATGGAGGTTGTTATAGAAGTCAACAGAGCCCGCGCAGAGATACCGTCCGAGAAGGGTCGCATGGGTGGTAAAGATAGTCGTCAGATCCATGTGTCGCTTTTTGGTCAACGGGAGGGCAACCCCGGCGAGCCATTCATGGAAATGGGCGACAACAGCACGGCGTCGCTCGTGAGCGATAAACTAGATATCCATCAGTTAGCAGCCGACAGATGGACGCCATGGAAAACAGGGAGAGTCCAATGGCCCACGCACCTCACCCAAGAACCATGCCACCAAGTATCCAAAAACAATGGCCTCGTTTGTCTCCGTGTCAGCGGACGGCGACGGAATGCCTGCGGTGTTCCACAGATCCCCCTTCCATTCGTCCAGGTACTTGTAGCCAGTACCCGTGTCGATGAGAAGCACGCGCGGCGCCCCTTCGATCAGCCAGCGACCGTAGATCAAATCAATGCCGCGTTCCTTCATGGACTTGATGGTTTCCACCATGCGAGGGTTCGAAGGGGTCAATTCCTCCACCTCAACGGCCGCCGACGCTCGGTTCAGAGGCCCGATCAAGGTGTAGCGCTCGCCATATTCCGCCGTCGTCACCGGGGCCTTCGACTTCAGTACGGAGTAGATGCCTCCCACTCGGTTGGCGACCTCCGTTGCCACCTCGAAGAGCATATGATTGCGAACATCTCGCTTGATCGGCTCGCCACCGTTCTCCTCACTTGCACTAGCCATGGCGACAGCTATCTCTCAAGAGCTACTCAGCAGGCGAAAGAGCTTCTTCCAGAACTGACCGGGAGCTAGGAGTGAGCGGAGACTTGGGAGCGATGAGTTAGAGATTGTACAAGACTCATGGCTAAGCAGTGGAGGTGGGAGAGTGGGAGTGGGGATAGGGGAGAGAGTGAATGAAACCAGGGGGAAGCTCACGCAAGCTTGTTTCTTTGTGATGCGGGGGGAAGACGAATGCGGGCGGGGAAGGGGAGTGCCTTGGTTTTAAGGATGTCCCTGGGAGCTGCGGCACTTCGACCCGGAATGATTTCGACGACGGCCCCGATCCAAGAAAACCGACGGTGAACAACGAGAAAAGGAGAAGAAAGTGCCAGAGAAACGGCCATGCACGGAACATAAAGCGAGACCGGCCAGGGAAAGGAGAGGGGAAGGCAAATATGGGCTGTTGCACAGACTCGCAGCTACTGCAAAGCCCGTCTGGCAGGTTAACAAATGACCACCCCGGTCGCTCCAGTCTCCAGTCCGATCAGTGATCATCCGACCAGTTGCTAATTTTCCTAGAGGTCCGGCTGAAGCTTTGGCAAGGATCGCTTCCCTCTATCTTCGCCCCCTATGATGAAAGTGTCGCGTTGTAGGCGTCTCTCGTTCGTCGAGTCAAACAGCTTGCAAGGGGTTTCCCACCATCCAAGAGAAGGATTGGAGCTCTAAGACTGGCCATAGCTTGCCCTCGAGGGCCAACGTCTCCGCACGTCGAAACGGTGGATCTGGGGAATGATCGGCCATTACGTCATGGTCCACCATGAAGTGGTTTGTATGGCTTCGACGTGAATCATGCTGTCTGTGTTGACACTCACGCTCGGGCAATGGAATAGAAGTGCTTTTCATACCCTGGGCGCAGTAGACCAGAGCGCCACCTGGTTCGGAACAGAGCGATTGGGCAGTCTCAACTCTCGAGGCTTATCATTGTATCCACAGAATCATGAAACAAAAGCCGAACAGCACAACAAATCGGCGATATATCTGTCCCTTTATCGATTCCAATGGCATTGTTCTCGAATGTCTCCTCTCGGGCATGTCCCATTCAGTGGTCATGCTGAAAGTCCCGAGCGATGCATAGATAAGACCGTGCCCCAGCACCCTTCAAGGTTGCCAATAGTGTCTAATATGTAATATGGGTTTCTTCAAACCATTCTGTCGCATTCACGAGCACCTCTATGGTCCGTCGCAGAAGACCAGCCCGAACTGCAACTCCGCCGAAGGGGCTCTGGAGATATCTCAAGGATGCAGTGGCACTGTTCTTGCATAAACTTCCTCCTCCGTCTTCTTCTAAATCTTCGCTTTCGCTTTCTGGTTTAGTGTTCGACTGCAGAATGCAACATCCAGAATCAGAATCAGAATTTCCGCCGCCAGAATTTGGATTCGACGTCGGTGAAACCTGCCTTGGACTAGATGTCGATCAATTTGTCCGCCACTGGGTTGTGAAAAAGCCGGATCTTCTTGAATCTGATGACACTGATTCCGGTTCTCCCGATTCAAAGCGTGTAGAAATTCTCCTCGAACGAGGGAGTGCAGTCTTCTGCATTAGACCAGTTGCTTATTCAAGTCCCTGTATCTGGAATGTTTAATGCCCAAGGTACAGAGAGGTATATGCGCGGCACTTGGGGTTGATTGGCTGATTAGACCGGACAATACTGCAATCTCATTTCCTACTGGCATGTGCCAGAATATCCTGCATAGTATATCATGGCAGTACTACAAGTTTCCCCTGAGCCTCGTCCCTCTCCATACATTCGTGCGCGTCCACAATCTCCTCCATCTTGAACACCCGACCAAGCGGCACCTTCAGCCGGCCTTCTTCCACCATGCCCACCAGCTCATTCAGCGGCGTGGCCATGAAATCCTCGTCCGAGCCACCATACACCGTCAATTTTGTTTCGGACGGGATCAGTTCCATTGGATTAACTTTCTCCAAGTGCCACTGATTTCCCACAATGCCTGTGATCGAGACCGTCCCCCCTTTCTTCACGCAGCGCAGCGAATCAGCCACCGTCATTGTGCCCACCAACTCCAGCACTTTGTCGAAATACTCTGCTCCCGATCGCGCAATCTGGACCGCAACCGCCCCATCATCCACCCAGACCTGGTCGACTCCGTACTCGCGCAGAAACGCCGCGCGGTCCTTCTTCCGCGTCGTCGCCGCTACAAACGCCCCATGCGTCTTCGCAATCGCCGCCGCCGCAAGCCCAACAGACGTCGTGCCGCCGCGAATCAGCACCCGGTCTCCGGACCGAAGTGAAAGCGACCTCATCAGCGCCCCCCACGCCGTCTGCAGCATCTCTGGTAGCGCGCCGAGCACGGCCCAGGAAAGACTGGTCTGGATGATCCGCGTCTGCTTGGCCGGGACGCACGTATAGTCGGCGTACCCGCCATCGTAGGCGCGGCCCATTCCGCCCATGGCGGTCGCGACGGTGCTGCCGATGGGGAAGTGACGCTCCTCCAGGTCTGGCGCCACGGCGTCGATGATGCCCACCGCTTCGATCCCGAGGATGCGAGGGAACTGCACGGGCGAGTGCCCCTGGCGGGTGAACATTTCGGACCGGTTCAGTCCGAATGCTTTGACTTTAATCCGGATCTGGCCCGGGCCGGGCTGGGGGATGGGACGCTGTATGACCTGCAGGACATTAGGGGGGCCAGGGGTGTGAATGACCACAGCGTTCATGATGGTGACACAGGACACTAGATAATATATATTGATTCGGATGTAGAAACAGTAGTGGTTTAAAATGCGACCAATTGAATTTCACGCCTGAGGGAAATAATTCTCAACAGCCCGTGGAAGAGATGCCATGGCCATCGTCCGGTTTAAAAGCAGACCGCAATCAAACATTTCGACATGCACCCGCGACAGCGTCTGGCAGTCTGATAGGATAACAAAACATGCAAACAGGCTCAAGCCTCGTGACACCGCATATCACCGCAGTTTGTGCTGTTTGCACGATTTGCACGATTTGCACAGTTTGGCCAGTTTGGCAGTTTTGCATATCCGGAGTAGGCAGTGTGCACTGTCCAAGTCCCACTCCGGCAGCCTCTCTGTTTAAAACTCTCAAGACCAACACCATTCCTATTATTACGCAGAGAAACATTGTCATTTACGTACACGATGCCAGCAACATTCGAGCCCCTTTTCGACCCAATCATCCAAACAACCGACCGACATCGCCCGTCCACTTCCCTGATCAGATGAAGTCATTCTCTCCTGCGGCGTCTCCACAATGACTTCACAATGCTGTCAGCCATCCACAGGCAGAACCAGGAAAGCGAGCGAGTCGATGCCATCATCAACGTCGAGGATGGGGTTATAAAGAGCTTTCGAGGACTGTTTCTTAAGGTCTTTCAGACCCATCAAAGTCATTAATCCTCCCTCACAATTTAACCACACAATCCATCTCTACCCTATACTTCCAAGTTCAACCTCAAACCAAGTCACCCATCATGCCTCGCGGAGCTGAATACGACGACGGTATCCCTCAGAGCGACAACGCCATCGAGGCCGGCCCGAACAAGGTCCACGGAGCCGGTAACGACGTATGTGCCCTTCTCTTGTGCTCTGGATCCCAAGGAAGCATGAGCTAATACTCTTATTCTAGGACGCCGATCTCAGCCGCACCCACAAGGTCGCCGACCTCCCCACTGAGGGCATCAACGCCAACCGCCTGGCCAGTGGCGGCGGTAGCTCCGGCCCTACCCAGTCTGGTAGCGGCAAGGGCGGGCATAACCCCAGGACTCTTGGTCAGAACAAGGGTGTGGGAGCGCAGGGCGTGTAAAATCGGATCTGAATCTGAACAGAAGGGCTGTTCTGAGACAATGATTCTTTAGAATGGGTCGTGGTGTTGCATTATCTTTGGAGTTGGATGGGATATGTCTGTCTATGCTTGTACGATAGTTTATGGGAATCGGTCGATTAGCATTGAGGCTTCTGCTTGATGTAGAAGCTAGAAGCTTATTCTAATGAATTAAAAGACTAAATGCTCTTCCCCTGGTAGAAGCAGTAGATGTCGGATTATTCTATTGGTAAAACGAAATGCGCCGCGATATATAAAGAATAAGGGAGGGTGCGGTAGCATTGAACAAACACTGTACAGCCCCATCGACATGAATTATTGTCACGGAGCACCGCATAAAGTATATAATGGGCAGGGAGGTCCTTTCCAGATCGTGACAGCGACGATGTAGAGTAATTATAAGCTGTCGCTCACGCTCAAGAGGACTTGTTCTCTTCACTGCTCTTGGGGGAGGAGCCCTTGGCTTCTTCGGTCTCGGTGGATGACGGTTCCTGAGCCTCTGTCGCGATGCTTTTTTGCTTAACCAGTTCCAGCAGACGCTCACCCAGGTCCCCGAATCCGTCTATTTTGCTGAGTTTCGATTGGAAATATTCCGCATCGCGTTGCAATCTAATCATGTTAGCATAAAGCCATATATCGTTGAGACTGAGATCTCACCTTTGTTTTCCACTCTCCGAGTTGATGGTGACTTCTTCAAACGCCTTGGTCCACTGCTCACGGTAACTGTTGATCACGGGGTCCATGATCATAGAAACAGTCATGTCGGGTAAATGCTTGCTCAAAACGCGATGGAGGGTGGCGGTCTCTTGCGCCAGTGTTTCCATGTACGGACTGACAGTGCTGCCGTTCGTCACAGCATTCCAATCAATCTTCTTCATAGCATTGATGCGGAGGGTGGATCGGGAGCTTATGATCTCGACCAGCTTTTCATGAATGCCAGACTGGTGCTCCTGGTACAGCCGTTTCACCTTATCGAACTCGCCCATTAACGGGCTACTCGGGGCATGACGGCGCACAAACTCCCGAATGTAGGGTACCAGCGCAATGATGAAACTCAGGGCTTGGGAAGACAGGGCAAGATTTTTGGTCGTGATATTCTTCAAACCAGCGCTTCTAGTGGCTCCGGCTCCGAGAATCAGCTGCGATGACCGTGAGTTGAACAACTTCAACGTCTCTAGAAGACCAGGAGCAATGTCCTGAATCATACTAGGGATATTTGCCATAAGGAACTGAAACTCCTCAATACTCTTCATCATGGCCATGGCGCATTCTGGGAGAATGTACTTCTGTTCATCAATAACAGCGCTTCTGATTTTGTCTTTTCCGGTACCGTTGACAGCAGCCGTGTCTGATTTCTCGTTGGCATCGGTTGGAGACGACCAGATTTTGGAAACCTCCACCCAAGCCTCGATATCCTTTGTGCTTGCATCCAAGATCCGTTTCAAGGCGGCATTTTCGGAATCCCCAAAGTCCTTGGCATCCCATCGATCGGTATCCATCACCTCAACGAGACGATGGCGCTGGGTATCACCAAAACGGTTGATGTATTCTTTAATCTGGTTGCCGACTAGTGTCTTCAAGGCAGTGCCGCTTCGCCCAGAGATAGCTTCGCACTCATCGGCAAAAAGACGGTTGAGGGTAAAGTATTTGAGAAAATCTTTCTTGGGCAAATGAGAGGTCTGTTCAGACCGCACCTTGAGCACTTTGTTTATTTGCGACTGAGCAATATCAACTGCCTGGCCCAGGAGGCTGGACATATCTAGCACCTGCAAAATCTCATCCTGCGCGAGCACAGTTGCTTCCAACCGCGGGTTGGGGTTCAGGTTCTCGGATTTATCCGCGGACTGACGAACGGGGCTGCGGGACGATGACTTGAGCGTAGGGGTGGGTGGATTGCCTAACCCACTTGCAATATCAAGAAGCACCTTGACTTGGACACTCAGTCTTCGTAGCGATTCACTGATGCCCGTATAAATCTGGGCAACCATGCTATACGCATCCTCTGTGTCCATAGCGCGGAGGTTGCGAGCGAGTATCGAGGACTTTTCCTGTTGACTTAGCTGCTGCGATCTATGGGTGGAGACTGACACCATCGATTCATTGTCATCGTCGCTGGAGCTCGGCATGTGCTTTCGAATGAGGCTCTTCATCTCCCGTAGGACAGCGGTCTTGAAGGAAGTAGCTGCGGGAGTCGTGTGATGTGCACGCGCAAGCCCAGTGAGATGCACACGCAACCTAGACCTCAGCTCATCATCAAATGACATGTACGCCGGAGAGGTTGTGGCAGCAGACCGTTGAGCTCCTCGTTGTCGCTGGAACGAGGCGCCCCAGCGCTGCAGTGTCGTGTCCAGTGGGGCGTTTTCGACATGTTGCCTCAAATCGCCGAGAAGATCACTCAAGAAACGCGTCTCGTATCCGCTTCCAATCCGGTACCGCAACTGCGCCAGGTCGTCAGATGCTCCCTCGAGGGCTTTCAGTCTTCTCAGATCGACGGCCTTTCTAGGTTGTTCGCGCGTCTCATCTTCTTCCGCAGGCTGGTCCATTACAAAATCCCCGGACATTAGTCTTTCTACTTCTTCAAGGCCATCGGCAGCCTCCTCGATCTCTCCATTCTCGACCAATTCTTCACAGCGGGACACAGATTGCACTACATCTCGAAGTTGAGATACAGCATCGGCGAGCATTCTGACGTTTTCTCTCCGGCGTCGCAGATTCACAATCTTCAGTCCACCCAGGGCCATTTCGCGATCGATTTTCTGAAGATCCTTTCGCAGGACTTGAATCCGTTTCACCGAGTCAGCAGCCTCGGAATGTAGCTCACGCAGGGATCCTAAAGCAGTAAAGAACGATTTAGACGCGGTCGATATTGACGAGATGAGGTGAATTTCCACAGTATCCATGTACCATGACAGCTTTTCCTGCAGGATCGCATTGGTGGCAAGTGCCTTTCTTCCGGTTCGGGGGGGCTCCGCAACGACCGGGATGTCCGGTCTATCGTCCTTGCTTGGAGTCTTCGGCGGGGTGACAACTTCAGATTTTTCCGAGACCACATCAAACGTGCGAGGGTTTTCAAGGTGGAAGTCATCTTCAAAGTACACTGGAGGAATTGTAGACAACGGTGTGACAGCGTGACCACGACCTCGGCCAGCGAAAGATCGTCTCCGCCCCCTTGTGTCGTAGGGCGAGGTTGCGCGAGAGCTGGTTGAAATCCCTGATGGCCGTCGCTCTTGAGACCGCGAAATCAACGATTCGTATTCATCCGGCTTGGGAGGAGACTTGTCCCCTCCACGCGCTAACTGCGACTCCTGGTCACTGGACCCCTCCTTGGCCTGTTGAAATACATCATACAACGACCCAACTTGCGATAGGTATGGAGCGAAGGCCTTGGAATCCACATGCTCAATATTCGTCAACGTAACCGGGGGGATATCGCGGGAGCTCGGTGGTTTATACCCGGACGAGGCTACTGCTGTATGGGGGAGAAGCCCGGTGCGGACGATCGGAGGCTGGAGGAGAGTGGATATAGCTGCAGGAGGTTAGCCAAAAAGCTCAACGATCATGAGCCCGTACATTTATTATCATTCACGCACCATTTTGGCCTGACTCTGCTATCGATCCATGACGTTGGGCAGAGTCCAGAATACCTCCAATGCTTGCGACGGAACTAGCGGTCGACCCTCGTCTCAGGGGGTATCTTTGAGAGGGGACGCGGGGGGACTCGATTCGGTTGAACGACTGCTGCGATAACGAGGGTGTCGAGGCGCCCGAGGCTATACTGTCAATCGACTTTCGAGGGCTCACAGAGGACATCTCGCTGATGCCAAATTGGCGACTCCGACAGCCACCGTGCTATTTTGGGGAACACGTTATCTAAACATGACAAGAAGACAAGCTGTAACGTTTGTTAGATACTAGCCGGGGCAGCAATGATCGGCCAATGGCTTTGCCCCCCACAACTCGGGGATGGCGGCGTCTAATTGAGGAGCCGGACGAGAGACAAAGAAAGGAGAGAATCAATTGGAACGTCACCAGGTGCCCGATCGATACGGGGATTTGGTTTGCTCGGTTTGCTCGGTTTGGAGCATGACAGCTCAGGCCCGATCAGGTAAGGTGCCAGGCCCCAAGGCCGCACGGGGGGTCGCTCGGCCGGACCTCGGCTGTTTGTTCTTCCGGCTCTCGTCCTGAGGCACCCGCACTAAGCCTGAGGCCAAAACCACTTAACGCGTCCCGCGCGCGACGCGCCGGGTTCGCGTCCGCCGCAAAAGTCGTTCGGATCGACTTTCTCTCGGGGCGGCAAAAATAGACAGACATCCCACACTCCATCCCTTCGCTGTCCACCCCCCCCATTGCAGCAGCCAGTATGGACAGACGCACACCTTTCTCCCTCAGCGTGCTTGCTCCCAGCACAGATGGCGCTGAGGAATCTCGCACCCAGATTCAAGCCAGGCTACGAGAATTCGTCTTGGAGTTCCAGCTGGATAATGCGTTTATCTACCGGTATGTTCAAGGCTTAGCGAATCGAGTGTAAGTTGATGCTTATCTCGTGGACAGTGATCAATTACGGCAGAATGTTCTTGTCAAGCAATACTACTGCGATATTGACATCGCCCACTTGATCTCTTACAACGAGGAGCTGGCACACAAGCTTACGACTGAGCCCGCCGACATCATCCCTCTTGTGCGTATATCAGTCCAAGTTAGGTCTATCGGTATCTAATCCTGACCTCAATCATTCCAGTTCGAGGCTGCGCTTCAACAATGCACGCAAAGGATTGTCTATCCCTCGCAGAGAGACATTCAACTTCCAACCCATCAGCTCCTGCTCCACTCCTCCGCCACCCACATCTCGATTCGTGACCTGAATGCGACGAATATCTCGCATCTTGTACGCATTCCTGGTATCGTGATCGGCGCCTCTACAATTTCCTCCAAGGCAACCATTGTTCACATCCGCTGCAAGAATTGCGACCACAGCGAGAATCTGTCGGTCGAGGGAGGATTCGCCGGTCTCTCGCTTCCCCGGCGATGTGGGCGAGAGAGGCAGCCTGGCGAGGGCACCCAGGAACAGTGCCCCCTGGATCCATATGTGGTCTCCCACGACAAGTGCCAGTTTGTCGACCAGCAGGTTCTCAAACTCCAAGAGGCTCCTGATCAGGTGCCAGTGGGTGAGCTGCCACGACACGTCCTCATCTCTGCGGACCGGTACCTCGCCAACCGAGTCGTGCCCGGCTCCCGCTGTACGGTAATGGGCATTTTCTCTATCTATCAATCCAAGGGTGCCAAGAAGGATGGTGCAGTGGCAATCCGCAACCCGTATCTGCGGGCCGTTGGTATCAGCACCGACCTTGACCACACGGTGAAGGGAAATGCCATTTTCTCCGAAGAAGAGGAGCAGGAATTCCTGGAGATCAGCCGGCGCCCTGATCTGTACGATGCTCTTGCTCGCAGCATTGCGCCTTCGATCTACGGCAATTTAGACATCAAAAAGTCCATTGTCTGTCTGCTCATGGGTGGCTCCAAGAAGATCCTTCCGGATGGCATGAAGCTCCGTGGAGACATCAACGTCCTGCTTCTCGGAGATCCCGGTACGGCCAAGTCCCAGTTGCTTAAGTTCACAGAAAAAGTGTCGCCCATTGCCATCTACACGTCTGGTAAGGGTTCGTCGGCTGCTGGTTTGACCGCATCTGTGCAGCGAGACGCAGCAACCCGCGAATTTTACCTGGAAGGAGGTGCAATGGTTCTAGCTGACGGGGGTGTCGTGTGTATTGATGAGTTCGACAAAATGAGAGACGAAGATCGAGTCGCTATCCACGAAGCCATGGAACAGCAGACCATCTCCATCGCCAAAGCCGGTATCACCACAATTCTCAATTCGCGAACGTCTGTCTTGGCCGCTGCCAACCCCATCTTCGGTCGCTACGATGATTTGAAAACGCCTGGCGAAAATATCGATTTCCAGACCACGATTCTGTCTCGTTTCGATATGATCTTCATCGTCCGGGATGACCACGAACGGAGCCGTGACGAGAGCATCGCGCGCCATGTCATGGGTGTGCATATGGGAGGTCGCGGTATTGAGGAGCAAGTCGAGGCAGAAATTCCTGTTGACACGATGAAACGGTACATCAGCTACTGCCGAACGTATGTTTCCTTCCTTGAACAACTACTCTCCTTCCCATAAAGTAAATGCTAACGAATCCACAGTCGATGCGCACCTCGTCTCTCCCCCGAAGCTGCCGAAAAACTCTCCTCTCACTTCGTCTCCATCAGAAAACAAGTCCACCGTGCCGAGCTCGATGCCAACTCTCGTTCTTCCATCCCTATCACGGTCCGTCAGCTTGAAGCTATTGTCCGTATCACCGAGTCCCTAGCCAAGTTGAGCCTGTCTCCTGTGGCTACGGAAGCCCACGTAGATGAGGCCATTCGTCTCTTCCTGGCATCGACCATGGACGCAATCACCCAAGGCGAAGGCCAAGGCAGCAAGGAGATGATGGAAGAAGTCACCCGAGTTGAAGACGAAATGAAGCGTCGTCTTCCTATCGGATGGAGCACCAGTCTGGCCACCTTGCGCCGCGAGTTCGTCGACGGAAGAGGCTACAGCGAACAAGCTCTGAACCGAGCACTCATGGTCCTTCAGCGAAGAGACACCATCCGGATTCGTTCGGGAGGCTCGCAAGTCTACCGTCACGGCGTGTAATCTGGTTCAGTTTGTCTTGTTCATTGCTTTCCTTGATGATATGACGTTCGTACGTACATGGAACTACTAGTTTCTAATACTCTGGAGATGGATGATTGTGGATTTATTGTTAGATTGAACTCGGGCACAGCGGGTTGAACGGTGTGAAGGCGTTCTTATTTGCTTTGGAATTGATGGATATACCACAAACATGAAATGATCATAGTTAAAAAACATTTGCATGCATAAAATATAGACTAGGGTATACTTGGAAAGCAACCTTTGTCATGTAAATGAACCACATCTCGTTAATCTCCTCATTCCTGAGACCCTTCTCACAGTCCGAGTCCTATCACCGGGGCTCTAAAAACTCACTATCCATAACCTGGGCTACCTGATTTCTGCTTTACCTCTCCACCCCCCGACATTTTGTGCTTCTCCGAGTGTATCTTTGCCAGCTTTGTCTGACCGGACAGGTAGTTCTCCAGACAAGTGATAGCCTACTGGCAATCAGTAAAGACGCTCACATGAGTGTGCGTCTTCTTGTCCGCCATTTTCTCTCTCTTCTCCGCGACCTTTCCTGGTGGAAATCGGTAAAAAAGACGCCCACATGCGTGTGCATCTTTTTGTCTGCTGCCTTTGTTCTCTTCTGCGACTTTTTCTGGATGGTAATCGATAAGATGCCACCTTATGCAAGTGCGTCTTTTTGTCTGCCATCTTCGTTCTCTTCTCTGCGTCTTCTCTCTGCTGTTGTTCCTGCTGATGCTTCTCCCCTTCTCTCCTTCTTCTTTCGCTCGACCAAGGAGCACTGACTTTCAGTCTCTAACGTTCTCTTCTCTGTGTCTTCTTCCTGATGTTGCTGCTGCTGCTTCCTCCCTCCCTTCTTTTTGTGTTCATCTGAAGAGCACTAGCTCTCCGTGTCTAATGTTCTCTTCCCTCTAACTTTTGATGATGGTAGTGACGGTGGACCCACGTATCCGTACCTGGAGAGAGGATAGCCGTTGCAGTTTGGTCCTCTTTCTTTTCATTTGCTGTCCGGAACGCTTCTAAGAGCCGGCCATTTGGCTGATGTGGTGGTAAAGCATCGTGAGGGGATTCGTAAGCCGGACTATCGGCTGTCGGTCCTGGCAAAGCGCCAGAAAAGTTGCCATAAGGTCTTTTGGGACTGCCCCGAGTCTCGAACTGCGTTGAGTATGCCGTCTTAGCGTACTGCATGACCTCTGGCGAGGACTTGATTGTAATGGTGATACTGGGCCCGCGGATCAAGGCCATCTACTTCTCTAGAGGCTGGCTGTTGCAGTTTGCTCTGCTTTCTTTCCTTCTGCGTTCTGCGAGCCGGGGCGCTTCTTAAGCCGAACGTTCGGCTGTTGGTGCTGTCAAAACCCCAGCAAACATGTCATAAGGCCTTGTTTGGACGACCTTGGGCCTCGAACCGCGTCAAATACGCCGTTTTCCCAGGGCTTTTGGCGAGGAGTTGTAGTGGTGGTGGTGGATGACGGTGGTCCCGCGGATTGAAGCCTTCTGCTTCCCTGAAGAGGCTGATCGTTGCGGTTTGGGCCACTTTCTTTCTGTTACTATCCGGAGCGATTCTTAAGGCCAGACAATCGGCTGTTGGCGTTGGCAAAGCACGAAGAGGATATAGCGGTTTTGCTTCAGGCACGATATTTTATACCTTTTTGGGGATGTTCAATTTGGTGGACTGTCCAAAGAGCTTCTAAAAGCCGGACGTTTGACTGTTGATGTTGGCAAAGCACCAAGAGGATAGAGCAGCTTTTCTCCGGACACGATATTTTGTGCCTGTTTTGAAAGTGGTCAATTTGTTGGGCTGTCCGAACCGCCTCTAAAAGCCAGACGTTCGGCTGTTGGTGCTGGCAAAGCACCAAAAGCAGGGAGCGGTTTTGTGTGAGCAAATTGTAGTTTTTGATGCGCTTCATATGTGATTGTTATGGTGGTTGCCATTATCTCTGTCTTTGAATGGACTTGAGGTGCTAAAGGTTTGTAAAATGAAGCCCGAGAACCTCGGGAAGTAAACGAGATATGTGTAGATGTTGTGTTCTTCGTTATTCGACCAAGCTCAAGGCCCCAACTTGGGGATGATGAGGTAGGGAGATATGCAGACAGAAAGCAGTCTTGAGGTCAGGGAACGTCGATTTGACGAGACAGTGAGGAGTAGGTTCCTCGGCATGATGGATACCCAGGTCCACAGAGCCTTCCTGTTCGGTGAGGATCAGGAATCGTCCATGAATCTTGAGAGGAGAAGAGTTGACAGAGGTGGGAAGAGGTAACGGGGGACTGACGAGGGAGTGAGTTTTGAAGAGCCAGATCACCTAGTGAACGCATAAACACTACGAGGGGTGTGAAGTGCGTCTCGTGGCTCCTTGGAGTCGCTTGCGATAGGGTATATCTTCTTAGGGCCAGGAGGTGCATGAGATCAATGCATCATGCGGACACAATGCCTGTCTTGCACAGGGCGCTCTCGGAGGGCCATTCGCATTCATTGAGCCTTTCCGCTCACTTACTGCGTTTAGTTTCTACCACCTGCGGTTGCGCCTGGGATTCTGTTTGCGCAGGTCAACGTCCATTTTATATTGCTAGCTATGTAGTTGGAAGCTCGTTGGGGAATGCTGGTCCAGCGCACGTTCACTTGGGGGGGAATGCAAACAAGCAGAGGGCCATGTAGTGAACGTTCAAGTACAGTGAATTAGTGAATTGGTGAATTCTGAAACAGACAGCCCCCCCAAAAATCTCTTCTCAGAAACGTTTTCATGGGAGACGATGGAAAGTACGCACCTGTTATCATGGAGAGCCACGCAAAGTGTGCAGGTTCCTATTGTCGACTATCCAGAACAGAACATCTACCCAAACTATGTAGTCGCCGCGTATATGGCAGCCCCCATGTAAAAGGCACCATTTTATGAAGAAACGCAAGCAGTTTATTTTTGCTATGGATGTAGTCTACGTAGATTGTTCTTGTCCCACGTGGAATATCAGGCGGGTAGGGCTGAGCGAAGGTTTCCATCCCCAGAAGTTGTGGGGAGAAACTTGGGGGGAGACCACCTTTACCCTCTACATAGTACGGCTGCTGCCTGTCGTTTCAACCCTACAGCGTGAGCAGATCTGCCTAGAATGAGAGATATATATATCGACTACACTCTGTATGACGGCGGCAGTGATCTAGTAGAGATAGTTAGCTTGCCGCCAAGGACAATAGAAGTTGCTTAGAAGGATGATAAGATAAGCTTACAGAGGGGAACGCAACACAGTGAAATATATAGTAGATGGAATAAAAAAGAAGACAAAAGAGGAACATGAGAACGAGATGATGAGACGGCACAAACAAACAAAAAAGATAAGGTTGAATATTCCGATACGGGGAATCGAACCCCGAGCTGCCGTGTGAGAGACGGCGATGTTAACCATTACACCATATCGGATCTTGTTGAAAGACTGCGTCATAATGTGTCATATGATCTAGGTTAGATCATTATAGGCAAGTCTCTGCGAGAATCCAGTTCTGAACTCCTGATACTGTTATAATAACCGGAGCTTTGGCAATGCAGCGGTTCAAATATAAAGATCCTGGTGACCTCCGGCAAGGGATGATCCTGTTCACGTGACACCTTCTCACGGGCCTCTAAGCAACATCCCAGTTAACCAGCGCCACGTCCTCGACTTAAGGCATAAAGCAGCCAGACCTGGCTTCAGCAACCATCTCATGGCAACAGGTATTACACCACCTGGGAGTGTTTTTGAGCCTCCTCTTACTCCGCCCTCAACCACAGAGAAACCCCTATCAAGGAACGCGAACGCCCAACGCGTGATCAAACAGCCGCAGCATTATCGCTCTGGTCATCATCAGCTGGGCCCATGGTGGGAGATTCGACTTAGGCCACGCACTTACGAACAAGTACTGGATATTCTGAAGACTGATCAATCCCTCAACTGTTACGTAGAGGACAAAGTGCGGTACGCACGCCTCGCTTTCCTACCAGGAAAACAAGCAGTCCCTAAACATATGTGCTAGGTACGACTACGATATCCGTCGCCATCGCTTCATAGTCCGAATGCCATGTCCCGTACATGATATTTTTGCCGCGAATATAGCGGATGACATATTACAACAAATCAGACAATTTCAGCAACAAAACGACTATATCGGAAGTTTCGCGCTTGGACTCAAACACTTTGCGACATCACGTATCTTTTTACCTGAAGAAGCAGAAGATGGAACGTAGGCATACACCAAGCGGGAGCCAGAATATCATTTAGGCATGATCGAGCACACTATCCTGGTGTTATCCTTGAGGTTTGTTATTCGCAGAAGAGAAAGAGTGTCTCCTATCTAGCAGAGGATTATATCCTCAACACAGATGGAAGTATCAATATGGTCATTGCCTTGAATATCGACTACCAAGGCTCCCAAAAAGCGAGTTTCACAGTCTGGCAACCAGAACTCCTCGAAACGGACGGTTTAAAAGAGCTACGGGCAAAGACCGTCATAGAAGCTGTGGTAGGCGCCCTCCCGACAAACTCAAGCAACGATCCTAACCCGCAATAGGTATTTCGAACAGACGACGGAACCCCTGCAGAAGGGGTGTTCTTGCAGATTCCTCTGCAAAAGTTTGCACCAAAAGAGCTATCGCAAAGCTATGGCAATATAGATCAAGACATACGCATTTCATCTCAGCAGCTTTGCGATTTCCTCTCAAGTGCCGAAACCAGGCAGCGCGTGCAGACTCAACAGGAAGGTATTGTTCATCGACTAGAGCCTGGTACTCGGAAATGACGTCGAACACGAACTCCTTCGGAAAATCCCAGCTCTGAAGATGAAGGGCAGACCGACAAAAGAGTGCGGCGCAATAAGCGTAATAGCCAAAGCAGTGATTATCGCCCGAGCTCCTCGTCTGGTGACTCGACGAATCTGAGAATATAATGAGCAAGGCGCCCGAGGGATGGACAAACGATGCAACTTGTGTAAACGGTCCAGTAATACCTCACCTCTTTTTCTGTCGGTTTGATGCCCTCTCTTGCTTTTCTTGCAGGTCAAGAAAGCTACGATGTGTCACTATTGTATGCTATGTGACTCTATATATGTGGATAGATATACTGAACATGCGAGTATTCCAGCCTCACTCGGGAATAATTATATGTAGAAAGAGGCCATGTATCAACCCAACATATACAATGTCTATATATTCCAACGAGTTCCAAGTATATACATAGTTCCTCAAAAAATCCGTCTGTGGCTACTCAAAACGGACTGCAATACCTGCGAAACACATCCAAAGGCCGCGCCGTCTGCAAGATATTCTCCAACAAAGTCCCATAGTCCCATCCAAGAGCCGCAGCTGCCAGAGCAGTCAAACTCGCTTGATCTTTGCGCCCAGGACGCCCGGGCCCAGTCATATTCTGTAGCAACCCTCATTTCAGTATCTCCACACAAGACAGAAGAGCAACACAGACTTACAGGCTTCATATTAATATCAAACAGTGCGAACGGAGATTCCTCGCTGAACCGTCGCACATCCACTCGAATCGGAGCCGTGGCTCCAATCAGCTCTGCAACTTTCGCACACTGCTCCATGACTTCCCCAAACGACGTATCCTTCATCTCCTCCTCCGAAACAACTCGCGAGTTAGCAGTCACCGCCACCACCCCGTTATACGGCGCAATGCCATCCGCATGGTTGAACCTGACAACAGGGAACATGCTCCAATGTCGAGGCCGTTCCGGCAGAGATGGAAACGGAGACGGAGGCAATACAGTGATAGTTGCTTCCTCGCCCGCTAGGAACTCCTCCAGCATGACGAGGGGTGATTCGGCCATGAGTGCCTGGACATGGACTTTCAGCTGAGTGGGATCACGACAGACTTTAACCCCGTGACTACCTCGACCGCGAACCGGTTTTCCTACTACGGGATATGAATCGATGGAAGCGATGAGCTGGTCCAGATCAGTTTCATCCTGGCTGACAATCCACGACCGAGGAAGAGTGAACCCGCCCAGCTCGTGCAGCTTGCCGTTCAGGTACGCCTTGTCGTCGAAGTTCTCGACTAGACCAGGTGGTTGGCCGACGACGTATAGGTGGGAGGAATACGGGGTTAGTTTCTGAGATGTTTGCAGGGGATGCGAAGAGAATAGGATCGTGTTGGCCCAGAGGTGAGTAGCGCCTTGCTGGACGGCGGCGTAAATGCCTTCTTCTGAGTCCGGGAAGCACCATCCCTCGTAGGAGGAGGGATGGGGCGAGCTGCTGGGAGTGATCACGTTGATGCCTTTTTTGCGGAGGGTGTAGGCGATGTCGGCTCCGGAGTCTTGGTAGCCTGGTTAGAGTCAGTGTGATATGATTCTATCATCTATGACCTTGAAGAAGTTGGTACAAAGGGCAGTGGGGCTGGCTGACCTCCTGGTTTCCGGGGTTTTCGGACACCATTGATAACAGGAGGATCGATTGCCTGATAAAGCAAGGCTACTGCCAGCGAGGCATGACTGGACGAATGTCTTGCATGTGTTTTGCCTGCGGTGACTGAATTCCAGCAACAAGGCGTCGAGCGCAAAGGCGTGTAGGCTGGGTTCGGCATGTTACCGATAATGGTGGGGGTAGCTTCAGTTAAAATGGGGAGAATGGACTGGATGGGGGGTAATAAATCAACATTGAAGCGACTAGGAGTGAGGAGCAGTAGATTAGATGGTTGATCGCAGAACGAGTTGGTGAACCGAGCTTGAAGTCGAACTGTGATCCTTTCGGACCGAATCCGACCGCATCGCCAGACATGAATCAAGTGTCTACTGTACACATTCCTGAATGCTGATCAGTGATGTAATCAAGGATATGAAATGCATAATTCCTCTTGGCATGGACGTTTAATTTATTTTATACCGTCGGTCAGCAAATAACATCGTGCTAGTTATCATATACCTATTCCGCAATCCTCATGATCATACTCGACAACTACAGCATCTAGCTCTTGCAAAAAAACACCGCCGTGGCTATAGTTACGCCGGAAAACTGTGGCAACTTATGAATTATAAATAAATCTGATGTGCCAACTTAGTTGTTCTACTTATTCACTGCTTATCCTGCTACAATTCTACTCAACTTAAGTGTGTATTGGACAACAGGGTATGTACACACCAGGATGATGCTATCCCCATTTGCGATCTGCTTTCTTTCTCGGCCAGAAACAATGTATCTTCCATTGCAATCCCGGCAGCTTGGAAGGAAACCTGATGTTGGGCCCAGCGGAATCCACGGAGGCGATGAACTCATAGCTATGACGACATGGCTGCCTTTACGACTTCGGGGTATAAATCCGACGCAAAGATCTGATATATCCGTTATCCAGTGATTCATCCTTGGGTACTAATTTTATTTCTTCTCTAAAAATCACCTAAAGCCAATCGCAATGTCCCCTCCGCAGAAAAAACATCGAGTCGCCGTCATTGGCTCTGGAAACTGGTACTTCATCCAATCCCTCCACTGTGATAACCAGGTACCAAGCAACTAACCCAACCAGGGGCTCAACAATCGCAAAGATCATCGCCGAAAACACCAAATCCCACTCCGACATCTTCGAAGAAGAAGTGCGCATGTGGGTATTCGACGAAGACATCCAGCTCCCTTCGTCCTCCAAACACCGGCATCAACTGGGCGACCAAACACACAAGCTCACCAAGATCATCAACACCGTCCACGAGAACGTCAAATATCTCCCGGACATCACCCTCCCGGCAAATGTAATCGCCACACCTGATCTCCCTACCACAGTGCAAGACGCCACCCTGTTAGTGTTCAATCTCCCGCACCAATTCATCGCCCAGACCCTCGACCAAATCAACGGCCACCATTTACCTTACGCGCGCGGCATCTCCTGCATCAAGGGCGTCGACGTCTCAGACGGGACGGTCACACTGTACTCTGAGCTCATTATGGAGAAACTGGGGATATACTGCGGCGCGTTGTCGGGGGCAAACATCGCCAGTGAGGTCGCGGCGGAGCGATTCTGCGAAACGACTATCGGGTATGATCCTCCCCCCATGGATCTGCATACTACGAAAAAGGCACGCTCCGCAAAAGGCAACCTCGTGAAGATCGACGTCCAACGCCAAAAGAAAACCAAGCCCGCGCGTATCCACCTCGAGCCCATGCCGCAGGAATACCCGCCCGTAGACGCGATCCTGCTCGAGGAATTGTTCGAACGGCCGTATTTCCACGTCCACTGCGTGCGCGACGTCGCTGCCGTGGCGCTGGGCGGTGCACTGAAGAACATCATTGCGCTGGCGGCGGGGTTTGTAGTGGGCAAAGGATGGGGAGAGAATGGGAAGGCGGCGATTATTCGGGTTGGGATGCTTGAGATGGTGCGGTTCGGACGGTACTGGTTCCCCAAGTCGGTGGAGGAGAAGACATTCACGGAAGAGAGCGCCGGGATAGCAGATTTGGTGGCGTCTTGCAGTGCAGGCAGGAACTTCCGGTCTGCGTGTCGGGCGGCAGAGAAGGGAGTCAGCGTGGAGGAGATCGAGAAGACGGAGTTGAATGGGCAGATGTTGCAGGGGACGTCGACGGCGTATGCGGTTCGGGATTTTCTGGCGAGGAATGAGCAGTTGGGGGAGTTTCCGCTGTTTGTGGCGGTTTATAGTGAGTTATACTGTCCTTTGGCTGGATACTTAGTATGCTAACGAGTAACCTCTGTCTAGATATCCTGGAGGGCACGGCAACGATCGACGATCTTCCAGTGTTGATCAGTAAGAAGAGGACCATGAGATCGTAGCATAATACTTGGGTCATATCGTTATGATAAACTAGTGCCCGATTCAGTACAATCCTCTGTCTATATAAGAGAAAACTAAGGAATTCCAGCCCCAACATTAATATTGGCCCCATAAACCGGCCGTGAATCCATACTTAGAAGCCATACAATCGTCCGAGCTACGTCGTCGGGTCCGATAGTGTCCAGACCCCGGTTCTTCCAGGCCTCCTTCAGCTGCTCATCTGTCTTCGCTTGGGGAATGAACTTCCCCAGCATGGGAGTCATCGTGACGCCTACTTATATCAGCATCAAGACAAGATACTAGATAAGATGACTCACCCGGCGACACCGTATTAATCCGAATCCCCAAAGACGCCGTATCCTTCGCTACACACGCCGTGAAATGCGCACATGCCGCCTTCGACGTGGTATAAGCGAAAATATCCGGGCCATGCATCTGAGACGCTATACTCGCAACGTTCACGATACTGCGATCCCCCTGCTGCAAGTCCTTCATGGCACGAACCTGCACCTTCGTCGAATAGAACACCCCGTCCAAATTGACATTCAAGATCTTCTTCCATGCGTCCTCCGCCTCTTCGAGAATATTCGGCGTCTGTCGAACCCCCGCGGCCTGCGGGATGCCAGCTACGTTAGCAGCGCCGTGAAGATCGCCGAAGGTCGAGACAATCTTCTGGACCCAGGCGTTGACGGCGGACGAGGATGTCACGTCTACAGAGGTGCAGTGGACTTCGGTGGATGGGTTAATCTGCTTGATGGATTCTTTGAGGTCGTTGAAGTGCTGCGTGGAGAGATCGCCGATGGCTACGGCCCCTGCTCCGCGATGGGCCAGGAGACGGGCGGTTGAGGCGCCTATGCCGGATGCGCCGCCGGTGATTGCGAAGATGCGGGTTTTCATGGATGCCATTGTGGATGATAGTATGTAGAGTTGGTTGTTCAGTGGTGGTTAGGATAACGGATGACGAGAGAAATGAGACACCGAAGCCAATGGCGGTGCCCTGACTGCATTAATGCTTCATCAACCTTTCGTTCACCCCTATTATGTAGAGCAGAGCCCATCAAATTGAACTCCTCATTCTATACCGGCACACATTTCATCTCCCGATACATCCGAGACCCGAGCTCTACGGAAGCCCTTCACTATCTCCGCCGTCTTAGCTGTCATCGCGTTCAAGCCAAGAACTAAGTTCCCCGCAGATATAGGTAAAGAGACAGTGCCCAGAACAGGCTTTTATCGGAGTTATGCGCGCTTTTCTGCAGAAATGCCTGAGCAACCGAGGAAGCCGACGATCTCGGCCGGCTTGAGAGGTGAGGGGTTGTTTCTAGGCGCAGGTCAGCGCCATTTCTTATGCACGGTCAGCCAGTATAGTGCGTGATCGACGGAGGAGTTGTGAAGGATGGCATGATGTGCTTGATGAAAGAGAGATAAATAGGCGGCTGGCATCGAGACTTTGAAATGGCCTTCAAGTCTTCAACTACAACCAAGCAAGCAGACACTGAATCCGTCTACGCCTGCAAAATGACTGATCAGAAAACATTCCCCCTTCCCACTCAGCTGTATATCAACGGCGAGGTTGGCCTTCTTCCAATAATCAGAAGAGCAGGTGCTGACCAGATAGTTCGTCGACTCGAGCTCCCCCGAGCGATTCTCCATCTACAACCCAGTCGACGGCAGCCTCGTCACCGATCAGATCCAATATGCCGGATCGGACGAGGTCAACCGAGCAGTACGCAGCGCCCAGGACGCATTCCGCAGCAAGACATGGGCTGGAATCACGTCTAAAGAGCGAGGCCGCGTTCTCCGACGCATAGCCCAGGTCATCGAGGAGCACAAAGAGGAAATCGCCTGGCTGGACCGCATCACCATGGGCAAACCAGTTACCAACGGTCTAGACGAAGCCCAAAGGGCAGCCGACCTTTTCGAATGTATGCACCCATCACCATATCAACCCAGTAAACCTGGATACCTGATACTAGCTGTCAATAGACTACGCCGGCTGGACCGACAAGCACGCCGGAGAAACCTTCCCAGCCGACGATGGCATCCTCAAGATCGTACAGCACGAACCGCTAGGCGTCTGCGCGGGAATTCTCCCCTGGAACGGCCCCGTGATCTTATTCGCCTTCAAGACAGCACCAGCCCTAGCCACCGGCAACGTCATGATCCTCAAACCCAGCGAAAAGACGCCCTTCTCGGCTCTGCGCATCGCCTCGCTCCTTGCCGACATCCTGCCCCGGGGTGTCCTTCAAGTGCTCAACGGCGCCGGCGCCACGGGCGATCTCCTCGCGCGACACCCTCACGTCCGCAAGATCAGCTTCACGGGGTCCGGGCCCACCGGCAAGAAGATCCAGCGCGCCGCCGCAGAAAGTAACCTGAAACGCGTCACCCTCGAGCTAGGCGGCAAGACACCCCTGGGGATCTTCGACGACGTCCAGAACCTCGATAGCGCAGTGCAGTGGGCTACGCGCGCCATCACCAGTAACACGGGGCAGGTATGCATCGCCGCGAGCCGCGTGTACGTCCAGGAAAGCATCGCGGAGAAATTCGTCTCTGCGTTCGTCAAAAGCATGCAAGCGAGCAGCGCGAGTATCGGCGACCCCAGCAGCCCAGAAACCAAATACGGCCCGTTAGCAGACCAGGCGCAGTTCTCGCGCGTACAGTCCTTCTTTAACGACACCACAGAGGCCAAAACACAGATCCTCACAGGCGGCAAGCAGCACGGCCAAACGGGGTACTTCTTCGAACCAACGGTACTGTATAACCCAGACCCGCAGGCAGCGGTCTACAAGCAGGAGATCTTCGGGCCGGTGGCGTGCGTGCGCACGTTCAGGGACGAAGAGGACTTCGTGCGCATGGCGAATGATACCGAGTACGGGCTCAACGCGGCGGTGTTTACGCGGGACATTAGCCGGGCGATGAGGATCAGTTCGCGCCTGGAGAGCGGCACCGTGGGGGTGAATTGCGTGTCGATGACTCATTATCAGGTGCCGTTTGGAGGGGCGAAGCAGTCGGGGAATGGCAGGGAGTTGGGGGTGTATGGGTTGAAGTCGTATACGGAGCCGAAGACGATTTACGTGAAGTAAGTTTTATTATTTATTGTTGGCTGTGTTGGATGTTGGATGCTAACGTTGGTATAGTCTGAACGGTTAGTTGGATCTATAGAAGTAGACAAGTGATAGGGCATGAAGATGGTTATGATTTGTCTTCATTTTATACTTTCTCCGGGTAATTCTTACCAACCGTAGTGAACATAGCTATCCCTGGGTAAGGCTGAGACTTTTTCTATATTTATATTGATGTATATCATATTGATAACTCCTATTGAATCCTCCGGCCCACTTGGCCAGTCTCCACTGGGATAGTATCCACGATGATTGGCACATCACAGACACAACCAAATAGCCAGCATATGATTACTCCGTTTATTATTATTATTATTATTACACAGTTCAATCTGACGCATTAATTCTTTCTCCGGATTGAGCTGAAGCGGTCAGAGTGTCTGAAGTCACTTAACCCCTTTCTAAATGCCAGCCCCTTCCTAACCCTTCCTATATCTACCCCGTAAACTAACGATCCCACTGATCTTCTGCCAAGCTGCTCTCTCGATCCCGTCCATTCCCACTATGCTGATTCCTCGATCTCGTCTCCGTCCTCCACACGGCGTCCTCTCTCGGTCGCGTCTCAGCCTGCGTCCAGTGAACCACCACCGCTGTCAACACACCCAATCCCCGAATTCCCCCAAACAAGATGTCGCTCCTCATGATCCTACGACGAGTCAAAAATCCAATCTCTCCCCCCTCGAATGGTTCCGCCGTTCTCAAAGCCAACGACCCTACACCACCCAACTCTGCCTGACACCTATAATCTTCTGCGTGGGCGACCTCGCCGCCCAAATGATCGGCGACGATGGCGGCTTCGACTACCACCGCGTGCTCCGGAGCGCCGTCGCAGGCCTGGTGATCGCGATCCCCACCTACAAATGGTTCCTGTTCCTGGGGAAGCGGTTCAACTACAGCTCCCCTGGGCTATCGCTGGGCGCAAAGGTCGCCGTCAACCAATTCGTGTATACGCCGCTGTTCAACGTGTATTTCTTCGCGGCCCACGGACTCCTGGCTGGGGAGGGGATTTGGGGAGCCATGGAAAGAGTGAAGGATAAGGCGTCGATCAGTATCCCCAGGAGTTTTCTGTTTTGGCCGTTCGTGACGGCGTTCAATTTCACGTATATTGCGCCCCAGTCGAGGGGAATTGCCACCTCGATTGGGTCTTGTTTTTGGCAGACGTATTTGAGTTGGTTGAATAGTCGGGGGACTGCCACTGAGGGTCAGTATTGTATCTAGATAATAGTAAATATCATCAGATCCTGTGAGAGAACTAAGAGTATAAGACTCCAGTACGGGTCCACATGGCGACACCCACTCGACCCGCTTAGATCTGCCTTAAACTGAAGTCTGACAAGTATGTTAGCGTAGTGGACTAACTAATTGAATCAATAGTAATACAATATCACATCCATATACTACCCAGTATATATCACCTACGATATCCTATGTATATAACTAACTAGTTAGTTATCCTAATCCGGCGTATTACTAAGCCTACCCCTCGCCTTCTCCTCCTTTCCTCCCCCTGGCTTCCCTGGCTTCTCTCCAACTCCCTTCATTCTTTGGCATCAGCCATGCTGAGGCCTTGCATTTCTTCCATCTATCCATCTCTACACATTATATAGATATACATATCCATATGCCATATACTATACGTCGCCATGTCAGACGAAGAGCAGAATGGGCCGATCGTTCGACCCACCGCAGAACTCAAAGACTACAGCAGCGACAGCACCGCCAATGAGGACCACCACTTGCTCGATCGCTTTACCTGGGCCAACTTCACCTGCACCCAGTCGACCGGCGGTGTGGCCGTCCTCCTATCTGAAACCCCCCATCGATTCCGAGGCCTGCAGACGGCCGCCGTCGTAGTCTTCATCCTGAACCTAGTGCTGTTCGTCGGCTTCACCGCGGCTATGATCGCTCGCTTCGTGCAGCGGCCCTCCAGCTTCCGGCGATCTGTCACCAAACCCCCGGAGGCCTACTTCGCCGGCTCCTTCTGGCTCTCCATAGCCACCGTCATCATCTGCATGCATCGTTTCGCCGTGCCGCACGCCGGCCCATGGGTCCTTGTCGCCGTCCGCGTCCTCTTCTGGACCTACGCCGCCATCAGCCTGACCTATAACGTCGCCATTTTCGTGTACATGTTCGTCTTCCGGCCCCTAAAGCCAGGCACCTTGAGCCCGCCCATGTTCCTCATGATCTTCAACGCCATGCTCACCGGCACCGTGGCGTCGAGTATCGCGGGCCCTCAGCCTCTAGCGCACCGCATGGCGATCATCGTCGCCGGCATTGCCTTCCAAGGCCTCGGGTGGATCTTGTGTCTTCTCTTCCTTCCGCTCTTCGTGAGCAACATGCTCATCAACGGTCTCGGCCCCGCCAACCAAAGACCTGGGCTCTTCATCTCCGTAGGCTCCTCGGGATACACCATCGTGGCTCTCATCGGTTGCGCTAGGGCAATCCCCAACGAATACGGCTACTTCGCGAAGCACCCCGCCGCGGCGGAAACCCTGACCGTCGTGGCATTGTGGGTCAGCGTCTTCCTGTGGCTGTTCACATTCTGGCTGTTCGCGATAGCGCTGGTCGCGCACGTGCCTATTCTCATGTCCAAATTCGACAAGAAGAACCACATGTCGCAGCAGATGGGTTTCACGCTTCCCTGGTGGGCCATCGTCTTCCCGAATGTGGGCTTCACGATCGCCACCATCTATATTGGCCAGGAGCTGGAATCCGACGCCATTGCGTGGGTGGCGACCGTCATGACCGTGCTGGTCTTTGCGGCGTGGCTGATGGATTTATCTCTGCATTTGAAATGTATATTGCAAAGACGCATCATGTAACTAACTGTAAGTAACATATGTTGGCAGTAGATAATATATAATACGCGCTTAGCTGTTACTGGTGTAAATACCAGATTCTGGGATAATACTGAAGATAGGTATATACTTTCAGTTCAGTCTGTTAGTTACAAGATAAACAATACAAGTATAGGTTGGAAGCATGCAAGTTAGAGATACTGTGGGTAGAGACCACGCGCCAGACCGACATTTAGCTCGGGCAGGTTCAGAGATCAGGATGTCTTATCATTTTAAACCTGTTTGAAGTCATGATTTCTGAACCATTCCTTCGCGCTCTGAACCTGTCGCACTAAATCCTGAACCTATTCTAACTGAGTGCCCCAGGGGAAGAATCCATGTTCTGACAGTCTTTAAGTTGCACTTGGCCAATAATATTTAATACCTAGCCTATGTTTAACGAGCATCTTTTTAGGCACCCTTATCTCTTCACCTGGATGATCGCTTTTGGACCACCTCGACCCAACCGTGTTTTTTAACTTTCTTATCGATCCTGTGTCTTATTCCCTCTTTCTACTATATGAATTATCACCAGCCGAATTTTTTACGCTTAAGAAAGCTATAATATCTTCCTTGACATTGCTCACTTACGCCTCTTTTCAGGCCTTACGTAAAGTAATCTAGTAAACACATCTTTATCCACGTGCGTATAATGCTCGCTCGCTCGCTGGGTGGGTACGGTCCGCTTTAATCTGGCCTTCCTGCTTATTATTTTGATCCTTTTAGCTATTATCTTCCTAAGGATCCCACCCAAAACTATGATGGCTGGAGAATATAAACAAGATCTAAAAGCGTCCTCCTCCAGTCTATGCATGCCTATATTATCTACTTATAGTAATATAATCGCTTCGCAGTTCGCATTGTTTCAGGCTAATAATTATATAGGTGCTGAGGAGGGGCATGTCTGGGATAGTAGGTTAATTAAGAGGATATAGCTTTTTTTCTGTCTGGCGGTTTATTAAATGAATAAAATTCGTAAATTGCAGCTATATCGGTGTCCGATTCTCTGTAACTAGGTAATTTACGGCCCTATTGTGGGGCTAGTGTAGCTAAAGTAGAGATATTGTATTAACTAACCTAAGCCAGTTATAGTAGTTAACTAGGATGAGAAGGGTTGGAAATTATATTAAAATTATTCTAATATGTCTGGGAACTCATCGGCTAGGAGTGCGGTATTAGATATTCATTTATTCTGTCGTCTAGCCGATACCGTAGAAAGCTGCCTGTTGCCTATAATTTAGTAATACGGAGAGCGATCGTGATTGCATACTGGCTGTATTTTAAGAGGCTTTGCCAAAGGAGCACCGTTTACTCGTTGCTACGGGTGGTGCCAGCCAAGGTAATGTCGAAGTTCAGACCGGAGAAGAAAATCAGAAGATCCAGATTCGCCTCGTTGATCTGCTTGGCGTTCTCTGCCATGTTCTTGTACCAAACCTCCCAGTTATCCTGCTCGCTGGAGGACTCGTTATGTGGCTGTCGGAACTCGTTGCGCATCCCGACACTTTTGACTGCAGGAAGGCTTTTGACCTGAATGACAAGGTATTAGGAACATGCTGATGGTCCGAATGTTGGGCCCATCGATTGGTTTTGCCGAAGTCTACCTATAACCAATAATATATTAGATAGTTGGACCTAAAACCTAACCTATTAATGGGTTATCCATGGGTAGCCATGCCGAAGTCTAGCATACCATTGAATCAAAGGAAGCATGTTATATCACAAGTGGCTATGAGAGGATGTCCCGGTTATCGAGAAATAGCCAGGCAGTTTGCCCATACGAGCTAGGGCTATCCCTTACTTTAACAGCAGGCATCTTTCGAGAGTCCCCTTTATTCACAAACACTACTGCCGATCTGGTGTGTAAATGGGAAAATGGGAAGCTCTACCAGGTTACAGCGTGAGCCTAATTCGGTCACCTCATTTCACAAGGACCGGAGCATTTTTGGCGTAGGCGAAGGGGCTAAAACTGGAATAATCGAAAGAATTCCTCCCTATAGTTATACCAACATTCTTCGGGCATAGCCGGTCTGGCAGCGAGCTTCTTTCGTGTTAAGGGTCAGCAACACGACTTTTATAGAGACTTGGAACCTTCTTATATACTCTCAATACGTGGGATATAAATAAACGGAGCCCGGACATGTCGCTTAGCTATTATCTGTAATTACCTGATCATTGGTTCTTTTCCACAGAGGATCCGGACCTCTCGTATAATTAACAGTGGGTACTACTTCCGACAAAGACGTTACCGGAGAATGCTCGACTACCTGGACTATTCCATGATATAAGATATTACTGGCTCAAATCATACGGGCTTGTGTATTTCCCCAATCCAGGAATTGATGAGCAAAATGCCATACGCCAATGTAACAATGCCTCTTGGAAGTAAGGGGGGCAATGCGCCATTAACAGCTACTGGGGAACACTGCCTACTCAATGACTTTGAACATAATATGTATAGCAGAATCTTCGGTGGCAAGAATTTGGGCCAGAAAGACCTAAGTACCCAAACAATCTCATGCATATCAACTACAATCTTAGTCAAATTTTGCCGCAAACAATATTTTGTTGCGAGTGCGAAATACTCCTCTCCCCGCCACTCCCCGATACTTAATGCCGTGTAGACGGTTATCCCTTCTTCTTCAACATTCTTCTTATAGTAATGGAATGGGAAACCATAATCTTCAGGATATTGCTGAATGCATATTTTAATGAAGACCAAGTGTTGCGGCCAAAGCGAAGGGGTATGGAATGTCAACATCCGCACCGCATTACGCGTCAGCTAGTGTCTCCCGTTGCTTAATTCTCTTCTCTACCTTGACCTCCTACCAGGACTTAGCTATTTAAGGGCCAGCTAACCTCCAGTAACCACGAACATTGGGCTACCAAGTTTTTGAATTCAAGCCACAAATCCAGCATATCTAAAAGAAAATATTACATCTATTACCCCTCTTATCGGCTCGGTCAAAATGCTCTCTCTTTCTACCTTCGCTGTTCTGGCTCTTTCTGGTATTTCATTCGTTCAGGGTAGTCCTGAAAAAACCCAAGAGGTATTGCACAAACTTCGAACTATTGAACTACACTAATATAGTCTACTGTAGCAAGTTGGATACGCGATCGTGAGGCATTTGCTTCAGCCAACCCGGACCCAACAGATCGCTGTTGATTCGGAGTGCCATCTTGTGGAGTATGTTTTCTTTTTTATAGCAGTCCATACGCGATATTCTAATATTTCTGATTCTTTTAGGGAAATCGGTATTACACCAGATCCTCTTTTGGTTGTGGTTCCTGTGTATTCCCAATGCAACTTATATCTGTATGTGATCCACTTTTGTTAACAGCGTTCTGTGTGGGACTAATGTTGAAAAGTGACGCGGACTGTTCCGGACAGCTTATCGCAAGCGCGACTGCACACGAATTATCTGTTGAGTTTAGAACTGATGGTTCGGCCTATGGCGGTATGCGATGTACAGGCATTTTCTGAAACTAACCATTGCTTCATATCATAAATGCCCCGAGTATTTCGCCCTGGAGACCCCTTGATAATATTCCTTGTTCATGTCGAGTATCGACTCATTTTTCGTTCGCCGTTGTCTGAAGCTCTTATCAATTACCCAAAGCCTTTTGCCTCACTATATGTTTTCTCCCAGACCCAGTTTGGGCTTTCCCTAGAGTACGACGTTAATGCTGGGGTGTGGATTTGCGAAATAGCTCGTTAAAATCAATATAAAATAATATATTCCACTCATTCCGGCATGTCAAATGCCGAAACTAGAATTATGTATTAATCATAATTCTGCCAGAAGCGGCTTGGGGAGATACATGAGAACGTTTTATCGCGAAAGACCACCCGGATATAGAAATACTACAGTAATACAGTTTAAGGGTGTTATCGTGCTTTGTTAGAATGGTGAATATGAATCGATGGCGGATACACGCGATAATATAGCTGCCTTATCATGTGGGGTTTAAGATGGCTTATTTTATAAATATGTCACTATACAGACTTGATTTTCTAGAATCAATGTGACTTTCCCTGTTCGGAGGGGGCCGCCTTAATGAGGGCGCTCAGGGGGTTGCTCACGGAGGTATTTCTCATCACCGGTCAAGCCTCAGTGAGCGCTAAGGTCCTACTCAGGGCGGGACCAGTGATCGGTCATGTAGGCAATCAGCTACTCATCCCTCAATATTCTGTTCTGTTAGCCCGACAACGATTCCAAATTGACCGTCTGCTGCAATACGTTAGAACTTAGAGGCTGAAAGGCGTCCGGGAGGGTATTCAACAGGGGGAGGTGTCTGTACTGGACCATGGCCTGAGGGTTGCGAATCACTATAGGGTCCTGGAAAGCCCTAGGGGTGGTAATTGAGGACCATTTTTGGTCGAAGTATAGAAGGTACGAACTGGGGAATGAGCTGTCCCACTTGTGTGCCAGCTCAGGGCCGTGGGAGCTGCCTTCTGCTACAATGAGCCGACTGTCATCTCATAAGAGTCATATGAGTTACCGTTACTAAGATAGTACAAGGTCTCAGAGAAACTTAAGAAGTGACCGTTCTTGGCGCAGCTTTAAGGAGAAGTTATTCTATACTTCTATACCCAGGGCTTATTCTGGATTATTTAGCTCACAATAGCAACAACAAGATTTCGGAGGATTCGCTGGAAGCTTATCTAAAAAAAGTTTTCACACAGTTCTCAAAATACAGAATTTTATGCTAACTTTTTATAAAAATGTCTTACTAGGCGGTAATCGACTCATTAATAGCTTAAAGACAATATAAGGACGCTCCTTTATAACATCATAATATTTTATAGATATCACATGACGTCCGTTAAGCTCGCCCGAGAACATTATATACACAATCCAGATTTATATTATACATATTAATAGGAAAAGAATAATATAATCCGAGCCAGGCTGACGGACATAATACACAGGATAGACAGGATAGACGGGATAAACGGGATGGGCGAGATGGTTGAGATAGAGGGAAAAAGGAGAAGAGTAAAGCAGTCTTAATCTTAAATACAATAACATAACCAAATACCGAACCGCCGTTTTTCTAACTACTCTGATGTATTTCATATTTAATGCTCTTTTATCTAATGTTTAAACTAAAGGCCAAAACATACAGCCAAATCCTGAATAAAATATATTCCCGCGGGGGGGGGGGGGGGTTGTTTATCCTATTTATCGATCTAGCAGATTAATTATTGCAAATCGGGAGTACCCATACCCATACGGGTTTTAGATGAGCTAACATTTGGGCCCATTAATGGGTTGAGCTTTGGGTTCCATCCTAACCATAACCAATTGGTTTTACCCAAGTCTATTCGCTCCTACTTCCCTATAGCTTTGCTACAGACAGAGTACTCACCTACTACCTAGAGAATAGGCGGCAGGCTATGCCTGGATGCCCTGATGGGCAGTAATGACTACTACGACTACTACTGCTGGTGCTGGTGCTGGTGCTACTACTACGACTACTACTAAACAAGAAATCCTGAAGATGGAATTTATTCGCAGAAATCCTATGTAAGATACTACATATTCATCCCAACATAGTCACTTCCATTGTCAAAGAGAGACCAGCGTCAATAGTATTCCCCCTTGTTGGAGAGAGAAACCAGCGCAAAGCATTTCCTCTTTGTTGGAAAGAGCGAAACTGTTCGTCTTCTAGCCTCTATCCCTTCAGCTCCGAAGGAATGTCGACACACTTGGGATGTAACTCGATGTTCTTCTGGCTCCACCACGGGTTCTTCGCAGCGATGGAGATCAAGTCTCGTCCCTCCACGTTGGCGTGTTTCCCTAGGTAGAAGGCCACATAGACGGTGAAGAAGTGGCCGAAGAAGAACTTCCGGAAGAAGTTGTCCTGGTTCAGGTCGATGTTGATGAACTCGATGTTCTTGTTCTGGGGCACGCTCTTGGACCCGAACAATCCTTCCAGGGTCTTGACCTTGCCTTTGGTGTAGTCGTCGGCGTTGGAATCCAGGAAGGTGATGATGGCCTGCTTTTCCGTGGGATCCGAATACGTGGCCACTTCGGTGTGGGAGAACTCGTGCAGCAGGTTGCGATGTGTCGGGACCATGGCGATCTCGTTGAAGAACATGGTCGTCTGCTTGAGCAGCGTGACGTACCAGTCGGCTGTGCCGAGCAGCGCGATACGGCTGCCTCGCAGCCTGTCAGCGATGGCCTCGGCCTTCTTGAGGGTTCCCTCGTGGAACTCGGACTTCAGGAAGTTGACCGAGTCCTCGAGCTCGGCTTGGTACGAGGACGGGGTGATCTTCAGCTTGTGGAAGAGGTCAAGGAAGATCGAGAAGAACTGCTGGACGTGGTAGAGCGGGTATTCACGGTCCGCGTGGCGCAGCTTGTACTGGATCAGCGAGGTGCCGTGCTCCTTGCACAGCGAGGCGATCTTGCCGCCGCCAGAGAGAACGATCAGGTTCTTGTTGCCGGTCATCTCGCGCATCTTGTCGAAGAACAGGCACGGCTCGACCGACCAGCCGCTGTAGCACACGATGATGGCCAGCGTGGCAGGGTCTTTCATGATCTCGCGGTCGACGAACCAGTCCAGGTCGTAGTCGTTGATCACCTGGACGTGCATGGGGATCTTGTAGTTCAGGAAGAAGCCCTTGACGATGTCGGACACCACGGAGGAGCATCCCATCCCGTAGAAGACAATTCTCTTGAACTGTCCGGACTCGATGCGGGATTGGAGACCCTTCTCCAGTCCACCGAGGTCATACTCGTGGCCCCAGAGGATGCTCTCAAAGAGAGGATCTCCGAGCATGGGCTCGAGACGCTCAAGGCGAGGCTGCATCTGTTTCTGCAACATGGTGGATGATAAGACTCAAGAAAGTGTATAACAAGAGAGTAGCTTGCACAGCGGATATAGTAGTAACTGTAGCGATGTGTGAGAAAGGTGAGGATCTATAGAACTCTCAAGACGGGTCTGGCTGGGGTTTATATAGACATTCTTGAGCCCTGCTTTGCCTTTTCCAAAGGACACGGTTTGCCACGGAGTTCACATGCCTGTATTGATTGTATTTTAGGAAGACACAAGCGCTTTCTCAAACACAAGCCCTGTATAGATTACATCAACCACCCGCTCCTCGCGACAAAATGCCTTCGGAGAATGAGTCCAGACTTCGTCCTCAGCCGTACGATCAACCAATCGACCTCTACAATCTCGACTGACTCCGCTATCACGATGATCGGCCCTCAAATCATATTGCCAATACCACCCTCCCTACCCCTGTGGTATAACGAAGGATCTCGCGGGCATCCTTGCACATGCCTCTCATCTTATCATGATCTACATGCTTTTATCCTGCTATGCCCTGTCGCCACGTACGTAATCTGCATATTCCCCTCACAAGCAATCAGTCACAGAATGGATCGTCGACTTGCTTGCATGACAGATTAGAAATCTGCAGGTTTCGATTCCTAAGCAGCCACCGCTTAGGCAGGCGTATATGCTGCCTCATGCATTTTTACCTATACAAGCATTCGTAGACACGGCATAAAGTCAAAGATACATTCGGCTATGTTAACTATGTTAGCTATGTTATACCCGCACTCCCGCAATTTCTGTATTAAGAAGGATGAGCATCTCAACGTTTGGAGTTTCTATATTCTACTATGCTATCCTATCGCGTCCGGAATCCCATATCCCCGCCCCAAATCGCCAACCAGAAACTATTCAGCACAGCCAGCCACGGACAATCTAAATGCCTGTAAGGCAGACCAATGAGAAGATACCGTTAGCGCCATCTGTCTCACCCTTCTAGTCTTGTACTCAGAGCAGATTCTTGATCTGGAAATTGCAAACAGCCCCGCCTGTCGACGGCATCCACCACCGCTCTTCCGCGCCAATCATGCATGCAGACCGCATAGTAGCTCCATGCCGGTCCGGTCCGCCCGAGGAAGGGATTTGCAGACCCCGCTAGACAAAGTTCTCGCCAAAGTACAATCTCTTGTTTGCTGCAGGTGTAATGTAACGTGGAATTTCAGATACATACCATGCTCCTTTGGCAGGTGGAGAGTGTGTTAGATCGTGTTTTCCTCACAGCCCGTATGTCGATTTCACTAACTCTATCTATCGGAGAGGTTGACAGTTATGAATATGCAGATAGGAATTAGTTCCCCTCCCCCAAACCCCGCACGTTTACGTTGCCTTCCAGGACTCCCCCATGCCTCCTTACTATGTATATCGATCGTATGACGCGCGGATATCCTCGACCTTGCAGGATAGACAAGGTCACACGTAATACCATCATCTGTTGTACAGGAAACACGGCTACCTGGGCCATTCCCGCATCTTCTTTGCATTGCACTTCCTTTTTTTTCTCTCTTTTTTCTTTTTTTATTTTCTCCCCTACATTTTCAACTACAGCCAAGTCCAAGTTGCAGTGAACATCCCAAGCTCGCCATGGGTAGTATCATACAGCCCGAAGTTCCCCAGCGCCCTCTCGAGGCGCGCAAGAATTGGGTCCCGTTATTAGACCAGCCCTTATACAAGCCTCGACGTCTACGCGTTGTGTGCGTCGGGGCTGGGTATTCGGGTCTGAGTCTTGCATACGAGGCTAAACACAACAAGGCTCTGGAAGGCTGCATCGACTTGACTATCTATGACAAGAACGATGATATCGGAGGGACGTGGTTGGAGAATCGATATCCTGGAGTTGCAGTGCGTTTTTTCGATACCTACTTAGATCCCAAACAGCCTCTTGGCCTATTTACTGGCAACTGACGTTCAAGAGCTTAGTGCGATGTCCCGGCCCATATCTACACCTTTCCGTTTGAACCCAACCCAGACTGGTCTACCTTTTTTGCGTCGGGAGAGGAGATCTGGTCCTATATCAAGAGGACGTCGGATAAATATGGTCTCGCGGAACATGTCCAGCTTCGATCGAAGGTTCTCCAGGCTGTCTGGGATGAGCCTTCGAGTACATGGCGTATAAAGATTCGGCAGAACGGCGAGGAAAAAGAAGTCGAATGCGACATCTTGGTCGACGGATCGGGCTTCTTGAAGTATGTATACCTGGACCATTGAGGTTTTATAAGGCTAACTAACCCTTCTAGTAACTGGACTTGGCCAAAGATCGAGGGTCTTCATGATTTCAAAGGGCAGCTTCTTCATACCGCGAATTGGTATATCTCTCTCCCTTCTTATCGTGTCCGTCCTTGGCCTAACAAATGCTCAAGGAATCCCTCTCTCGACGTGGCAGGCAAGAAAGTCGCCGTCATTGGCAACGGCGCATCCGCCATCCAAGTGCTCCCGCAGCTGCAAAAGTCCGCCGCCCAGCTCACCAACTACATCCGGAACCCAACATGGATATTCTCAAACCATGCCGCGGACATGACCAAAGACGGGACCAATTTTGCCTTCACGGAAGAAGAAAAGGCTCGGTTTCGCGAAAACCCTGCCTTGCTTTTGAAATATCGTAAGGAAATCGAGAACTGGTACGTCTCCCTCCTCTCTCCCTGATTCCATGATTCTGTTCCAGGTATAGTAATGGATATACAGCGAAGATAATTTCTTCAGTGTCTTCTTCAAGGACTCCAAAGCTCAGAAAGCCGCTCTCATCAAAGCCCAAGCCCGCATGCGCCAGCGCCTCAACAATGACCCCGATCTCTGCGCCAAGCTGATCCCCAACTGGGAGCTAGGATGTCGCCGCGCGACCCCGGGAGATGGGTATCTCGAGGCACTGTGTGCAGAGAACGCAGGCGTCAATAACACGCCCATCCTGCGATTCACGGAGTCCGGGATCCAGACAGCCAACGAACACACCGAGTTCGATATCATTGTCTGCGCGACCGGGTTCGATGTGAGTTATCGTCCGCCGTGGACCGTACAAGGGCGGAATGGTCATCAGTTGCATCATGCGTGGAGTGATTCCCCAGAAGCGTATTTTGGGATCGCGGCGCCCAATACGCCGAATTATTTTATTTTTATTGGGCCGAATAGTCCTGGTATCTTCCCCCCCTCTTTACAGGTAAAGTGGATGATTACTTACGCCTAGTCAGTGGGGCATGGCACTCTCCTAGACAGCGTATACTTCGTGGCGAAATGGATCCTGAAGTGGTGTCGCAAGATGGCAACGGAAGATATCAAGTAAGTACCTACCTACCTACCTACCTATATTTCGAATTCTGGTTTCCTGCCTCTGACATGTCATAGGTCCATTTGCGTGAAACAGGAAGCTCTAGACGACTATAATACCTACTCACAAGAATTCCTCAAACTCATGGTCTGGTCCGGGGGATGTCGAAGCTGGTACAAGAACAATAAGGTCGACGGGCCAGTTACGGCCTTGTATGCTGGAAGCCGGCTTCATTTTAGAGGTATGTACTCCTGACTGTAAAGTACGAATGTTTGCTAATTCAGAGGTTTTATTTCAGAGGTTCTCGAAACTTTCAGGACGGAGGACTTTGACATTCAGTATGGATCGGTGAATAGATTCCGGTTCATGGGCAATGGAATGACGCTGAGCCAGGACAGAGTGGTGTACTAGGGTACATACATAGATGGAAACTGTGAAGTCTTACTAGAATAGACAAGACGCTGCTCTTTTTATTTGAGTATGGATCCTTACTTTCAAGCATTCTTCACGTATTTGACTCTATCCTATCACATGTGTTTCACTAAGAAAATTAATTACCCGGAAGCACTCGATTACTGCACAATCTCCAGAGATCATCCAAAAATACAAGATACGATAATGAAGCCCAGTCTCCTACTTCTACGTGGACAAATATTACCGAAAACCGCACTCTGCGAAAGAAATCTTCCCACTGGTGGCGATAGCAAACAGCACGGACCCTGGTCGAAACATCATCCATGCCTAAACGAAACGCGGGCAAGGCCTGGAAGGGAAGATCATCTCGGGGATAAGCGGCATCCTAATAGAACAGGGCCTAGATTCTCTCGATCTTGTGATTGATGAGCGTTGAGGTTGCGGGACCGGCCCGGCCGGAGGCAGTAGGTATACTTCCATTTACGTACCTAATTGTCAGCTTCCATAGGTAACTATTGATTATCTCAAATGCCTACCTTAGACAAAGTTCCTTTATGCCCATCCCATCTATAATCCGTACTTTCCAGTTTTCTCCGCATACGAAGCAGAAAAAGAGGGGAAATCGCCGAGCCTAATAATGCACGTCACGCGATTACAGGTCCCACCCCTGCCGGGGTTACATTAATGTATTGCTGCAAGTAATAATAGATAGCGATCGCCCGAGCTAAATATCCCAGGACTATATGATAGGTGATGTTTAGCTGGCAGCCAATAGTACGACCAGGGTTCCGTGAGGGGAATCTGGATACAAAAGTCCTCAACTCATAGCAGCCTATAGTTCCCGTCATCTGGATAAAGAAGCCCCAGCCTGTGGATTGGTTCTTCGTACGGGATCTGCACGTATGACTGCATAATGCCATAGGCGTCGACTAGGGATGATAAGTTGATCTTGGAAACTGTAAAATCGGCTCTGCTGCACCCTTCCAGGGTGGATATTCGCTTGCATGTTTGCCTGGGAGGGAGACTTCCGCGAGGATGCTGATCCTGCGCGTCTCCTGTTTGCTATTTCTCTCGCTCGTCCTGCCCCTCTTCATCAGCCGGCCTCACAAGACGTCCAATACAGTTAGTTGGCTCCGCAACGACATTCCGAATTTGTATACGAGATCAATGAGCTGAAGGGCCAAGACAACAGGCGTCGCGGCCATCCCGATGTTATTCCGAGACTTCGAAGTATGTCCAATTGCACCCAGCCCTGCGGAGATAGATTGAGGAGTCGCAGATCAATCCCCTCATATGCAGTCTTCCAAATCAATAACTCGTTTTCCGAATGTCCGAATGTCCGATAGATACTGTTGCCACCTTGTCTAAACATCCCGCCGCGGGCAATCGCAGAATCATAACCTTAACTGCCAAGCTGTCAACCGTTGCCGGCGGGAGGTTGGGTAAGTGGGAGAGTAGTCAAACAAGTTCTTGCTGGACAGTACGCAGTCGAAAGAGGGCGAGAACCACCATCAGTCACGATCTCGTGCTGCAGGAAGCTTGGCCGTGTCGCCGAAACCCCCGTCGGATATTCCTTCCAGTCCGGAAACCGGGAGGCGGAGGGCAGGAAACCCCCGTAAAAGGGGGGCCTTCAGTGACTGGATCTGCCAGTCTAACGGCCATCCCAGGACCCGCTTCCAATTTGCCAGACATTACCCTCATCCTAACCCCCTACCTCCTCCGTGTTTGCGAAACCGAGTGCGGTCTTGTTTGCAGAAGCCCGGTAGTGTCACCTTACGCGGTTCGAAGTCCAGGCAAGAGAATCCTTCTGCTTCAAAACATGCAAACTCAACTGTCATAGAGTTGGAGGATGCCGGGCCGGTTGAGAGCTCCCGGTGGTCGTGTGGAGTTGTGTCAATGAGCATAAGGCGCCGGATGCCATGGTTCGGGCTTTCCCTTCCGCCACCATGATTTGGGCTCTTAAGATCGCAGCCCGACGAATCGTCACGCGCAGTCGCAGCAGAGCCACGGCAAATACTTGGGCGCTCATCGCCGTCAAGTGCTCCATATCCCACCAAACTGGGTAACTCATGTCCGTAACGGCAATCTTATCATTACGTGGATATACCCAAGACAGTGCGAAGTTAGGATAATCATCACGGGTGGTCGGGTGCAGGAGCTTCCGGGCGAAGTAGGTGAAACACTTGGTCAGGTCGAGTCCGACATGGCGAAGTTGCTACCCGGCATTCGGCATTTTACTTGAATGTTGTATGGAGTCTTGTGCGCTTTAGAGACTGTCACTGATTTGGGACGAGTGATTTTTCACCCACCGTCTGTTTAGCTTCATCGATCAGCCCGTGTTGACCAGTCCGTGTTGACCAGAGCCAGTGGCCGGCCTACCAGCTCAGGCTCTTGATCAGCCGGTCAGATTGGACTGAGGCGGTATTCAAGGGGACTCCTGAGGATGGGCTCCGTGAGGATCTATCACTCCCTCCTATCCGCGCCTCCTTAACCTATAGAAGGCACCATCGCCGAAGAAGGATCGAACCGCATGGTAGACGTGGTTGGTATGGCATTTTCTACATTCAGTTGAACGGTTTGGTTGACGAGGGGAAGCTGCACAAATTGGCAGAGCGCTGCGCCATCTTTCACCACGGGATTTGGCTTCCATTGATTCTTCGCGCTGTTGTTCCAGTTTCGAAACGCTGATATATGGGTAGGTTGCGTCTTCTTTCACGAAGAGGTTTGTCATCAAGGTCCTGCAAGAAGCGATGACAGCTGGGAGGCGGGGATGACGTGTTGGGGGCTTTATCATAGCACTTATAGCTGTTGGAATGCTCCTGCCTGTGAGTATGCGCATCTTTCTTCTCATGATTTCCGCGACTGAAGCCCAGTTTTGTTTGTCTGCGAAATCGGCTGCGGAAAAAAATAATAGGAATAGCGGAAACTGACAATCAGAAGCCTTTGAACCACCCGACCAGTGTCAAAGGTCAACGCGTACAGGTTAGAGTCGGTTTATCTCTTCAAGCAACGAGTTAAAAATTATAGTATGCTCAAAGTGACGAAGTGATTGGGCTGCAGCAGCGCGTCAGCAAGACGTTGGATTTTGCAACCTCCTTTCTTCAGAGGAGAGTACGGCCGACAAGCTGCGTTCCGTATTGCCTCGTACTGGGACTTGCCTATGATGTTAAGACTTTTTGTTGTTGCAGTGATGATATAGTACTTACGCCGGCTGCATATGCGAAGAGTTTTCAGACCTGAGATCGGAAGGCACCAACACATCACCACCTTGGTGTTGCTGTTGCATACTGCATTGTGTCGGCAGCCAAGAAAGAGAACATAACCTTTTGGCCGTTGCCATATGGCCTATTATGGTGGTCAACTAGTTCCTACTAGTCGCTAGAAGACTGTTGTTTGAACTATCCTTGCATCCCAATCTGAATGATGAGCAGCCAGGGGTAGTCGGAAGTTGGTCGTAGTCGACATAGCTCAAACTTAATGATTCCGTGTTCTTTTGGTGAGAGTATCCAGGGATCATAATCATCATATAAAAGTTCTCACCTTTGACCGACACTCCCTAAATCCCCCTCATGCCGCCTCAGTACATGACCAGTGTTTTGTTTTGTTTTGTTTTTTTTTTCTTTTTTTCCATGAAAATTACGCACTCGCTGTATGCATGCGAGGTTCCCAGTCTTGCAGGATGACTGATGCATGATCGAATGTGTTGGCAAGCCACTGGTATGCACAGTGTGTTTAGATCGGTAGCATGATAACAATCCTATCTCCGATTGGTGTAAAGCCTCTCTCCAGCTTTATAGATCGCATTTGCCCTCTCGGCCTTCTGTGATTATGCTAACTCGAGCGTATGAATAGGAAGATAGGTAGTAGGACCTGTCGGTAGGGTGGATATTAAACTGACCTTTAGCTCGATATCTCCGCCTCTGGTTGAATTCCCTTTGGCTAAAATCCATCATTACCATTATTACTCTGTACAGCCTAAATAGATTTTACCTTTAAAGATCTAGTCGATGCTCTTAGAACTAAAGCCTACGCATTCCCACCGGACGAGCCGGGGGTTTTGCTAGTCAGCCACGAAGATGGTATGTTGTGCGAAGCGCATCGAGTGATGTCTGAAAACGAGACCCAGCGGTTCATCACCGAGGACGTCCCAGAATCCACACCCGTCGTTTACATCTCGGACAAGGATACCGTACGTTCCCATATCTAGCTACTACTCACTCGCTGCCTGTATACTTACTGGCCCTTTCTCCAGCGCTGGATCTATTGTCGCGATCATAAAGACGCCCTCGTCCGCTATACGTACAACTTCGGGGGAAGAACGTGGGATCCTGATCCTATCCCCGATCCTGAGCCCGACGCCATTCACCCTGATAGTCGCCTATGAGGGTGTCTCATGCAATCCACGTGCCATGTCATCTTCCATGACTCGTCTGGCCACCTGCAAGGTATCAGTACGGAGGATGGCGGGACTTCCTCGGAGCCGTTATTCTCCATGCCTGTAGCGTCTAAGCCCGGAAGTCCGTTGTTTGCAGCCGTACGTAAGGACGCGCTGTACGTATGGCATTTCAATCCGGACAGCCACCTCCATTGCTTGGTTCGAACAGCGAAGGGAGCTGAGTGGCAGGGTAAGTGATCTCTCTTGCTCCCGAGTCCCGACGGTCCTGGGGTACGCTGACGTAGGTTCCTTATATATAGACAACGAGGTGCCAGGGGCGTCGTTCCCCGATGTAGAGATTAACAGTTTCATTTGTATATTCGACGCGAATGGGGGATTCCAGACGATTGCCTTGTCGGATGAGCAGGATGTGTGGACGGTGGATCAGCAGGGAAAACGCACACTGCTGGGCACGGTCACCGGTGGGCGCTTCAAGGCCGCATCCTCTGCGGAGAACTTCATAATGGCTGTCGCGGATGTGGTGGACATGGTCAAGGCTGGGAGTAAGAAGGTGAAGGAATGGAGAGAGGAGAAGAAAAAGGGGTGAGGGTTGAGAACTGAAGAGATCACAAATCAACGCAGCCAAGAAAGCGTGCAAATCGTCACTTGCTGTAGGAAGGTATACGAATTTAGTTCAGGACGTTCCACATGGTTAGTGAAGACGGGCGAGAGATACAAGTAGAACTGCTTTGTCTGGGGTACATTCACTGTCTTAATGGATACTGAGGCATGGTCACAGGACACCGCAGAGTGTAAACTTTTACGAGCATGGTAGATGCAGGGATAAAAGCACAGTGACTGGCTAAACAAGCGACGAATCCTAATTATGTCAGGTACTCAATTGTCCACGTGTTCAACGATCCATATGGTTTCGAGCCAAGTCGGGAAAAGTAAGTATATCACAGACTGCTGGTGGACAAGTCACTGATCGCTATGTTAGAAACCTGGGTTACCAGGAGATGGTCAATACATGAGGCTTCTGCCGGTGAAGGCATCAAGCCAAATCAAGGAAAGTTGGTTGCAAAGGGAAGAAGATCATGGCCAAAGTGAAGAACTATAACGGCAAGGCACCCAGGCACTCAGGAAGGCGGGAAGATCAGGCATTCAGGCATCTTATTACGAGAGGCTGTCGGCCTAGAAACTAAGGCCCGCCATGTTAGCCTCAGGCTCGGGCGAGACCCCGCCGAGTTCCCCGCGTCTTCTTTCTTTACTTCTTTCTTCGCCCGCAAATCCAACTCTTAACTTACGGCCATTGATTCTCACGAAGCGACGAGTGACGCAACTTTACCATCCAGATCAACTAATCTCCTCTCATCGTATTAGCGACCGTCCGTCTGTTTCCGAATCAACCGACCCCGCATCCCCCGCGTTTCACCCAGCTACAATCTACAATCTACACTGTCCACCTGATCATGGCTCCTACAATCCGTGTGATCGGGTCTCTAAATGTCGACATGGTGTCAGTGACGCCTCGGTTCCCCGACGCCGGCGAGACCATCACGACCTCCTCATATTTCATCAGCGCCGGCGGCAAGGGCGCCAACCAGGCCGTCGCCTGCGGACGACTGTCGCGTTCGAAAAACAGTCCCTCCCCGCTGTCCGGCAAGTCGCCCGTCAAGGTGGAGATGGTCGGCGCCGTGGGCGGACTGGACGGACACTTCGACGCGCTGCTGAAGCCGACGTTGGAGAAGTCGGGCGTTGACGCTGCCCGCGTCCGAGTCATCGAGGACGCCTATACAGGAGTGGCCGTGATTGTCGTCGACGAGTCGGCTGGCGGCGAGAACCGCATCTTGTTCTCGCCGGGTGCGAACTACCAGGGAATGAAGCCGGAGCCGCAGGTGTTGGGCACGGGGTTGGCGGCCCCCGTACCGGACGTGATTGTGATGCAAGGGGAGATTCCCACGGACACGACGATTGGGATTTTGAGGGAGCTGGCGGCGTTCAAGGCGAAGAACCGTGCGGAGGGCAAACGAGGCCTGGAGGTTGGTCCGGACGTCATGCTTAATCCGGCCCCTGCGCCGCCGGGCGGGCTACCGGAAGATGTGTATGCGGCGGTGGACCACTTCATAATGAACGAGACGGAGGCGGAGCTGATGTCCCCGCCGGCAGAACAGCTATTGAAGGTGGCTCCGGACGCAGAGGGCCAGCCTAGCACCGACAAGGTGGCGCGGTACTTCCACCAGCTAGGGGTGACCTACGTGCTCATCACGTTAGGGTCCAAGGGCGTCTGGTACAGTGCCACCGAGGCCAAGACATCCGGCCCGGCCGACGGGATCAAGCGGTTCACGAACCAGCTACCCGCCGCCAAGGTCAGTCAAGTACTCGACACGACCGCTGCCGGGGATACGTTCGTGGGGGCATACGCGGTGGAGGTGGCGCGCTGGCGCGAACGGCGACGGGCAGACGGCAAGGCGGGAGAAGACGTGACGGATGAAGAGAAACCGGGACGCTATTACCAGGTCATGAACGAGGCCACGGGGTTGGCGACACGGGCGGCAGCGCGCGGCGTCGAGCGGCGAGGAGCGATGGATAGCATTCCTTGGGAGGATGAGATCTGATCAACGCGCCTGAATATTCTCGGATGTATGATATTGCACAATTTAATCGAGGGCTGTACCTAGAGATAGAGCGTTATGGAAGGGATTGGGCAGGGGGTATAATTATAGAACGGCCAACCAAGACGCGAAGACCATGATGTACATGTTGATGTAACCCAACAGCAGAAGCAGAGCCGTACAAAAGGAAACGACCGCAAATGACAATTCGAGGACTAGAATAGCCCGGCGCACCAACCTTGCCGATCGCCAGTGGCGCGAGCCAAGAATGAGAATGTCTTGAAGATTGTACAAAGGCGCGGAGAATGGAATGGGGCGAGACACACCCGACATCATTCATGCATTCATTCCAGCACCACGAGAGAGCGTGGATGCATGCGGGCGCGTAAGACTGCATATCCAGCGTCTAGGCCTCGGAGCTGGCGCCAGTAATGAGGATTGTCGGGGCGACCGTTCATGATTCACGGGCTCCCTGGCAGCGTCTCAGTTTCAAGTCGGGGGGTCAGACGGATGAAACATAGGCTGGGGAGTGAAGAGGCATGAATGAGCCAAAGCAACCTAAAATACAGAAGTACTTGGGGGGCCGTCCTTGCTGTGAATGACGGTCGAGGGCGTCTAGCGGTTGATTCCCCCCGAAAGGGAGCAGCAGCATGCAGGCTGCAGGCCGGTGAAACATGGGATGGAATACGTGTTCGAGGGTACGCGACAGAGTCAGACGGTCAGCAAGGAAGGAGTTGAGGGGGAGACAGAAAGACAGAAAGACAGGGTCGTGGACGTGATGGAGGGACGCGTTGAAGGGTGAAATAGAGGGAGGAGATCCAGTAGTAACAGACTAACTAACAGTACTGTAGATACGCGACAAGTTCTCTAGGTATTCCTCTAATTCTAGATACTCGAGATAAATCAATTGGTTAGATAGGATTAAACTATTAAATTCAATACCCTATAATATATTGATTGATTAAATCGTGAATAATTAAGAATTAATTCTTAATTATTCAATAATCCCAATACTAAAGAATGACGCGCCCCTCGACACGAACTGCCGACGCGCCTTTCATTCCGCTCGGCCTTCATGCTTTCTTGCCTCCATTACTTTTCCCCATCCGTCCTGCCCTTGCCTCGCTCGCTTCTTTTATATCCTTCCTCCTCTCCTCTCCTCTCCCTCCCCTTCCCTTCTTCTCTCCATCCCCTCTAGCACTGGTGTCGAGGTGTGATCGTGTACATTCAATTCAATTCACCTCGTCCACCCCATCCCAACCCATCCCAACGCCCCTCTCCATCAGCCATCATCCATCCTCCGTCAGACCACCAGACCATCGGAGAGCATCTTCACTCTTAGTTAGTCTACCTACCTAGTCTGCCCGACTGGTGAATACTCCTGCCCACCGCCAATCATCTCCTCCCCCACTTCCACGCGACCAAAACAAATCCCGTCTTCGCCGGCTGCCTCCAGATAAATAAACCCCGTCACCTCCCTCATTCCCTTTGGAAGTCGCGTCGTTTGGGATTATTTTATTCCTCTTGTTATTTCTCTTCTCGTCTTCCTTCTCCTCCCATCATGGCTACTCTCACCATGACTTCCACTCCCGTGCGACAGCCCTTTGCCAGCCTGGATACCCCGCGGGTCCGCTCCCTGCTGAAGACCAAGATGAACGTGAAGAACCAACAAAATGGTATGTCCGTCCTATAGTCTCTAGATCGGCGATTCCGGTCCCAGTCTGCTAACGGGTCTTTGGCATCAGGTGCTCTTCTGGCCGGCAAGCGTCAGCCACTGTCCAGCATGGACTCTGAAAACATCGACCCCGTCACCCTCAACCACTCCTCGAAACGCAAGCGTGGTGCCGATGATGACGTTGAAGACCACGAGCCTGTCAAGGGCCCCTCCAAGCCCCTCAAGGCTTCGCGTCTGTCCCTCACTGTCAAGTCCTCTCCCGCGCCGCCCAAGCAAACTCCCTCGACTCCGAAATCTGCCCCTACTCTGAAGCCGGCTGGTCGCTCGCCCCAGGCCAAGTCATGCAAGCCATTCACTCGTCGCTCGACCATTGCCAAACCACGTGCCGATCCTATATCCAGAAAGAGTGTCAACCGTCCGTTCTCCATTGCGACCGCCTTGTCCACTGGCAAGCCCAAGAGTCCCCCCGCCAAAACCCCTGCCTCCTGGGCTTTTGATATCTATGTGGACTCGGAGCAGGAGGAAATGACCAACCTGATGCAGCATTCGACCGGCGTCTTGGATATCAGCGATGACGAAGGCAAGGTGGAGCCGAGTACTCGCGGCAAGGAGAACATTCCTCCCGCAGATCTGGGCATCTCTCTGCCTCGCTCTCGCCAGCAAGAATCCCCGGCCGCAGCCGCCCGGAAGTCGATCATGATGGAGGAGTCTCGGTCCCCGTTGGGTGAGCTGAATACTGCCGACTACTATGGCGAGGACTGCCACGCTTTTTCGTACGCCATCATCTACGATGACGAGGAGACCGAGCCCTCAGAGAAGGCCTCCACTCCGTCTGTGCCACGAGCTTTGGGCAGCTCTCACCCTACTCGAAGCAAGCTCTCCAGCGTGTCTTCCATCTCATCCATCCTGGAAGCGACTGCACCCAAAATGCCTGCCACGGAACCCGCTACCGCCGACGCCGAGGTTGAGATCTGGGAAAGCGGAAGTGCTGCGGATGAAACCGAGTCGGTGACCGCTTAAACCCCTTCCTTGTTGTTATCTCTTGACTTTCAAACCCGGCGTTTGCGTGCTCAGACAACCAGGCGGCGTTATGAGACTCCTCCCGGGAGGATCTGTTATCTGCGACTTGTTTCTCGATACCCGAATCTTTTCCTTTGTCTTTTCCTCGACCCTTCCGTCCGTTGTCTCTTCTATTTCCTTTGTTGCCTCTCATCAGTCCTGCGTGCGCCCCTTCTTATCTCCTTCCCTCTCATCACCTTTGCTCTCATCTTCCCTTATATACGAAGACCGCACTATGCCAGTCCGTCAGGTGTCTTGTTTACCTTTGTTTGGGTCATTCACTCGCTGGGACGATACCATGCCATGCCATTTCTGTACTATCTAATGATCGAGAATGCGTTATGTCGAATGATGTCTTACGATGTACATACATATCATCTTAATTGATCAAATTTTGAAATCATGCCACATCCTAATTATATATTGGTAAGAGAATATACCTAGTTAAGTTATAGCTGTCGACCTTTGCCCTTGATCTTTTTCGTATCCATCTCGTCCCCCATCTCGAGATCCTCCTGCTCGTCCTGTTCGTCCTGCTCGTCCTGCTCGTCCCGTTCCTGTTGTTGAATCGCTGCATTCACCGACTCCGCAGCAGCAGCCGCCTGCGCTTCCAGCATCTCCTCCTGCTCAATCGCCTCCTCTTCCTCGCCTTGACTTTCCTCCCCCTCCGCAACGCCACCATCATCCTGCCACCTCACCTCCTTCCCCCTTGCACCAATTTCCCTCCCCCCAGCCCCCTCATCCTCCTCTTTCTCCCCCTGGCCTTGACTTTGACCCTGACCCCTCGCCTGCAAATTCAACTTCCTCCCCACCTCCTCCGCCTCCCTCGTCTTCTCCTTCCAACTCGCCGACCCCTTCAACATCGCCCGGATCTCCGTCGCCAGCGCCAGCTCCCGCGCACTCGCCTCCCGCGGGTTCATCGAGAACTCCCGCACCACGTCCTCCAGCTCCACGTGGTCCGGGAAGGCCGTCAGTTTCGCAAACTCCGCGTCCTCGGGCTCCGTGCCGCCTAGCAGCGTGAGGATCTTGTTCCGCATGATCGTCTTCGCTTTGGCCAGCGTGCCGTTCCCGAACCACCCGTCGGTGACGGGGTCACAGGTGGAGCGCAGGAAGGGAGGTTTGTCTGGGTCTGAGACTAGGGCTGGGTTTGGGTTTGAGGGGTCTGAGGAGGAGGAGGAGGGATAAGGGAAGAGGATGGAGCGAATCAGTGGGTCTGCGATGTCGCAGAGCATCCAGATTCGGCCGTCGACGTGTAATGGCAGTTTTCCAGAGAAGACGTGACTGTCTGGTATGACGGGGTCGGTGGCTGATCCCGTTGCGAAGGTATCGTTTGGTCGTGAGAAGGTATGTCGTCGACCGTGTCCGCCATCTCGCGCGAGTTCCGGCTCCCGAGGAATAATGCGGAACATAACGGTTTGGTAGATCCGGTAAGCTGGCGAGGTACGCGGGTCGTGTCCGAATTTGACGATCGCGTCGCGCCACGGTCCAGACCGGAAGATGTACCCGACGTAGGGGATCGCGTGGCGTAGCAGGTACCGTTGCTCAGGGGAGGTGATGTTATTGCGGAGGCCGCGACGGGTCCAGGCGGGACGGTTCTGGAAGAGGGCTTCGACGGTGGTGATGGTGTCTTGGAGGGCTTTGTCGAGGGTGGAGATGGCGGGGAGGGAGCCCCGCGGGGCGGAGGGCACGGTGGGAATGTCGTAGGGGACCAGGAAGGTCATGATTTTAGAGGCCGGCTGGGTATTCACCGTCGTGACGTTGCCCGATGTGTCGACTGATTGCCGCACCGTGGGATTCTGCCGGTAGATGTAGCTGAATGGCACGTCGCCGTGGCTGAAGGATGGAGGAGGGATGATGTCGACGTTGGAGGTGGCGCCTTTGGACATGTCTAGGTCCCATTGTCTCATTTTGTCGTCTGGATAACTAGTTAGATTTTTTTTGAGGTGTAGGGAATGGATGGAAGTAAGGGCACGAACAATCAAACGAGAGGATCTTCTCCCGGAACTGATTACTGAATTCGCTTCCTGACGTTGAAAACACGAAATCCGGCATCCCTGTGACAAAAGTTAACTCTCATTCTTTTCCTTTCCTCGAAACGAGCACAAACAAACCTCGAAACACATGCGTGCGATTGATCGTCCCCACCGGCTCAATCTGATACCTCCCCTCGGTATCACGGAGCGTCCTCATCAGATGCCTAGCCCCAGGCCTTTGCGGCTCCCGATGAATAGTCGTCACGGGGACACCGGAGAACGGCTCGTCAGATCCCTTCTTCCGCTTGCGTCCCGTCCGCTTCGGCACGGTCACCTTGAGCAGGATATTGCTGGATGCCGAGCTAGTGGACTGCAAGGGTCGGGACATGGCATCCTCCGGCCGGAGGAGGAGGCTTGCTGATGCATCGGTCTTTGGGGGGTTCAGGATCTAAAGCTGGTTAGAATTGGAGGTGTCGGGGACCCAAGGGGGGGGGGGGGGGGGACATACCTTTGCGATGCCTGCGTTGCCTTGCAGGGTGTCGATGGCCTTGTCGACATCTTTGATGATGGCGGGGTGCTCGACGCTGACGAGATGTCGAGGGGGGATTGTGTAGAAGGGCGCGGTTCTGGGGGGGTGTGATTCTGGGAATTGGTGGGGGTCCATCTTGATGGTGGCTAGGTAGGTAAGTAGAGTGTTGCGTTGCTATATATTTCCTACCGATGAGAGCTCGCGTGCAGGAACTCGAATGAATATATTTCCGAGCGGGAATTAAGATAGCACAATACTATGATGAGCACAGCATTGCGACTGAGCTATTGGATCTATAAAAGGAAAGAAGGGGGCAACTGGACAGATGGATGTACCATGTAAGTTGTAACCAGAGACTGTCCAACAGAAGCAGAGACGATGACCCAATAATGAAGAACCGCATCAGAGCAGATTCCCGCCGCTTTTACTGGAACAGCCCAGTGGTCACGTGCAGTAAAGCAGCGATGAGGTCACGGGAGACCCAAGTCACATGACCAACAGTGACCCCGTTCATTTCCATTTTTACTTCTACCTCTACTTTTACTCGGTACTTCCACTTCCCCTTCCATTTCCAAGTGCGAACTCGCACGGACAAACACTCTCCATTAGCCCAGCCTGCAGGTGACAATCCTTACTTCCGAGCTGCACTGTCCGGGATGCAACGTCGGAGCCCGACCTCTGTCCCTATGCCCTAATTTGACAAGAGCTGAAGATGACACGCTACCAGCGGACGGCCCCGGTTATAGTATCCAGGGGAAAGGAAGCTTAAACCGGGCTATGAGCTCATTGCCCTCGTCGACGGTGCTTGGGGAGGTCAGGTGGTATAGAATGTGGTGCGATGGATAGGTATAGGTATAGCTACCGTCCTGTACATCGGTACATCTGGCCCCTTACCTGGAATCCCAGTCTTGTTGGTGAGATGAGCCGGGGGAAATTTCGCTGGTCCATTTGGTTCTGGTGGAGATGGCCACGGGAGGATGTTGGGACCTCGCAAGATAGGGAAATTGTGACAGAATTGAAGATAGTTAAAAAATAGCGTCAAAGTAAAATCACCCGTAGAATCACCGGCAAGACAGGATCTGGAAGTCTCCGTCGTTCGTGCGGGCTGTAACCATCTCCGTTGGAAGGAGACGCAACAGATGGCGAGACTAAGTGCAGTAAAGCGAGTCCCACGACTCCCACGTCTGAGCGCTCCCCGTTTCTCTCTCTCTCTCTCTTTCTCTCTCTCCTTCTCCCTCTCCCTCTCTCTTCCCCCCCAACGACCCTCGCTCCATCGACGTGCCGACCGGTTTTTTTCTGCATTTCAAACGGGCCATCAACAATTCCTCCTCCTATCCCGGACCAGCCTTTTATTCCTTCGCCATTCCCCTTCCCAATTCCCCCCAGCGAACCGACCCTCTCGCACCCCACTTCGCTGGACAACCAGCCGCTAAGCGACACGGAAGAGGATCGTCGACCGCCGACCAGACCGACTGACTGACTGGCTGCTGCTCCTATACCACTCCGGTGTTTCGCGCCTAAAGCTGGTCTGTCCCTTCTCCTCCCACTTGTCTCTCTCCCCAATTATTCTAAGGTAAGTCTGCATCGTCTTCGTGCTCGTCTGCGTACCTTGCGCCTTTTTCTGGCCGACCGCTTTTTGTTTGCCTCCTTCTTTCCCCTCCCCCCCCCTCCCTGTTGCTACCTCTTGCTGGCTGTCTGGCTGGCTGGTTCGCTGGCTGGCTCGTTCGCTCTCCCGCCGCCTCTCGCTCCTCCCTCGTCCTCGGGGGATGCACGTATTTCTTTTGTTTGCCCCCCCGTTTGGTCGTGCATTCTTTTTGTTTTGTTGTCTTGTTTTGAATTACACCCCCAGGAACCCCCCCCCGTCCTGCGCCGTCTTCTACATTGACCCGATTTGACCGCGATGTCCTGCTCTGTTCCGATCGGAAATGCTCATGTGGTCATTCCCAGGCCGGCATAAACAACTTCCCCGTCGTGGCTCTCCTGAAACTGCCTCCGCCTTGCCCAACACTCAACCCCTCCCGCTAGTGTGCGGCATCTGGCTGCACTGGCTTTCCAGTCCCTCGACCGAGTACATGTGGCTGTTCGATTAGGCCGCGACAATGAAGGGCTTCAGACAGAGAGTGGTGAGTGGTCGCTTTTGATTCCGTCGGCGCCCATGTTTCCCCCGTCGTTTTCGTTCTTCTGTTCCTCCTCGCGTGTGGGAACCAAACGATCGAAATCAAAAACGATTCACGCCGACGGTCCCTCTCCCCCTCCGATCTGCCAGCTGACCCCCTTCCTCTCCCTTCCAGCACGAACAGTTGTCGAGAGCGAAAGATGCGAATAAATCCTCCAAAAAGAAAGATGCTCAGAATCAATCGTCGCTGGGCATCCATCCCGGCCAACAGTCCTCGTCCCCGAACCAGGGCACTCCCACCTCCTCCTCGACGTCCGTGAACGATGCGAGGAAGTCGCCGGATAATGCTGCACAGGCCGGGGCCTATCCCCCGGGTCAGTACTACGTTCAACAGGGAGCGGGAGCGGCCGGTCAGCCCGTGAATAACGGAGCCCCAGGAACTCCGACGAAGCAGGGACAAATGGCCCCCAGCGTGGTGATAAGTCCCAGCAGCGCACCGGTGAGTATTTGGATTTGACCTTCCCCATCACCTGGCTACCCGCGACCGGTAGGCTTGGCCTCATCTTGCCCAAATGCTAAACCATTTCGTGTTTTGCAGCATGTCCCCCCGCCCGGCGCCGCCGAGACGATGCCAGGAGACCTGGCGCCTCCAAGGAAGTCTCACGTTTTCGATCGCCTCCAGACCACTCCCAAGGATATGTCCGAAGGCATTCGGACCCCCAAGCGCCAGCATTCGTCGCGATTTGATATTTCCGACCAGCGCCAGCGGGAGCTGGAGAAACTCCCTGGCTTCCACGAAGTGCCCCCTAACCGGCGCCAGGAGCTGTTCATGCAGAAGATCGATCAGTGTAACATCATTTTCGATTTCAACGACCCCACCGCGGACATGAAATCCAAGGAGATTAAGAGACTGGCGCTCCACGAGCTCCTGGATTACGTCGCCAACAATCGCTCGGTCATCACCGAGCCCATGTATCCTCGCGTGGTGGAAATGTTCGCCAAAAACCTGTTCCGACCCATCCCTCCGCCCGTAACGCCTCAGGGAGAAGCGTTCGACCCGGAGGAGGACGAGCCCGTCCTGGAAGTCGCCTGGCCTCACATCCAGGTTGTGTATGAGTTCTTTTTGAGGTTCATCGAGAGTCAGGATTTTAACACGAACATCGCCAAGGCGTATATCGATCACCATTTCGTGCTCCAGGTATGTCACTGCCGGATATACTCTCATGAGAACCCTGCTTTTAGACTGCAACCTAACTTTTGCACCATCTTTAGCTGCTGGAGCTGTTTGACTCCGAGGACCCTCGGGAACGCGATTTCCTCAAAACCACTCTGCACCGCATCTACGGAAAATTCCTGAACCTGCGGTCGTATATCCGTCGATCCATCAACAACGTTTTCTTCCAGTTCACATACGAGACCGAGAGATTCAACGGTATCGCGGAACTTCTGGAAATCCTGGGGTCTATCATCAACGGATTTGCTCTTCCTCTCAAGGAGGAGCACAAGCTGTTCCTCACAAGAGTCTTGCTCCCCTTGCACAAAGTTAAAAGTTTGAGCATGTACCACCCTCAATTGGCTTATTGTATTGTACAATTCCTGGAGAAGGACTCGTCTCTGACGGAAGAGGTATGGCTCTTATTCGTTTCCGACAGGGTGTCTATTTTTCTAATTTGAGCAACAGGTTGTCCTCGGACTGCTACGCTACTGGCCCAAGGTTAACAGCACAAAAGAGGTTATGTACTTGAACGAAGTGGAGGACATCTTTGAGGTCATGGATCCGGCCGAGTTTGCTAAGGTCCAGGAGCCTCTGTTCCAGCAGCTGGCCAAGTCGGTTGCAAGCCCCCACTTCCAGGTATGTTTTATCCTGGGGATGCTCACTTCCTTCGGTACTAAATGTCTTTTGTCTTGTGCAGGTCGCTGAGCGAGCACTCTACTTCTGGAATAACGAATACTTCTGCAATCTGGTCAGCGACAATGTCGATACCATCTTACCGATCATGTTCCCTCCTTTGTACGAGAATTCTAAGGGGCACTGGAACAGGTAAGCTTTGAATTCAAGCCCTTCGTTTCCCCACCCTCCACATAGGTCTAACTTTCCCACAGAACGATCCACAGCATGGTGTATAACGCTATGAAGATGTTCATGGAGATCAATCCTCAACTATTCGATGAATGCTCGCACGACTACAACGAACGGCAAAATAGCGCAGAACAACGCGAACGGGCTCGATTAAGCCGATGGGAGAAGGTCGCCGAGCGCGCTAAGGATAGACAGAACGGCATTGCTCCGCCTCCAATGTCGTCGTCCGCGGAGATTCCAGTCCAGGTGGACGAGGTCGACTCGCTCACTACTGATAGTCAGCAGCGCCTGCATGCTTTAAAATTGGAAGAGTCTGCTACGCCAACCGAGAGAAGAACCCCTGCAGGATCGGTAAGTTCCATCCCGTTCTGACCGTTGTGCGTGTAGTTCTTTTGTCATGCTTGACAGCTTCTGCACCTCGCCGCGAAGTTACTCCTGCCGCCGCCCCCCCTTTCCTTGCTCTCGTTAGTCATTGCTAAGAAGTTGTCGATTTCCATGTATAGCAAGCCTGATTCTAACGTCACACGTCCGTATAACTCCAGAGGCGGCGCCGAGGCTCCATTGACAGTCCCAGGAGGCGAAGAAGTGGTAGCGGCAGTGAGATTCGACCTCGACGAAGATCGGTTGGCTCAGGTGCCGTAACGATCCTGTCACGAAGCAACTCCACCAAGTGACAATCGAATTTCATGGCATTTTTTTTTTCTTTTTTCCTTAGATTTTCTCCTATGACGGCATTAGCGATTACGAGCTGCGATGAAGTATATTTGATTATTCTTCTTGGGTTTTGATCCAGATCGCTTGTTCGGTTGTTTTCTTTTCTTTTTTTTTCCCCTTTCATCTCCCCCCCCTTTTTTTTTTCTTTTCATCCTCCCATTCATCCTCCATCTCCTTTTCACCCTTTCCCTTTTATCATTTCCCTCTATTTCCCTTTTGTGTACATGGCCTTCAGTATTCTTCTCTCCGCGTGCAGGGTCGTAATGAGCCCCTGATTCTCTGTGGACGTTTTTAAGTTGGACTATTAGAACTGTGTTCGGGGCTGGAAAACGGGTGCGAATGGCGTTTCCCTCGATCGACATTGAAATCGATGACCTCATTTGAGTTTTTACACATGAAGTATTTACGGCATAGCCTTGAACCAGAGTCAATCCTTGAGACACGAACGAGCATACAGATTACAGCACCGAGTACTCCGTAGCGCAGGGACCACGTGCCGCTGTGCCTGTGCCTGCCCAGCCGGCCGCGCTGATAGGCCGTGTAACCGACCGACGCGCCCCATAGACGCGCGCCTGGCGGAATGGAGAATCAAAGACCCGATATTTCCTCTTTGGGCCTAGCGCGCGCGTTCGGGGTCTCTGCGACACCCGCGTTCTGCCCTGCTGCTTTCTACTCTCGTTCATTTGCAAGTGATTTTGCGCGCATTCACTCTGATCCTCGAGATACCCCATCCCCATCCCTCCCCCCCACTCCACCAAGGGGACCTTCTAAACTCCGCTCTTTTACTAATTAGTCTTCCTTTCTCTCCTCTCCTTCGAATTGAAACCTTTGCCCTGGTGGGATTAATGAATTTACGACCGTGACCTTTCTCGTCCTCCAATGCAGCGTCTTTCCTCGCCCGGCGAATAGAGAAAAGCTCCCTCTGTCGCTATCCCGCATGTGAACACCACGTCCAAGGCAGACTGTGCTGGTTCCTATTTCCTGGCCGGCTCCTTGGCCTGGCAGTAATTCAATCCCGTTTTAATTTCTGAGAGCTCCGAAGGAGCTGTTTCCGCCATGGAGCGAATCGACATCTATGCCAGCAAGCTGGCGGATGCTAATCTCGGTATGTTCGACGGGGAGGAGCGACGCTTCCTTAGCGGCGACTGTGGACTCCCGGCTGCTTTGTTTTTATTTTTTATTTTTCGAAGCTCTTTGTTGCTTACCCTCGATTTCTTTGATTAGATATCAAGTTCCGATCCAACGTCGCACTCGAACTACGAGACAACATAGAGCCGCTATGCTCCGGTGCGAGTTATCCCATATTCCTTTCCAAGCTATGGCCCGTCTTCAAGACGATCTTGAAAGGCGAACCGGTCTTTTCGAGCTCCTCGTTCGAACAGGTCAGTTGCGCGCTCCCCCTCCCCCGCCTCTTATATTTTCGTCTTCCTTCCTCGGAATCAAGATTGACGTCTTCCTTCTTTCTTCCATAGAAACTACGCAACTGTGTCCTCGAGACCCTCCATCGACTACAATTGGCATCTCCCGACGTCGAACCCTACGCTGCGGACATGGTTGATATGTTGATGGACCTGGTTCGGATCGAAAACGAGGAAAACGCCGTTCTCTGCATGAAGACCATCATGGACTTGGAGCGCAATCAGGCAAAGGCGACTGCGGCCCGGGTGCAGCCGTTTTTGGATCTCATTCAAGAGATGTTCCAGACTATGGAGCAGGTGGTTCGAGACACATTCGACTCTCCCAACCAGGCGACACCGTCCGGGATGCCCTCCACGCCCATTGCATCCGCTCAGAACTTCCAGTCCCCTCGACCGAGCTCACCCGCTACCTCTGTCTCCGATCTCGGTCCCGATCAACAATCAAGCAACATCCTCCTCAAAGGCATGCAATCTTTCAAGGTCTTGGCAGAATGTCCCATCATCGTCGTCTCCATCTTCCAGACTCATCGCAACTCGGTCGTGCAAAACGTCAAGCTCTTCGTACCGCTCATAAAGAGTATCCTGCTGCTGCAGGCAAAGCCGCAGGAGAAAGCGCATGCGGACGCTGCAGCCCAGGGTATGATCTTTACAGGCGTTTGCAAGGAGATCAGAAACCGCGCCGCCTTCGGCGAGTTCATCACGGCACAGGTCAAGACAATGAGTTTCTTGGCTTATCTCCTAAGGATGTATGCGCACCAGTTGCAAGACTTCCTTCCTACCCTCCCGTCGGTTGTTGTACGGCTTCTTCAAGACTGTCCCAGAGAGAAATCTAGCGCGAGGAAGGAGCTACTCGTTGCTATCCGCCACATTATTAATTTTAATTACCGCAAGATCTTTCTAGAGAAGATTGACGAGCTCCTAGACGAGCGGACTCTCATCGGCGATGGCCTTACCGTGTACGAAACGATGAGACCTCTCGCCTACAGTATGCTTGCGGATCTGATTCATCATGTCCGAGACCATCTATCTCGCGACCAGATACGACGTACGGTTGAGGTGTACACGAAGAACCTCCACGATGACTTCCCCGGCACAAGTTTCCAGACGATGAGCGCGAAGTTGCTGCTCAACATGGCGGAACCTATATCCAAGCTGGATGACAAGGCCGAAGCCCGCTACTTTTTGATCATGATACTCGATGCGATTGGTGATAAGTTTGCGTGCATGAATCACCAGTTTGATAACGCAGTGAAGCTTTCGAAATTATACAAGGCAACCCGGAAGGACATCGAACAGTCATCAGAGAGATACCTCGCAGACAAGGACCACCCGCCGGACTGGGACGAGATTGATATCTTCTCAGCCTCTCCCATCAAGACTTCTAACCCTCGCGATCGAGGGGGAGACCCGGTGTCGGACAACGTTTTCCTCTTCAAGAACCTGATCAACGGCCTCAAAACTATCTTCCACCAGCTTAAGAACTGCAATCCCGATCACATCCAAATAGATTCGAACAACGTCCCGATAAACTGGTCCGAGGTCTCCTATGGGTATAATGCTGAAGAGGTCCGGGTGATAAAAAAGCTCTTCCACGAAGGAGCCCGAGTATTCAAGTACTACGGTGTAGACCAGTCGCCTCCGGAGGTGAGCTATTCCTCTCCATTCGATTTCCTTGCCAGCCAGTACACGGCGCCGATGTCTCGGGAGGAAAAAGAATTGCTGGAAAGCTTTGGTACTGTCTTCCACTGCATCGACACTGCGACGTTCCACGAAGTATTCCACTCGGAGATCCCATACCTTCATGAGCTCATGTTCGAGCATGGCGCCCTTCTGCACCTACCGCAATTCTTCCTTGCCAGCGAGGCCACATCTCCCGCCTTCTCCGGGATGGTCTTGCAGTACCTCATGGAGCGGATCCACGAAGTCGGTACTTCTGACATGACAAAGGCGAAGATCTTACTCAGGATGTTCAAACTCTCTTTCATGGCTGTCACGCTATTTTCCGTTCAGAATGAGCAGGTGCTACATCCTCATGTCACCAAGATCGTCACCAAGTGCATTGAGCTCTCGGTCACGGCGGAAGAGCCTATGAACTACTTTCTCCTGTTGCGTTCACTCTTCCGTAGCATTGGCGGTGGTCGCTTCGAACTTCTGTACAAGGAAATCCTTCCTTTGCTAGAAATGCTGCTTGAGACTTTCAATAATCTATTACTGGCGGCGAGGAAACCCCAGGAGCGAGACTTGTATGTCGAGCTGACTCTTACTGTTCCGGCCCGTCTCAGTCATCTACTGCCACATCTGAGCTATCTCATGCGCCCCATTGTAGTGGCGCTGCGCGCAGACTCAGACCTAGTAGGACAAGGGCTGCGGACGCTTGAACTATGTGTCGATAATCTCACTGCTGACTACCTGGACCCCATCATGGCTCCGATTATGGATGAATTGATGACGGCGCTCTGGGACCATCTTCGTCCACACCCTTACAACCACTTCCATGCTCACACCACGATGAGAATATTAGGAAAGCTGGGTGGTCGTAACAGGAAGTTCCTGAACCACCCCCCGGACCTTTCTTTTGAACAGTACACCGATGATGCCCCGAGCTTTGACATCAAGCTTATTGGGCCTAGCGAAAAGCGGCCTTTCCCTATTGGAATCGGTGTGGACCTGGCGATTGGAAAGCTGCTGGAGACCCCTAAGACCGCTGAGGCGAAGGCGTCTGATGTCTACTATAAGCAACAGGCCTTCCGTATGCTTTCTTCTCAGCTGAAGCTGTATATTGGACATGAAAATCTTCCGGACGACCTTGCCTCACTCATCCGCGTGCATGCTAATGACCTGTTTGAAAACAAGACTATCGATATGGGAGATATCATGGATAAGTCTGACCGGTCCAGCTCGATCCCGAAGAAGTTATCACAGGAGTGCTCCTTGAAGAAGCTCTTGAAAGCTTGTATCCTCGCAACTACCATTCCAGAGCTCCACCAAACGGCGACCGCCTTCGTCGCGGAGACTTGCAAGCATTTTGCCCTCGTCGAGGTCGGCCGATCTCTCGCTCAGCTTCGGCACACCAAAAAACCCTTTGATGTTTCCAGCGGAGAAGGGCCCGTGCACCTTGATTCGCGCATCCTCGCAGAAGCTGTGGTTGAATGCCTGTCTTCCGACCATGCTGGGGTCCGTGAGGGTGCTAAGGCAGCGATGCAGGTGATGAAAGATGCATCAGCTGTTATGTTCGGCGGACAGGATCGAGTATCGAAATTACCGTTCTTCCAGCACTTGGGTCGTGTCTTCTGCCACAGCTGCCACAGCGAAGAGTGGTTCACGAAGGCTGGCGGCAGCCTAGGTATCCACCTATTCGCAACTCAGCTAGACTTGGGTGACTCGTGGCTCTTCGAGAAACAGGCTGAGTTTGTCCGAGCTTTGATGTATGTGATCAAGGATACACCGCCCGATCTTCCGGCGGGTACACGCGTACAGGCACGAGATACCCTGGACTTGATTCTGCGAAAGTGCTGTAAGAATGTTTCCAAGGAGGACATGAAGAACGAGAAGAGCCGGCTCTATTCGCTGTGCGGATTCTTTGTGTACGAGCTCTCGCATATGAACAAGTTCGTCCGTGAGGCCTCCCGTCGGAGTTTCTCAACCATCGCCGAGGTCCTTGGCTGCCAGCTGTACGAGCTGATCTTCCCTGTCAAAGACCGGCTACTGCAGTCCATCTTCAACAAGCCCTTGCGAGCCCTTCCTTTCTCAACTCAAATTGGATTCATTGACGCGATCACTTTCTGTTTGGGGTTGCATAACAACATTGTGACTTTCAACGACCCACTCAATCGACTGATGCTCGAGTCTCTTGCCCTTGCTGACGCCGATGATGAGTCTCTGGCACCCAAACCGAACGAGTTCAAGAATGCGGAAATGATTGTCAACTTACGGGTTGCCTGTCTTCGCCTCTTATCTATGGCGATGAGCTTCCAGGAGTTCGCCAACACTCCTCAGAATACGAGCCGTGCTCGCATCATTTCTGTCTTCTTCAAGTCGCTCTACTCACGATCGCCTGAAGTTATTGAGGCGGCAAACGCGGGTCTGAGGGATGTTCTCACGCAGACCAACAAGCTTCCCAAGGATCTACTGCAGAACGGTCTCCGCCCTATTCTCATGAACTTGCAGGACCCCAAGAGATTGAGTGTCGCAGGACTCGATGGACTGGCCCGATTGTTGACTCTGCTCACCAACTACTTCAAGGTCGAGATTGGTGCTCGTCTTCTGGATCATATGAAGGTGATTGCCGACGACGGTCTTCTGCAAAAGGTATCATTTAGCCTTGTTGAGCAGAACCCACACATGAAAATCGTTGCTGCTATTTTCAACATTTTCCACCTTCTCCCACCGGCTGCAACCTCCTTCATGGAACATCTGGTGAACAAAGTCCTGGATCTCGAGGAGAAACTTCGCAGGACTTCAAACAGCCCGTTCAGAAAGCCGCTTGTGAAGTACTTGAACCGCTACCCAAAAGAGAGCCTGGCCTTCTTCTTTGCCCGTTTCAAAGAGGAGCGATTCGGGCGTTTCTTTGGTCAAGTTCTTGCTGATCCGGACAGTGACGGCTTGCGCGCTGCAGTCGTAGCTGACACCGAGGGATTCCTTACGGCTGCATTTGCTCAAGATGCAACGGACGGCAGGAACACCGCTGCCATCAATGGAGTCTACGCCGTGCATTCTATCTGCTCGTTTGAATCTACCAAGCGCTGGCTGGTGTCTCATGCAGACCTGAAGACCAGAATCCTACATTCTGGACGTGACTTGGAAAGGAAGCTACGCTATGACAAGCTACCTGCAAACGAGCGACTGAGAGTCGAACAGGCGGAAGATCAGCTGATGGACATATTTACAACGTATCTCGCAGAGTCGGTACAGGATCTGGACTTCCTTTTCGAGGTGATGGATGGCTTGTCCGCAGATGAACTGAAATGCACATTGGCATTCCCGAAATTTATCTATCGCCACATCATCACCAATGAATCTATCGACTACCGGCGCTCAGTCATCATGCGATGCTTGGATCTCTACGGCCAGCGCTCTTGCTCTCAGAAGATGAAGACTTATGCATTCCGCCATCTTGTCAATCCTATATTCGCGATGGATGTTCAGACCACCTGGAACAACCCTCCAAACAGCCCGAAGTTGATGGACAAGAGCATGACCGAATTTATCCAGAGTCGATTGTGGAAGCCTCAACTAGCCGACCTGAATGAAGAGTCAAACCAAGCTGGTGTCGACCATTCCCGCATGGAACTCCTGCAGCTGTCTGCGCTGCTGATCAAATATCATCATCAGACAGTGCAAGATTCCCGAAAGGACATTATCAAGTTTGCCTGGAATTACATCCGCCTGGAGGATATCATTAACAAATACGGAGCCTATGTTCTCATTAGCTACTTCATCGCGCACTACGAGACCCCTTTCAAGATCGTGGTCCAGGTGTATGTTGCTCTTCTGAGAGCACACCAAAATGAGGGAAAAGCTCTTGTCACCCAAGCTTTGGATGTTCTTGCTCCTGTGCTGCCTACCAGGATATTAGCAGCAAGTAGCAATGCCCAGACGCCGGACACTCGATACCCGCTGTGGGCAAAATGGCCCCGGCGTATTCTGGCCGAAGAAACCGCCAATCTGCAGCAGGTTATGTGCATCTTCCAGTTCCTTGTGCGCCAGCCGGACTTGTTCTACGAGTCGCGAGAGCATTTTGTGCCTCTGATTGTGCCGTCATTGGTCAAAATCGCTTCGCCCCCCAATTCGTCCAACGAAAGCAAGAAGCTTGCCTTGAACCTGATTAACCTTATCTGGCTCTGGGAACAGAAGCGCGTCAAGAACCAAACTTCCCTGCCCAACGGGATGCATGAATCACCGAGCTTGAAGAAACGTAAGCTGGAGGATGGCCAGTTCACGTCCTCTCCTTCTCCAGCACTCGGCCCCCCTGGCTCCCGTGAGCGCTCTGAGTACATTGTCCCTCAGGATCTTCGGGCAAATCTGACCAAATATCTCATCTCGTTCATCACCACTGTCCCCGAACGATTCCCTGTCCCTGCCTCGCACATCCGCGAGCTTCCCTCGAGCAAACCCCAGCCACCTGTCCTGACAGGCGACATGATCAAGAAGGCAATGTATCTGCTGAGGAATTTGCTGTCGCCGCAGTACTGGGGTGATCTTGATATCGAGCTTTACCAAAAGGTTACAGAACCTATTCTTGTGGGCGAGAAGGCGGACAAGCCAGATGAGAAACATGTCACGAGCATGGTCAATGCCTTGCAAGTCGTGCGGGTTCTTCTCGCAGCAAAGCCCGATGAGTGGATCACGGCGCGCTTGCCCCTGATTCAAAGGCTGTTTGACAAGTCTTTGCGCTCAGACAACCCCGAGATCCAGGACTGCCTTCAGGGCTTGGAAGATGAAGTCGACATCTCCCCTAAGCTTCCACCTCCTGTCAAGCGTGTTCTTGATGCTCTCCCAGAGGATCAGCCGGAGGAAGAGGACGCGATGGATGCTGAACATTCGCCTTCTGAGTTTGTGACGTTCTTGTCCGCCATCGCAACCGAGACCCTCTCAGCAAATAACTACGTTTCGAGTCTGAACGTCCTTTGGACGCTCTCCAAGAGCAAACCAGTTGAGATGGATGCGCAGATCGCAGCAGTTATGAAGGCATTCTCCCAGAAACTCGCAAAGGAGCATGTTGCGGCTTCCATGAACAACGTCGGGCAGAACAACGGCAGTAGCAATAATACCAACGCCAACAACAATGGCAACAACGGTGGCGCCAACAAACTTGCGGAAGGGGTCCCCGATCAGCAAGAGTATGAGATTGGAGTCGATTTGATCTTCAAGACCATTGAGTTGATTTCCGTCCGCATGTCCAACCTCGGCGAGCAGAGACGTCCTTTCCTGAGCGTGTTGGCGCAACTTGTGGAACGATCCCAAAATATCAAGCTGTGCAGCAAGGTACTCGGCATGGTGGAGAGCTGGATCTTCCAGTCTACAGAGTCCTGGCCTACCTTGAAGGAGAAGACGGCGGTCCTACACAAGATGCTGCTCTTCGAGTCGAGATCGGACCACACTATGCTGAAGAAGTTCCTGGACCTGGTCATTAGGATCTACGAAGATTCCAAGATCACCCGGACAGAGCTGACGGTCCGACTGGAGCATGCATTCTTGATTGGTACCAGGACGCAGGATGTGGATATGCGCAACCGATTCATGACAATCTTTGACCGCAGTCTGACCCGCCTGGCCAGCTCCCGTCTCAGTTACGTTCTTACCTGCCAAAACTGGGACACTCTCCATGATTCTTTCTGGCTGGCGCAGGCATCCCACTTGGTCCTCGGCTGCGTTGATATGAATGGCCCGGCAAAGCTCCACCCCGATGATTATACTCTTTACCCGGTTTCGTACCTCTACAGCAACATCGAAAAAGACTCGAGGAGGGCTGATGTCATGGTTGATGCCCAGCTGGAAGCATTCGTCTCTGAGCGTAGGCGTTTCATGTCCGATGTTGGCGATGTCAAGACCCGCGATCTGATGGAGCCCCTTTGTCAACTCCAGCATACTGATCCCAATGTTGCCTACACTCTCTGGACCAACCTCTTCACCATATTCTGGTCGACTCTGTCCAGAGAAGATCGCATCGATCTGGAGAAGGGGATGGTCACTCTCCTCACTCGCGAATACCACCGAGGACAACTGGACAAGAGGCCCAACGTTGTGCAGGCCTTGCTCGAAGGCGCCGTTCGGGCGAAGCCTCGTTTCAAGATTCCGCCTCACGTGATGAAATACCTGAGTCGTACTTATGACGCCTGGTATACATCGGCAACTTACCTGGAGGAATCAGCGATCAACCCCATCATCGACACGCCGACCGTCCGCGAAAGCAATCTTGATGCCTTGGTTGAGGTGTACGCCGGCCTGCAGGAAGATGATTTCTTCTACGGTACCTGGCGGCGTCGCTGCAAATTTGTCGAGACCAACGCTGCTATCTCCTACGAACAGCAAGGGATGTGGGATAAGTCTCAACAATTGTACGAGACTGCACAGATCAAAGCGCGCTCGGGAGCAATGCCTTTCTCTCAAGGCGAATACTACCTATGGGAGGACCATTGGTTGATCTGTTCTCAGAAGTTGCAGCAGTGGGAGATCCTCAGCGACTTTGCCAAGCATGAAAACTTGAACGACCTTCTTCTGGAAGCCGCATGGAGGAACATCGAGAACTGGCAGAGTGATGGCAACCGAGAGCAGCTCGAATCACTGATCAAATCTGTCTCTGACGCTCCCACACCAAGAAGAACCTTCTTCCAGGCATTCATGGCCTTGCTTCAGTTCCATATCAAGAAGGACAACCTGCAGGACTTCAACGGTGTCTGCGATGAGTCGATCCAGCTCTCCATTCGCAAGTGGCTTCAATTACCGAAGAGGATCACGAATGCGCATTTGCCAATCCTGCAGCATTTCCAGCTTCTGGTTGAGCTGCACGATGCAAGCCACATCTGCGGTAGCCTGGCACAGACCAACGAGCGGAACCTGGATACGAAATCAGCGGAGCTGAAGCTGCTGCTTGGAACCTGGCGGGACCGCCTGCCCAACCTGTGGGATGATATTAATGCCTGGCAAGACCTTGTTACTTGGCGCCAGCACATCTTCCAACTGATCAATGCGACGTATCTTGGCTTGCTGCCGCCTCAGACAAATAACGTGGCCAGCAACTCTTATGCTTATCGTGGATACCATGAAACGGCGTGGATCATCAACCGCTTTGCTCATGTCGCCCGTAAGCACCAAATGCCTGAGGTCTGCATCAATCAACTTAGCCGCATCTATACGCTGCCGAATATCGAGATTCAGGAGGCGTTTTTGAAACTGCGAGAGCAAGCCAAGTGCCACTACCAGAACCCGAAGGAACTTAACAGCGGATTGGATGTGATCAATAATACGAACCTGAACTACTTTGGTGCGCAGCAGAAGGCCGAATTCTACACTCTCAAGGGCATGTTCCTCGCGAAACTTAACCATGTCAACGAGGCGAATGAGGCATTTGGCGTTGCGCTCTATTACGATCTGCGACTAGCTAAGGCTTGGTCTGAATGGGGCCAATATAGCGACCAGCGATTCAAATCCGACTCGTCGGATTACGAACTGGCTAGCAATGCCGTCAGCTGCTACCTGGAGGCTGCTGGACTCTATAAGAACTCCAAGTCTCGGAAGCTACTCAGCCGGATCCTCTGGCTCCTTAGTCTGGACAACGACGAAGGACGCGTGGCGAACGCTTTCGAGAACTTCAAGGGCGAGACTCCCGTTTGGTACTGGATTACGTTCATCCCGCAACTCCTTACCAGCTTGTCGCATCGTGAAGCTCGCCTCTGCAAGGCTGTTCTAGTCAAGATCGCCAAGTTGTACCCTCAGGCTCTCTTCTTCTTGCTTCGTACCAACAGAGAAGACATGCTCAACATCAAGAAGCAGCATGATCAGAAGCAAGAGAAACTGAACCGGGCCAGACAGCAGCAGCAGCAGCAGCAGCACGCATCGCCGCAGGCCAAACCTTCTCCGGCTACCGCAGATGGTTCGCCTGCACAGAATGCCCAGCAGCAGATGCAAAACCAAGCCTCGCCTCATCCTCAGGGACTGCCTCAAGGGCAAAGCCCTCAGATCAATAGCCAGCAATCACCTGCTCCCAACCAGATGCAGTTACCCCAAGGTCAAGGTCCGAATGGCACGCCCGTTCAGGGCCAAACCCCCATCCAACAGCCTCAAGGACAGCCGAATAATCTCCAGGTTCCCGGGCCGAATGGAACGCCACAGCAGAACCAGAATGCTGGCACAGAAGGAGAGAAGGAGCCTCTCAAGAAACCCTGGGAGTATTCAGACGAGATCATGTCCGGCCTCAAGACCGCGTTCCCATTGCTTGCGTTGTCGATGGAGACCATGGTCGATCAGATCCACAAGAACTTCAAGTGTCCTCCCGACGAGGATGCTTATCGACTCATTGTTGCTCTTCTGAACGATGGTCTGGCGTACGTTGGCCGCATGCCGGGCTCGTATGCACAGGACTTCAAGTTGCCCGCAGCCACGGAGGCCAACATCACTCGCTTCGCGGAGACCATTTTGCCAGCTCACATTCGCAAGTCCTTCGAGGCTGACTTTGTTGTCAAAAAGCCGACCATGTATGAATACATCCAGAAGCTGCGGCGTTGGCGAGACAAGTTCGAGGAGAAACTCGACCGTCGGCCACAGGTTCAGTTCTTGGAGAGCTACTCGCCCCACCTCAGTGAATTCCGATTCCTCAAATTTGATGAGGTCGAGGTGCCAGGGCAGTACCTACTGCACAAAGACAAGAACCAGGACTTCATTCGCATCGATCGGTTCCTGCCTGATATCGATCTAGTGCGTGGTATCGGTGTCTGCCACCGTCGTCTGAAGATTCGGGGCCACGATGGCAGCGTCCATCCTTTCGCTGTCCAGCATCCGGCTGCTCGTCATTGCCGTCGCGAAGAGCGGATCTTGCAACTCTTCCGTATCTTCAACGGCCTCTTGGGCAAACGCAAGGAAAGCCGCCGGCGCAATCTGTACTTCCATCTTCCTTTGATGGTGCCGCTGGCTCCCCACATTCGACTGGTCCGTGATGATCCGTCGTATGTTTCCATGCAGGGAATTTTCGAGGACTACTGCCGCAAGGTTGGCATCAACAAGGACGATCCTGTTCTATTCACGATGGAGAAGATGAGGTCGTTGGCAGAGACCAAGCAAAGCGTAAGTACACTTTGTGTTTTGACAGCGAGCAAAACTAACCTTTCACAGCGCTCGACCGATCAGCAGCAACTGCTTCGTTCTGAAATCCTCACAGCCATCCAGGAGAAATGGGTTCCCAATACCGTTGTCCTGGATTACTTCCAGAACACCTACCCTAACTTCGCGGACTTCTGGCTCTTCCGCCGGCAGTTCACCTACCAATATGCCGCCATCGCGTTCATGACGTACGTGATGCACATGGGTAACCGGTATCCGAACAAGATCATGATCTCGAGGACAACTGGCGACATCTGGGGCTCGGAGTTAATTCCCGCCATCAACCCTGCCAAGGCATTCTTCTACAACCCCGAACAGGTGCCCTTCCGATTCACACCCAACATCCAGACGCTTCTGGGACCCATTGCCACCGAGGGTCTCTTCGCATGTGCGTTGATGGCGATTGCGCGATGCCTGACCGAACCCCGACACGAGCTCGAACAGCAACTGAGCATCTTCGTGCGTGACGAGATGATGTTCTGGGCTACAGCCCAGCATCGTGGCTCCCTGCCTGTTCCACAGCTCCGCGACCTGGTCTTCAACAACAGCGACGTGATCGTCAACCGGGCCGTCAGCCTTGCCAGTCCCCCAGAAGGCAATCTCCCTGCCAACCAAACCACCATTGACCTCATCTCCAAGGCTGTCAATCCTCAGCATCTGGCTTCTTGTGACGCTCTTTGGATGGCATATCTCTAAGTCAGAAAGAATCCTTCTGCCTGTACTATTTTTCATTGCGTGGCGTTATTTATGACTTTGGCTTTGTTTCTTATCCCACGGGATTGTTGTGGAGGAAGCACATGCATGGATTGATGGGGTGTTGTTATTCTGTTCTAGCGTGGCGCTCAGGGTCAAAATTTTGAAGGATGTGTCTACGATATCTGTCATATTCATTGTTCCTGGTTTATTGTTGCTATTGTATCATAATTAATATTCAGTCAAATTGATATTTGGCATCACTTTCTTTTTGTAGCAGGGTAATCAGTCGTAGTTCTCATTGCTAGCTATGTATACCTGAACGCCGTAAATCGAGTACTGTAATGGGAAGTAGAAGTAGCAGTCTGAACATTAAACCAGCGACGGCTTCGCCTTCTTCTTGATACCCAAACCGTTCACCAACGGCTTCTTAGGCTTCTTCGTTCGCGCAAACGACGGCGGAGGCGGCATAGCATCCGTCGGCTTCGACTGCGACGGCCGAGCACTCGAACCCTCCAGACCTTCCCCTTCCTCCTCCACCAACCTCTTGACCTTCTCCCCCGTCTCCGTGGTGAACGCCCTCCTCGCCGCCTCCTCAATCTCCCTCTCCTCCCTCATCCTTGCCTCATCCCCTTCATCCCTAACCCTCCCCAACGCCACGTCCTCACCCAGCCCCTCAGTTCTCGCATTCCTCGCATTCCGCGTCCGAATCTCATCCAACGCATCCGCAATCGCCATCTCCCGCTTCGAATCCTGCATCTTCTCCTCCAACTCCGCCATCTTGTCTTTCTCCAACTGCTCCTGCTCTTCGTTCTCCTCTTTTTCCAGGCGGTCCAGCGTCTCCTGCTCCGTCTCGTCGTACGTCCCCGCCGCGGCGCTCGCGTCGCGCCACGGCTCGAAGTTCCGCTTCGCACCCTTTTCTGCACGATAATCCATGTTCTTGGGGTCCGTGACGAAGGTGATTTCTCCGCTGCAGCGCGTGCAGCGGATATAGAACCGGTAGATCGGGATCGAGAAGTATTTTTCTTCGGTGGTTTCCTTGCGGGCGTTGAATTTGCGGCCGCGGTAGATGTATTCTCCTGTGTATCATTACTGGCATCAGTATGTGCATGTGGAAAGTGTAAGGCGATGGATGTGGAAAGGAAGAAAGACATACCGCAGTGTGTGCATTTCATTGAAAACGGCGCCATCAGTCGAACGGTGATTACTTTCGGTCCGGTGCTTCGGAGGTGTTTGGGTGTGCGGGTGATGGCGGACGGATCGAAGTCCGGGGGGTAGTATTTGGAGCTGCGAGATGGTTAGCATGTAGTTTAGAATAGAGTCAAGAGACATAGAAGGCAAGGGCGGAATAGGCCTCGCTGTATTGCGATGCGCTGCGCTGCGCGGGGGGGAAGTCGGTGACTTACAGGACTTTTCGCTCAGACATGGTTGCGGATCAGAAGATTGTTTCCAAGGGGTGTGCTATGGACTGGAGCGAAAGAGAGGTTATGTTGCGCCTTCAGGTTTGGTTCGGCGGAGGAGATGAAGATCGAGGAAGGCCAAGTCGAAGGCAAGATCAAGGCGGTGGAGTCAGTCACAGCGGCAAAATGGTGGCTGCGCTTCTTCTGACCGCCCAGGCTGAACGAACCGCCCGACCCTCGAGCGACCGTCCGGATCGATTTAATCGAAGTACCGTCATTTTTTGATTAATTCTAGCGTACGCAACCTGGCTGTTGTTATTTTGAAATTTAGACTGTAAGATGTTCTCAAAGTCTAAACTAGAAATCAATTGTCTCGGCTCTGTCCGATCGCTAGTTCGTTGTAAAATCACCAAAAGGCCTCCCGACACATGTACTTCCACTCTGAAAGTCGCTCCGGTTCAGAGTGGGTGGTTTCTGGGGGGTCATGTGACCACCATGGCCTTTTGTTTTCACCGGCAGAAACAACCACTCGATGTCCAGTCAGTCCACAATAATGTACATTTCCAGACTGGTACTGGCCTGAGTGAGTCATCGCTGGAAGATCGAATTGGTACGAGATATATCGGATTCAACCTAGACATTCTCCCGATTTTCCTTCCACGCCATCGCATAGTCTACAGTGGACATAACGTACAAATATATATAGTTTTATACTGCGGAACTTGACCCGAGGGAAATATACTATGGAGTAAGCAGCTGAATGCTGATTACCTACTAGATAGTAGATATCCCGCGAGTTGCGTGTGTGCGATGAAGCCATGGAATAGATGGTTAGGTGGCCTGCGCCTCCGCCCCCGACAACGAAAATGAAGACCGACTCCGAGCTGTACTGCTCCAGATCGACAGTGCCCCGTCCCTCCTGCATCAGCCTGATCTCATGGACGCCCTCAAGGCCGACTTTATCCGCAGCGTTGCAGAACGTATTGCGGGCCAGCAGGATCTGGACGTTGAACAGCAGAAAGCCGTGGCGATCGACTCTCTGATGGCCATTGAGATCCGGACCTCTTTCCGTCGATCCCTCAAGATTGATATCCCCACAGGTGATATTACCAAGGCGGGAACCATAGGCGAACTCCGTAACCTGTTTATTCGGTACATCAGAATGAAGTATAACCTCGATGCTAACGCATGTGAGGAATACCCTGTTGGTATTTCGGTCATGAAGCCGATTCCCAAAGAATAGGTTGCCGCGTTTCATTTCTTCTTCCTGTGAATTGAGGCTCGATGGAATAGACAATAGAGTTATGTATACAGAAACTATTCCGGATTGAATCAGATTGATCGCCAATGAACCTAATATTCTTCTTGTATATAAAACTTCATGCTTTTTAGATGCGAATAGAACAGTACCCAATGTTCCAACTTTCTATAGTGGACATTAACTTGAAGGCAAGATCTAGAGTATTGAATATTAGAATCCTAGGCTGAAATACTACCTAGGAATAGGATTTTGAGTTATTCTTCACGACTAAAGACTGGGGTGCCTTTCCTCTATCCTTTCCCTCTAGTGAATGTCACGATATGTGTACTTCACATCAATCTTAACTACATTCACCAAAGAACATCGCTCAATCAGTGGTCCCAAAGGGCGCCGATGTCAACCTTTTGTAGCATGAGCTCACATCCTTTTCCTCATCTTCTCTCCTCTTCATCATCTCTCCTCTTCATCTTATCTCCTCTCCTTCATCTCCGTCCCAAAGACCTCATCCCACTATCTTGGCAACACCCTACCTTGGCCGACATCATGTCAGAGGTGACTCTAGACGAAGCCCTCATTATTTTGCCCGCCACTCCCGACCACGAACATCACAAGGGAACCAAGCGAAGATGCGCTCCATCGCCTGAGAGCAGCTCGCCATCTAAGAGCCTTATTCTATCGCCATCCGGTTCCTTACCAGATGACAGGGTCATCGTTCGTCTGAATAAGTGTCCCGCTTTTGCTTCAATATGCCCGTTATTTTCCTCTTGGCCAAGTATGCATACGTAAGTTTTCCTCCTCGTTTCTTACTATATTGTCAGATAGGTACTTACTGCACATCTGCGGCGGACAGAAAGCAGGCATATGCTTGAGTCTCCCTGTGCTCACCCAGACCACCGGGGCTCATACCTTACCATGAAGCCCAGGGTGTTTCCTTTTCTGATCATTTTATCATCTTTTGGCTTGGTAGGATACCTCCAGAACCGTGGCCAGTGACGATCGCTGGTATCCAACCGTACTTTACACTCGATGCTAATGAAGATGGCCCAACACCGCCCATCAACCGTGCTAGCCAAGGTCTCCTCAAAATCGCTCGCGACGTCGACGGAAACGCTCTGAGTAAAGAAGACCCAGAAGAGGTTTTTGAACTAGCGATGAAAGTTTTTCACAATGCTAAAATCCCTATAACAGAGGTTCAGGTGTGGGGCAATTTCCTTGTGATGGTCCTTGAAGACAGGAAAGCTGATCTGAGAACGGTCCCAACCTCTATTGCGCGATGTAACTGTTTCTATCTCTACGAGGATGAGATGGATCGGCAACACGCAGAAAAATTTCGGACAGGGAGGCTCCCTGACCTCCGAGATGGCGTCGTTGATAACAGCAAATACAATGTTTTGCGCCCAGGCGTCATGGTAAGTTCTGGAAACGGCATGGATACATATACCGAATGCCTCACTTCGGCCGGCGTTCTTGTGCAACACGAACTAGGTAAACAATACTTGACTGTCGCCTCGCATGGCTTCCCATTTGGCGATCGTGCATTCCACCCATCCGCTTCTGGCACGGAATTAGGGAGGGCTGTCACGGACCTGACCCATACCGACATCGCGTTTGTACGACTACACGAGAATATCACATTCATAAATGAAAGTTTTGAGAGCATTCTAGATTGTGCAAATGCCGTGTCGTTCCGCGGGTTAATGTCCTCGAAGCTTGCTGCATGGGGTGATGAGATCTACATGAATAGTCCATTTACCGGTTACCTCGAAGGGACATGCTGGCTGATAGCATTTCTACGGGCGCCCTGTGATGACCCGCATTTGCCCAAATTGCACTGGATTCAAACTCGATGGCCCTACATGGGGCAAGACTCGAGTGCAATTTTGCAAGACGGTGTCTGCGGGTCGGCGATCTGGTCTGACAGCGGACATGTTTTGGGCTTTTTTCGGTACGCTCTGACCTCTGAGCCTTTAAAAGATTGGTGTATGTCTGTTGCTGCGGACAATCTTATTGAGCGTGGATTCCGGCTTGCTACATGAAGCATGGAGGGGAAGACAGATTATGATGGAACTCGCTCGTAGGAAAGAGATGAGACGCCTGGATTCAGGATCTAGGTGGTGCAGCTGATACACCAACTACCTATATCTAGCCTTGTAGAGCAGCCATATCGGAGAACTGCAACAGATTATAATTTCCTTCATCGTCGGATTGGCTTGCCTCTTGCCCTTGCGTTTTTGCGGGTCCTATACTGATAAATGGCGTTCACTGTGTCTTTCTGCTGTTTGTCTGCCGGGGGTTAGTGACACCTTCATGGTCCTAAAATCCTAGAAATGCTAATATTACAATCGTCACTCACTACATTCGAAGTAAGTAAATACGGAAATGTAAAGGAAGGAAGATACATGATTGTAGGTATGTTATTTCTGTCAGAAGCAATAGCATACCATGACATAGTATCCTATATGAATTCAGATGTATGCAGGGCACCCGCCCTATTACACCACTGATGCCATGCAGCAGGGATACTCGAAAGTATGAATCGAAGCAAGTATTAATCGGAGACCACACCGTTCCGAAGCAGAACCCCGGTTCCACAGACTCAGTGGAAGACAGTAAGTTCTGGCAGCGAATGGAGCATTCTCTCTGTGGTTTGACCAAAAACCTACCACTCTGAGGGTCGCACGTTTTGGGTCTGGTAGGTTTGGATCGCTCTACGCTGCAGTCTGCAGAGGAAGAGGAGCCAGATCTTTGCATAATTACCAGGCCTTCAAAACACCTCTTAGGAGAAAATGGAGGCTATATTCAGATTCGCCAGACTGCATATAGTAGATATCAATTAAACCAACGGGTTTCAATCGTTTTGGAGAGTGTAAATTGCTTTTGAATCATCTGGCCAGAAACCTACCATTCTGATGGTCGCATGTTTTCAGACTGGGTGGTTTGGATCTCTCGACACCGCAGAGGAAGAGCCAGAGTTTGGATAATTGCTACGCCTTCAAATCATCTATTTGAAGAAAATGGAAGAGATATTTAGATTAGCTAGACTACATATAGTAGATATCAATTACATCAGCCAGTTTGAATCGCTCTGGAAGATGTAAATCGCCTTTGACTGTTCCTACAAAAAACCTACCACTCTGAGGGTCGCATATTTTCAGACTGGTAGGTTGGTTGGGGCCATCTTTGACTGCGCGCCGGGCTACCTTCCTTCAGGTTCAGGAGCGAATCTTTGCGAAATTGCTACGCCATCAAAACACGTGGGATCGGCAAATAAAATATATATTCAGATTTCTCACCCATCTAGAGTAGGCTGCTAATTTTTCAGCCGATTCAGATTGCTCGAACGGTCTCAACTCGTCAGAATATATTCTGACCAGAAACTCCCCAGTCCAAAAATGTGCGACCCTCAGAGTGGTAGGTTTTTGGTCATGTGATTGACAGCTATAGTTGCTGCTATGGTTGGCAACAGGGAACAGAGCATGATAATATGATGATCCTACCAGGTGATTTCAATCGCTCCAAGGAGTTCAACGTTACCTTGCCCTCTCTTGTCAGAAATCAGGGGGCGGGTCTCGGCGAGATAACTAGATAATGAGTATAGGAATGTTAAATGTAACGCTTTAATTAGACCAATAAGCTTAGGCTAATTAACTAACTGTCGCCTTGTATAATGAAATTATATAATTTGTAATATTTTATGCGGTATGCCTCTATAGGCGCTTTTAATGGAACCATAGGAGACGAGAGATTAGGTAGTTGCTAGTACCTAGGTACCTAGTTCCCGTTCCTCGCCAATTCGCATTATGGGGTATCCAGAGTAGACAAATCAGACGAATTCAGTGATACCGTATAGGTTCTGCCGTGCATCTGGCGGCCGGCATGCGGATTCCCCAGCGGGGCGCTCTGCTTTTGAAACCTCTGCTCGGTATCAACAGGAGTGGAGTCGGAGTCGGGTACTGGGAACATATTGCGCTTGATCCGGACAGTAGCTTGATATACCGCCGGAGCCGCGGCGCAGACATGAGCCATGCCTGTTTCGGCGCAGCTGAGGACATAAACAGTGATTTGAGAGTAAGTGGCGTCGTTATTTGTTCCAACGTTGGAGAGTGTGGCTAAGCGTGCGGTAGCGATCCCAATAACACTGTTATGTATGCCTCAGTGAACTGCTTTATTTATGGCTGCGTTACAAAAGAAGAAGAGGGGGAAGGGGGCTTACATCACGCCAACGCCAAATATACAGAAGAGTGCGATCTTCTTTTTCCTTGGGACATGCAGCTTCCGGAGGGCTAGCAGTGGCAGAACAAAGATCATGATTTCCGTGGCTATATTGACCGCGGCGTTGGCGTACGCTATGTTCGGGATGCTCAGACAGTGCGGATTGTTAATATTTTGGTCCCATATGGCTCGGATAGGGCGGCATTGCCAAATTGCCATTGGTATGAGGATGAGGAACGATATTGTTAATACTCCCATGGAAATATAAACAATCGCCCTGAAAGTGCGGAGTGGGAAGACGCGGAGATAAAGGAAAAGAATAGACATCTTGATAAAGAAGATCGTACAAGGCCAGAGGACGATGCAGATATACCCTAAAAGCTGGCTGATTAAAAAGGGGGAAAAAGAATATATGGTGGGTGGCAAATGGCAGGACATACACCAAAAAAGTAGGTGCGACATTTTGGAAACTGATATCCCCTTGATATCATAGAGGTGGTATCCAAAGCCATGATTGGAGCCTGCAAAAAAGTTTGGCCGTTAGACAGGCCAGTGTGCCAGGAATTTCCAGACAGTACTAACAAAGGTTGGCAAAAACTGTTAAAGGTACTGCTAATGCCTTTAATACCAAGCCCAATATTAGTCTAGAATTCTCATTATAACATAGGAAGGATGTTTATAGACGGCTTACCCCTGCGATAATATGCATACAGTCATCCCACCACAGCTTGCGGACTATCCACATCCTTGATAGAATACGCAAAATTATCATTGCGAATGTCACAACGGGTACTGAAATTGCAAATCCTACAACGAGCTGATGGTGGTTATTATGAGGTCGATTGCATTGTACAGCATCGAATTGGATCAGGTCTAAATAAAGAAGATTAGCAAGGCATTTGAAGATCGAGTTAGACCATATAGAGTCTACCTACGAAGTGACTCTGCCATAGTACAGTTCGCAACCATGCAGTTGGATGTGAGCTTGACCAGTTTGGTGCTCGCGCATTGGCAAGGAATATCAGTCAGTTCACAGGATACTTGCGGGACCGTCTCCTGCAGACAATGTAACTATAAGGCTAGGTTAATCACGAACAGATGCCCTAGTCGCGAGGGTTATATCCTTACTGCGCATGGTGAGAGCTCTCCAAGAAGATTGCCGTTCATGGCTGTTTTTGCGCTTACCACGTTATAAAGCGCGGCAAATTCTCACTGGACAATAAGTAGAAACACAACAACTGGTCTCATACTACTGTGGCTATTTCGGTATCCAGAGAATTAACACAGAGGAAACGATGAATATAAGAAGGAATATCCGTATTGCGTGGTTCCGCACCGTAGGCCAATATTCCCGCAGGACTAGGAGAGTTTATTGCTCACCATGGAAAGCTGCGATGACAAACTTTTCCACCGATCGATCCACGGGGATCGAGTTCCACTCATAGTCACTGGACAAATCATTTCCCTTAGAGAATGGATGAAAGCTTTCCAGACGTCATTAGACTTTACAGAACACGAGTATCCATACCACCGGAAGGCGGTGCAACTGACAAAACGCTGGACGGTACTAGTAGCCGTACGCCCGTAGCATTCATTACTGGTGGAATAGAACCCCAGAGCCCGAAAATGAGCGATCTGCATCATAACCTTGTCTCTTGTAGGAGGGGAATCGAATGGGGATGTCCCATATTCGAATTCGAGAATATTCGAATTCGAGAATAACCGTTAACCGTAGAGACAAGCAATAGTTGGTTGCTTCTTGGTTTTTGCTTCTTATTTCTTCAGCTCAAGGGATCTTTTTCCTTTTGGGTAACCCGCCACGGGTAACCCGTTCTGGCGAGGCCTGGACTAATCGGGTATGGACTACCCGTTCAGGAGGCTTGGCAGACCCCAACCATACGGAGAACACACCCTAATGAATATACCAGACATGGACTATGGAGGAGCTTTCTTCTTTCATCTGGGATTATTGGTTGAAAATAGTCATTCCTATGTCTACTTGGAACGTCCCTTGTCGGATTTCCTGCACAGAGGCACTTCTATGCTTCATCTAATATATGCTAAGTGGGCCTCTATCTATACTGGAATCCATGCAGTCTATAGCACATGAATGCATAGTCCTAAGGCCGCTACTATATAGTGTTAGAATCAATCCGCCAGAGGTAGCAGGCTCGACTGTGTCTATATGAACAGGTGCAAGGAAAGTTATTATAATCTCATCCAGCTTCGACACCGGAGGTTAGTTGAGGCACCATGGAGGTGGCTCCAGCCAGCGCAGCATCTCCAACTCGCTGTGTGTAGGCAAACTGTAGGTTCTTTGTCGAGAGTATATCTGAGAAATGATCTCTATACGCCGGATGACCGAAAAGCCCTCCCGAAAGAATCAATCCGGTTTCCCGCAGGGATAGAAATCCAGCACACTTTGGGTTCAGGAGCCGTCCAAGCGTATGATCCACGAGATGACGAATTTCATCGTCAAGTATCGTCATGGCCTCTGTGTTCTCCTTTGCCACGGAGAGGACTGCCTCCGCGGCCGCTGCAATCTGCGATTTGGTGCCTGGCCCCTGGTTGTGGGCTAGAAGCTGGCTAACAAGATCAATACAACCAGGGTCAGAGACATGGCATCCAAGCCGTCGAAGAACCGCATCCTCGACATCTCCCAGGTGGTCCTTGCGTAATCCAAGCCGGATCTCCTCGAGGCGTGTCAATGTATGCTTGATTCCCCGTAGACCGATCGCATAGCCACCACCTTCGTCGCCCAGGGTATGCCCCCAGCCACCCGAGCGAGCGACGCGAATAGGCTCTTTGGAGATTCCTGGTCGTTGATACCGGATTGCTACGCTGCCAGTCCCAGCAATCAGAACAATGGCGGATTTGGTCTCCGGATGCTCAGCCATGGTTGCCGCCAACAGGTCTACATCATTGCTCAGTCGCAGACGATCGGGGGCAGTTATCCCAAATGTTTCACGCAGGATGGGAGTAAGCTTCTCCCGGAATCCGCTCCTGTCCACACCTGCTAGCCCAATCCAGGCAGCTTGGATATATCCCCGCAGTGATCTGAGAGAAGGAGGCATTGTAGTGGCCGTTTGACATATTGTACGTTCGCCCAAAGCATCATGCGTTGCAGTCACTAGGCTATTGACAACCTCGCTCATACTGCGACCGTCCGCACTGCAACGCGTTAGACATAAGGCAACCGAGATCGCCCTGAACAAAAGGGAGCACATACACATTACATGGTCCAGCTCTCCCACGGCCCACAATGTTTCCTTGTTGGTCCATCACCACGGCGGCACATTTGCTGCCCCCGCCATCGATACAGAGAACAAACCGACCGCTTATTGGAGCTTTCGCGGTAGGTATCCTCTCCAAGGCATTTGCTAGCACACCCTGCGCAAACTGGAGATCGCTCTGACATTTTTCGACCGGAAGTCCGGTCTCGGCGACCAAAAGGGCCAGTTTAACACTTTGCTGACACTCTTCCAGCAGCTGATCCAGTTCGGCGTTGGCCATCCCAGTGCAGCGCTTGCTTAGTCGACGGAGTATGTTCCGCGACCGTTGCTTGAGCTTTTCATTTGATGCCACCAAATCCACCATCTAGACAAATACACAGAGAACCTGTTCAGCCGACATCCAAATCCCTGCAGATGCGAGGAGAGACCTACCAGATTGCCATACGTTTTCCCCATGCGGATCATGACGCCAGTACTCAGCATATTGAGAACCAGTTTTGTGGCAGTTCCCGCTTTCAGTCGAGTACTGCCCGTAACAACCTCCGGTCCTGGGAGTGGGGAGATCATGAAATCCACATTCCCGGAGAGACTCATGGCTGATGGCGAGGTGCATGCCACCCCCAGAGTGAGACAGCCTGCACGCTTCGTGGCGGCCAAGGCCCCCAGTACATACGGTGTGCGCCCCGAGGCAGCAATGCCTATAACACTGTCAAGTTCCGGGCGCAGGTCTAGGGCGATTATATCCGCCTCTCCGGCTGAGACACGGTCCTCTGCACCCTCCTGGGCGCGACGAATCGCTGCATCCCCTCCAGCGATCAAGCTGACAAACTGAGACGGCGGAGCGGCAAATGTCGGTGGGATTTCTGATGCGTCCAGGATTCCCAGCCTTCAGTGAATCAGCACTGTTCGTCATCATTCATTCGTTTTCTCTCGTGGGACACTGGGGATAAGATGGGGTGGTGTAGACTCACCGTCCACTTGTACCGGCGCCAACATATACCACTCGTCCCCCGCGATGCACACGAGGCATCAGCGCATCAATTGCCTTTGCTATCTGCGGTATACACGGTGCAACGCTCGAGGCGACCTGCTGATCTTCATGATTTATGACGGTGCACATGTCCAGGGTGGACATCTGGTCAATCTGTCGCGTGTGCGGATTGACCGCCTCAGTCTGCAGCCGCGATAGGCTTTCTAGATCCATGATTGTGATACCGACTGGTGTGAATCATGCTTCGAATATGGGCACGGTGGTTATCTGCTGGCAAATCGAGGGATGCTTGAACCCACCACTCATCCGGCTATCCGCATCTCCACGCGGGGGTTACCTTCCAGTGTCGCATCACTTGTCTTGATCGTGGGGTTCGGTGCACACGTGGTGGAGAAGAATCCTCGCGCAGTCGACTTTGGCCTCCAATCAAGCCCCCGTTTCGGTAACTAGTTCCGTCAGATTCGCCAATCGTTCGTAACAATGCTGACATATCGATTTGAATAGTAGGCCTCAGGGCGTCCCGTGTAACGTATACGGAGTAACTGTGAGTGAGGACGAAAAGGACACGATCTGTGCATGGCATTTGACTCAGAAATCAATGGCCTTCCACAGTGCAACAGTCTACAGATTATAGCAAGTGAACCGCCCGAGCAATAAACCAGGAGGCCGTGATGGGCTGGCGTCAGGTGATCCGCCATGGGATCCCGCAAAAGGAAATCCGGCGAACCTCGACTGTTGCAACTTCCCTAATGACGCCGCTACCAAAGATCCATCCACGCAGGCATGGAGGGCATCGACAACTGCAATGGGATTCCCTTCCGGAGGAAGAACCTGCGACCAGGCGAACGATATATCAGAGTGGATCAGCTTCTTTTTCCGTGCCCGCCGACAGTAAATGTCCTTGAGTTTCCCCCGAATAAAGAAGTCATCACGGTTCTTGCCAAACAAATGGCAAGGGTCGTACTTGAACATGACTTTTCTTTTGTCTCCAAGTCTGGCTTTGGCGTGCGAACGTCCGAAGCTGAAGCAATGAAGCTTGTCTTTAAACATACTTCGGTTCCCGTTTCCGAGGTTCTTAGCAAACGAATTGTGATTATCATGAAACCAATGACAATCACTCACGTGTCGCGTACATGCATGCCAAACGGCGCCGGAGTGCCGTGTGAGCCTCCCCTCTGTTCCCTAATTTACATCGCAGAGCAACAACATTCGCCAGTCAGCACTAGAGCTGCCGGAGCAATTTGTACAGAGTAACGTTGCATCTACGTTCCATTTCAAACTAAGCACGCTTTACCCGAAGTAGTAGTTCGGGAGTATTGTGCATCTTTTTCCTGCTTCGGCAATCATCTGCCGATCCCCCAGATGTCGAATAAATATAGGATATCTACCCAGCTTATCCAGCAGCCCACCAAGCCAGGCTGTTTCTCACTCTCTCCCCGCTCATCGCGGTGTGTTTGCCATGGCTAACGACGCTAATAACACAGGGCTTGCCCCCTTGGAGCTGGAAAGGGAGAGCGGCCCCCGTGTAAGCGTGATACGGGCGCTGTACACCAATTCTTGGTTTCAGATCGTTCTTATCAGCTTCATCTGCTTTTGTTGCCCAGGCGTGAGTATCCAATTCGGTGGACGGTAGATGCATCGCGCCCTAATTCGGTGCCTATCCAGATGTACAATGCTCTCACCGGCATGGGAGGCTCCGGCCAGGTCGATTCCACCGTGGCTGCGAATGCCAACGTTGCGCTGCTCGCTGCAACGGCTGGAACCGCTCTCTTTGTGGTCGGGCCCATATTCGACCGAGTTGGTCCCCGTGTATGTTTATTGATAGGAGGGTGGACATATCCTCTGTACTCCGGGAGTCTTCTCTGTTTCAATGGTAATCCGCCTTGCCCCATATTCTCCCCGATATGCATATATGCAGTAATGCTAATATATCGGCTTAGCAACGGGTAATGGTGCTTTTGTTATCGCTTCCGGTGCCATATTAGGTATCGGTGCATCTTTTCTGTGGGTGGCCCAAGGGGCCATTATGACGACCTACGTTCCAGAGGCACAGAAAGGCCGCGCGATTGCTGTCTTCTGGATCATATTCAACTTGGGAGGCGGCGTTGGCTCGCTGGCAAGCTTCGGAATCAATTACCACTCAACCAGCAATACCGTGTCCAACGCTACATACATCGCACTGCTCGTCATTATGGCATTTGGATGGCTCCTCGGTGTCTTCATCTGCCCTCCCTCCGCCATCCGGACTTCCCAGTTGCAGCCTACGCCCGAGGCGGAGAAGAAGAGCTGGAAAAAGGCCGCCACGCTAACTATTCAGTCCATGGCCCACTGGCAAGTGGCGTGTCTCCTGCCGATGTTCTTTTGCGCCAATGTCTTTTATTCATATCAGCAGAATATTGTCAACGGAGCGACCTTCAACATCCGCACCCGCTCCCTGAATGGAGCACTCTACTGGATGGCCCAGATGTTCGGAGGCCTCATTATGGGCTTCCTACTCGATATGCCCCTGCTGAACCGCCCCAATCGGGCCCGAGTAGGATGGCTGTTCCTTTTCGTGACCGGCATGTCTATCTGGGGCGGAGGATTCGCGTTTCAAAAGTGGTCCGACAGACGTCAAGCGCAAGGACTGAAGCAAGACATTGACTATACCGATAACAGCGTCTCTGTGGGGCCCATCTTTCTGTATATTTTTTACGGCGCATACGACGCATTCTGGCAATCGTTCTGCTACTGGCTCATGGGTGCCCAATCCAACTCCACCGCCGTGGCCGCCATCCTCGTGGGCTCCTATAAGACCTTTCAAGCGGCCGGAGGCGCAATGGCCTGGCGCATCAATGCCTTGGGAAAACCCGCCATGACCCAATTCGCCATGGACTGGGGCCTCTGCATGGGAACCCTGGTCGTTGCCATTCCGTCAGTTCTCGCAGTTACTCTCACAAACACGCAGCCGGAGCCGGCGGATGATAAGATAGCACCTGAAGAATGATACTGGGAACTTCATCTGTATATATTGATTGCCAGCCTTGCGCCCGTTTCTAACACCCTCCAGTGGATTGATTACCGCCTCGTTGAGTACCCCTCTACCTGGCGGCTAGCTCCAGTCTGGAATTCTGTATCCAGGCCACTGAATAATTCGTAACGAAAACTTGCAAATTCCTCCTCATATACGTATAGTATCTTTCCGACATGATGTTGCAAACGAAATGGTTCTTAGTTGGGGAATGGCCACTCTCAAGATTAATTTTGTGAAGCTCTATAGAATCTATATATACCTATATGTACTTGATTTTCTAGGACGCCGTAGAATTCCTCTTTGGAACATCGCTGCTTTAGTAATAAGGCGAAAGAGTAGGGATCCCTCTGGACTGCAGAAGATGATACTAAACCTCCGCTACCCCCGTTAGTATAGGATAAGGAGGGATATAGTTAAATACGGACGTCTAAAAGGGCAAGGAAGCATCCAAGGAATTTAGATGACTACGATATAACATACGAATAAATTTGTATTTTCTATTTTCTATTAAGTATCCATCGAGGATCCATAGAACTATCTAGAATAGCATGATAAGTGTAATATTTAAAAATACTAGAAAAAGCGTATAATTTAAGCCAGTTGCAGAACTATAACTGTTTGCACTGTTTACAGTCCCGTGGGAGATGTCAATGTCTAGTCAGCTGTTCCTGCTTTCACCTACTACAAGTGCTTAGTACTTTAAGACGATGGGCATAGGAGCGTCTTGTACGGCCGGAGGTTGAAAAGGAAGCGAGGGTCACTTCCTGTGCCTAGCTTCTAGGCCATGCCTTACACCCCCTTCATACCTTCCCTTTCTTGGTTGCCCTTTTAATAGCTGTAGTTAAATAGAGGGCGAGGTATCTAATGGCATTCTTCTCGCAGTAAATATTGTCATGATTAAAAGGAAGATCAATTATTGCTATTGATGCCTGTAAAATAGTTATAGACAGATCAATTATCTAATGAATTTCCAAATGGCCTAATCAAATACAAAATATGTTCCGCATATGACGCAATAGTGTGTACTTTTCCATGTCTCAATACACAACAATTGATGTATAGTGGATGCGACCTTCATTATGTGCATCTACAATCCCGAGGATCTGTACCTTCGATTTTGAAGCTCTTTGGTCTACTCCGTCGGAGCACAATTCACAATACTACTATTTTCTCGTACTTTGGAAGAAACTGCACCCAGGCCTGCGTGGGCAGGGATTTGTTTAATCGGCGAGAGATAGACAAATTACTGAAGCATCCTTGAAATCCTATCATCAAAATCTTACTCTTCGGGGCGGCAATAAGCCATATCAGCCTGGGATGCGATATGCTCTTTCATGTTATACCTGTTGGGCTGTCACCTCAAGTTGGACAATAAACTGAAAACGAAACAGGGAGCATACCCATTGATCTCCTCAATAGTCAGCTTTTTGCTTTCATCTGCCACTTTATACAACTTGCTAGTAGTCTGGCTTGAGAAACCGATTCGCTCCGACAAATTCACACGAGCTCGGGCACTGGCAGCCTGCACTTTCGTAGCCCGAGTTTTCCGGATATGCTCATATAGTTGCAGCCCCGCACCAACGTCGGTTGTAAAAGTGTATGCATTCGAAAAGATAATGCCTAACGCTGCTGCGTCCTCAAGGGCCTGACAGGCGCCTTGGCTTTGGTCAGGTAGCATGGGGTGCGCGGCGTCTCCCAGAATACAAGTTCGGCCTTGCTGCCAGTGTGCATACGGTGAATGTTCGAATAACCGCCAGGGTCTGATATCGGTAGAATGTGCTAGGAGTGTGTGTAGCTTATAATCCAAATCCGGAAATGGCCGCAGAAGCTGTTCGTGTGTTCCGGCATCATTCCAAGTTTCGTCATCCTGCTCACTGTCCGTAATTAAGCAAGGGAAAAAGAGGTAGAACGACTGAATGCTACCATTCCGACAAGCGGAATAAACGATCTTATGCAAACCCTGTCCACCCCAGTACTCCAGGGTGTCGTTGCAAGCCATTTCAGGAAGTCCCAGCCTGTACACTTCAGATGTAGGGATCACACAATGGTAACAGGTCGAGGTCGCTCGTTTACGCCCAGGGACAATGCCTAGGGCTCGACGGACGAGAGACTGTTCACCTGATGTCAGAAATTTCCATGTTCTAGGCCTTGCTGTGGTAAAAGCCTCACCCCAATTCCATCAGCACCGACTATCAAATCATGCTGGACATGATCTCCATTACTAAATTCCATCAAACCCGCATCGGCGTTAAGCGACTTGCAAGTGTAATTCATTTTGAGAGAAACAGGCACGCCGTTTCCCGGCCCGGTGGCTGCATCCAGTAACATTCTGTGCAAGTCGGTCCGATGAAAATTATAGTACTCCTTTCCGGGCAATTTTTAGCCTAAACGTCTCCTTATGAACCATCTGGAACATACATGGCCCCATTTATCTGCGTAGTTGGACAGGTCGAGAATGTCTTGCACTTCCCCCGTCACCAAGTCACGCCATATCTGCTTTTGGATTACAATGGGCTGTCCACAGTTGATATCGACCCCCCATTCGACTAGCCACTTGGTACCGTTGGCGGGGCAGCTAATAGACGCGCCAGAATCTTTACTGAAATCTGTTCGCTCGTAGACTGTAATGACATGTCCTGCGCGGCGAAGCGCGATCGCGGTGGCAAGCCCGCCTCAACCTGTCAGTGGCCCCTTTACGATATGCCAGGACAACCCTTACCAATGCCTCCTCCAACAATACCCACATGCAATTGGCGAAAGCCCGGAAGAGAAATGGTCATATTCCTTGCCACAAGGGAGTTGAGTTGAGAAGGGAAAGGTGAATATCCAACACCTCAGGGTGAAGACTGTCAAGCATACACTTTCAAGATTTTAAGCTATCGCAGCGGTCGAACTATATATGTCATAGCATTCTAGAGCATCCTAGAGGCAGTGACGTAATTTTAATTTACGATTTTCACCTTGTCACATTATTCATGCCTTGCAGGAATACCAAAAATCCATATTAGTGTAAAAAAGCGTCATATTAATGATTCCAAGATCCCTTGCCTAAGACACAATCAAAGATTGGGAGGAGCCACTATCCGCGTAACTCTCCTTGGCTGCATGGAACTAGGCTGGCTGGGCTTCGAAAACATGCATATCAAGGGATGTTCAAACCTATGAACCAAACCTTGGAAAAGAACGCATTATCTCTTGGCCAGGCACCCTAGAATTATGGCGCGGCACAAGCATGTGTAAGTTACTATACCCAGTCGTAGTTGGTTAAGAAGCGGCAGTCTTGGATAAAACATCCCCACGAATGCTTGCAAATCCCTTCTGTAGGCCATAATTTTCAGGCCGCCATGAGCATGAACACTGTATACAGTGTCCCGGAAAGAATTATATACCAGACGGATTCTACCATTATGTAAACCATGGTACGATAGGTTGAAAGTGTCTGAATTAGTGCCAGTGTATCCAGCAAGGGAGTCAATGTAACACGAGACCGCTGGTCAGTCTTGTGCTCTGAGGATCTACATCTCCACTTGCATACATACACCCAAATGGTTGGAGTCTGATTGCACGATACAAAATCTTCGGCATAAAATATGACTGTAGGGAGGTTATTAGGTAAGGAGGTTGTAAGGTAAGGAGGCCACGGTTGCTGTGCATAGAGAGAGCCGTGGGTTGGCAGGCATTGCAGGTCTACACCGTATTTTCAAGTCCACATCGGATTGTGTAGGCCGCTCAGGATTCATGTAAGTATCGCGCAGTTGAGTAGTCTGAGAAATACATATGAATCTTCTACACTGACCCAAGACTTTTCCAAAATTTCAAGTATTCTGCATCTTCAAGAATTGCTTCTTCACCTTGAGATATGTCATCCAGCGATAGTTCATTTCTGACCCTCCTCAGTACAACGTTGGCAATTACAGTCAAAATGATAGTTTTTTTCGGGGGAGCCGCTTTCTTGCATCGATGTCCATATGCCGAGCAAGATCAATGTAAGAGATCATGCATTCTTCACCCGCAGCTATATCTTTTTGCGCAATCAACAAAAAACGGCCTTGGCCGTCCGCTTGGTCTGTGACCTAGAGGATAAAGGGAGAAGACGTTAACATGTTAACTGGGTCACAGATAGGGATAATCTCACATTTGGGCAACATGAATGATTCAAAATTGCAGCCCGAGTATAGATGCCCAATCCATACGGACTTCCTCTCCCCACAGGTGGGTCCGGTACGGGATATACGCCGTTAATCGACGGGAAAAGCCCGAAGAGATTGGTCTCCTCCTGGCAGATAAGGACCAGAATGTCCGCTGTTCTGCCATCTGAGATCAGTTCTTCGGCTAACGATGACTATATCACCCGTGATGAGTTCATTGCCGATGTGGCAACCGGAATAAAACGGGCGCCTATGGCAATTCGTCTGACGCCCCATATCCTGTCCCTAATAAATTGGAAGGGGGCTTATACAGATCCAATTCGACGACAGTTCATTCCAATGGCCTCCTCTTTCCAACCGGATCATCCGCAGCTACAGTTAGACTCACTACATGAGACACATGACTCTCCGTAAAGGGGTTGGTGCATCGGTATCCAGACAAGGTGCTTTTTTAGGTAATACCAGCCTTTTATGATATGAATTAACAGTCTGGCTCATTTTACTATACTTAGCAACGTCTGTCTGCCCAGTTTATTGCCGATTTTGCACACGGTCCTATTCGGTCGGGCAGCACACTGAAACCGTGCCCAAGAAACATTTTCTTCCACTACAAAAATATTGGGAGCCCATGCTTGAGTATATCGCAAAGACACCCGCGGTAACAGATGTTGTAGTTTCTGGAGGCGACAGCTTCTTCCTAGAGCCGGCACAGCTCAGAGAAATTGGAAACTCACTCCTAGGGATTGATCACATCCGTCGAATCCGATTCGCAAGCAAGGGACTGTCTGTTTGTCCATCTCGGATTCTAGATCCAAGCGACGAATGGGTACAGGCACTGATAGAGATCAGTAACCGGGCACGAACACAAGGAAAGAATGTAGCACTTCACACCCACTTCAATCATCCTCAGGAAATATCATGGATCACTGAGCAGGCGGCTCTGAAGCTGTTTCAGAATGCTGTGGTCGTCCGAAATCAGACCGTCTTGCTCAACAGAGTGAACAATGATGTCCCGGTTATGAAGGAATTAATTCGAAAATTAGCGGACATCAATATTCAGCCCGTACGTTTTTGCCCTCTTTGTGCTGATGATTAACTAATACGAGTAGTACTATGTCCAAGGGGATATGGTACGAGGCGTTGAGGATTTGCGAACGCCACTCCGGGATATTATCCACAACTAATCCCATGTTCGGGGCACAATCGCTGGGTTTATGACACCTTCCTTCGTTGTGGACCTTCCTGGGGGGGGGGGGGGGGGGGTGGGAAAGCGTCTGGCATCGACATTTGAAAATTATGATATGAAAACGGGAATATCTAGCTTTTCTGCACCTGGAGTCAAGGGCAAGACAGTTTATCGGTATTATGACCCGTTGTGGTCCTTGCCTGAGGCTGTAAGTCAGGCTTTATAGATAAAAATGTTGTAGATCAGAGGAAGATTGATTGTTATATTCACAACTGAAAACATGAGGCCTTATATACAAGATGAATATCAGATTGATTTCCAATCAATCTGATTCAATACGGGGTAAATTCCGTATACGAAGCTCTATTGTCTGTTTGATCGAAAGAGAAGGCAGTCGACCTGGCTAGAAAATTAAGTACGTATGAAAATAAGATTAATAGTTAATGGGTTCCTCTGGCACTGACGTCATTAGTCTGGGGTATTCGCTATGACTACACACTATGCTAGATGTTGGAGCCTGCCGATTATGGCTGCGGCGCTAGTCTAGATATAGTTAGCTTATCAACTGACCCACAGTGGGCAGTTGCATATTCCAAACAACTAGCAGACCATCTAGATAGAGAATCCAAGCGTTTCTGACCGATTCTAGGAGGCAGTCTCCATCACTAGATTAGTTAACTATTCAAACAGGTGGACTGGGTGCTAGGAAAGATCATAGCTTCCTTTATCCCCATTCTCTGTGAAATGGTTGAAATAATGGGATTCGTGTCATAGATCTTGACCAATGCGCTGGACAGCAAGCAGGGGGGAGGGGGTTTACGTGTAGGCGTGTCGGTCAAGCGAGGCCGCCGAGGTTCTTCAATCTTGGTTCCCTCTTTGCTTCCCTCTTCCGTTACGTTTCTACGTCCTTATCGATGAACTACACAGTAGCCTCCTTGACACAATGGGAGCCTTCGCACACTCGGGTCTAATAGTTCTTTTCTGTTTATTTGCCCTTAAATCCACCTTGGCCACCTATAACAGCTTTGACTATGCAGCAGAGATTGATTTCCTTATCAAGCAAGGATCCCGTCTGACAGGAAGCCCCGGGCATAATATCCTCCTAGATCGTATCGAAGGGGTCTTGACGAACTTCAGCCTCGAACCCAAGTCAGACAGTTATGCTTTTGAATACATGACGCCAGCACCTTCTCAAGGACTATCGTTGGTTATGAATGGCAAACACATGGACATTACATCGGTATTCCCCTACTCAGGGCATACGAGTGATCTCGGAACCACCGGCCAGCTTATCAATGTTCCGGGCCTGGATCTGGAGCTGGCTAAGGGAAATATTGCCATTGTTTCTATGAGCAACCAGCCACTTCCGTATTCCATTGCACTCGATACTTGGGACCCATCCAAGAGATGGGTAGGGAATACGACAAACTTCTACATTCAAACATTTGAACCGATTCTTACAAAGGCAAAGGAAGCAGACGTGAAGGCTGTGATTTTCGCCTGGGATGACTCCATTATGCCTCAGAAGGCTCATAACCTATACTTACCCTTCCAGTCCCCATATGCCGACATTCCGGCGGTGTTCACATCGGGAGCAGCCAGCAAGGACCTATTAGCTGCAGCAAAGCTGAAGTCGTCAGCCACGCTCACTCTCCGCTCAGACATGGTCCCAAACACACCCACGCGGACTATCTATGCCGTGGTAGAAGGCAGCGACCCGCAAAAGTCGAACGATACCCTGCTAATTATCACCCATACGGACGGTACCAATGTCATTGAAGAGAACGGACATATCGGTGTTCTCCAACTTGCCCAGGACGTAGCAACAGACCCACCCGAGCGAACCCATATCTTTGTCTTCACTACCGGCCACCTACGCATGCCTGCTTTTACAAACTCCGGAAAGGCAACCACCCGATGGCTTGACGATCACCCAGAACTATGGAAAGGTGGTGTCGGACAGCGCAGGGCGATAGCTGGTCTGGCAATTGAACATTTGGGTGCGGTTGAATTCCGAGAAAACCTATCAACAAACACCTATTCATCTGCTGGGAAGGTGGAGCCTGAGCTGCTGTACGCTAGTACAGAACAAATGGCTGCCCTAGCTCAGCAGGAGTGGAGGGGTGCCGATCCTGAATTTACACGGGTGTCGAAGCCATCCACTATTCCCCAACTTGGCGAGGGTGCAGCGCTCTCGGACAATGACATTCCCAATGTTTCGCTGGTGACGGTGCCGTCTTATCTTCTTGCCGAGTGGGATGGAGATGAACATGATCTGATCGATATGCCTGCTTTGACGAGACAAGTCAGGAGCTTTCAGGCCCTGCGAAAGCAACTTGATGCGATGGATGTTAAACCCTCTTAATCTCATGTGGCGGAATTTTCGGATTACAGACTTGTGTATTCAAATGCAATAGACATTTGCAATGCTTTCATATTGATAGATCATCGAACGCACTCAAGTTCGACCCTTATCCTGCGGAGTTGGATAAAGAAAATAAATATGTAGAACTTATTCACGCTGGTTTGTATTCCTCATGATAGATGATACCGAATGGGAAGTAACCCAGTACATATAGCGCCGTTGTTCCAGAGAGAGCCGAAAGGTATGCTCGTTTCCATAGAGAGATGCTTAGGTAGAAGTGCAAGTAAGATTCCAGAAAGCGGCACACATATGCGAGAATGAACTAAAATATAGAATTAAGGTAGGTGTCTATCCATCTATCTTCTTCATCCACTTCCTAGCTATCTCAACATCGAGCCAAACCATAATAATTAAACAACGTAATGAAAAGATATCAAGGCTTCCCCAGAGTAGGGTAGAATCAGAAGGCCGACCCATCAACCAACGGCGCCACCTTCTCCAAAAACAAGTTCTTGCGCAGCATGTGCACCACGAACCCTGGGAGTTTGAAGTTTCCGAAATGCCCGGTCCCTGTCTTGCGGCCGATTTGGAGGCCGAGTGCTATATTTACCGTTAGATTCGATTGATATGGACCGGATTGGGTTACAGGTTACTGGGAATGGAATGTTGAATTAAGAAAAGGGAACATACCCTTGGGACCCAGCTTATACTCGACCATCTCCTTCCCAGTCAACACCAGTACCATATTCTTCGCTAGATGCGTCGACTGCCTATCAGCGCATATGAGCTGCGGGGGCTCGAGGTCCGACACGTCCCCGATCGCGAAGACATCAGGGTATCCGCCGACTCGGAACTTCTGGTCTACTTTCACGAAACCCTTCTCGTTCAAATATGTGCCCGGGATATACGACGAGTTCGGCACCACGCCGTACGTTGGGATGTACATGTCCGTGAGGAGCTTTTCGCCTGTGGAGAGCTTGAGTTCGAGCTGGCCGGAGGAAGTGGGAGAGGAGGAGGTGACTTTCGTGGAGAATCGAAGGTCCACGTGGAGTCCGTTGAGGATGTCGGTGGCGGCTTTCGAGACGCTGGGGGTGGTGGTGTCGAGGATTTGGGTTGTCGGGGTGAGCTTTTGCCAGGGTTAGTAGGTGGTAGGTCAGGATGGCAGTGAGACTGAGTGGGTGGTAGTAGGGGGGGAGGGGGAGGTACCAGGATAATTCGCTTTGATTTCCCATACTCGAACGCCAATTCGCCTGCTGTTTCCACGCCCGTGGGCCCCGCGCCGCCGATAACGATCGTCTTGGCCTTCTTCACCTGCACCTGGTAATCGTGTAGCGCTTGTCGGGTCTGTTCCGTTGTGTCGAGTGTCTTGAATGGGGTATTACTTGCGGTGCGAGACCCCGTCGCTAGGATGAGGTAGTCGTAGTCGAGGGTGCGCTCGCCGGACTCGTCTAGGATCTGGACCGTCTTGGTCTTGAAGTCAACACTCTGCGCGCGTCCCGTGATGATCTGATACTGGCTGTCCCTGTATTGCTTGAAGCCTGCAGCGATGGACAGGAACATTTTCTCGTCGCTGATCAGACCCGGGAGGATGGCGCGCGGGGCCGCAACGTTCCAGTAGAAGTGGGTGTTCGGGGACACGAGGGTTATTTTGACGGGGCCGGTCTTTGCTGATTGTTTGAGGATGCGGTGCGCAGTGCTGATGCCCGCAGAGGAGCCACCTAGGATGAGTATCTTCTTCATCGGTGGAGATAGAAGGTCAGGAGGAGGAGGGAGTTCCGCGAAGTAGTTGATGGTGAGGAAGTGGAAGACTGTAAGGGCGCTCTGTTGCACGGTGCTGGCGAGGAGACGGAGGATATATGCCATGGAGAAGACAACAGAAACACAAACAAAGAGAAACGAGGCCGAGTCGAGAGGCCGCAAGATGATTTATAAGTCGGGCAAGAAGAAGGCCTGCAGAATCTAGATGTGCCTGAGGATACCCAGATGCCTGAAGGAACAGGCGTCGATCGTCCCCCGTGACGCCGGCGGTGGCCAATCAGCGAGCGGAGCGCGCTCTGCTGCCGCCGGCATTGGCCAATGACAGCCCGGAGCGAAGAGACAGGGAAGAGCCTGGCTCTTCTTAGTTGTCGTTAACATGGATCCCTCGAAATCTCTGTCTTTGTGTGTGACGAATGGCACTGCGGAACGCGCTGAAGGCCAATTAGAGGTGGACTTGTGGTCCATAATGTCAAAGGCAAGCAATCTGGCGCAATCGAGTACGGCTGGCAAACAAATAGGTAACGATGATAAATCAGGCTTCAAGCCAGCCCCAACGGAAATATTAATCAGAGTATTATCAACGATTAATTGATTATACATATCTCCACGCAATTTGTCAGCTCATTTCCAACCATGCCGTGGCGGCCTGAAACCGGGGTTCTATGATGCCCAAACCCGCCGACGGTTACACAAGAGGTCAAGACTCAATGCAGGAGAAGGTTGCGGGTCAGATCAAGAGTTTCTGCCCATGAGAGACTTAGGGGGTCTCTTCTCTTCCTCCAAATCTCTTCCAAGACAGGTAGAATCTTCCTTCGATGCTCATGCAACGGATCCAAAAGGACCGTCGACGAGAAAACACTGCGGAAAAACTGCTCGTCGCCAGGCCGAGCAACGGTCCCGATCACATACAGCGGAGCGACGAGACTTGGCAAGACATTCGGCGGAATCTGGGTTTGGAGAATTCGTACGGCCTCCGAAACTGTCGCGTCCAATCCATCCAATCCCTGAAAGTCGTACGCGACCAGGTGCAGGTAAATCGACGCCATGCAAGCGAATACGTGGGTGACAAGCGTGCGCGGGTCTGTGATCGTACTGAACATTGTCGCGGGAGACTCATCTGAGATACTGAATCCTTCCAAGCCCCCTTGGGCCAAGCCGCATTGAAGTTCTCTTTGAATATCACCTATTGTCTGCTCGAACTCGGAGCAGAGAACAATGCCTTGTTGTATGGCCTGCATTTTGTGCGCATGCAGGGCCGAAATGCGGCCAATCTGGAGCATCACCCAGTTTCTACAGCCCATGATAATGTCGAGCTTGATCTGCGCATCCGGGCCGATCACACTGGGGTGGCAGGACAGCAGCTCCGGCGCGGTTCCTGCGGTGATCGAAGAGATAATGTCTAACCAGAGTATCGTACCCGTCAAGAACCTGAACGAGACAACCTGTTCGGTTACTACTGGTTGACCATCCGGTAGAGGAAGATCGTCGATTAGAATTTGTCTGGACTTTCCCTCCATTCCAAAGCAAATAAACTCATGGCCATGGGCTGCCCTGAACATATTAGTGGCTGCGCGAAGGTGCAATTTCCAAACACTCCCTTGCCCTGTAAATAGCTTCATAGATTGTCAGCGTCATCTCGCAATACTAATTGGAAGAAATACCTCGAAGAACACCAATTGCACGACCGAGGCTGCCATTCCCAGTCCTTTACTTCTATCCGTGTAAAGTGACTGCAGCGACTGACTGGTTGTTTTCAAGGCCTGTTGAAACTCCTTCAGGCAGATTTCAAGATGCTTTTCCTGTTCCACCAGGCCGGCCACTTGGCACGGATGATGGGTAGCAAATACCATCTTCCGACGATGGTAGGAACTGACCGCCAAAGTAGCATGGTAGAGAGGTTTCGTTCGAAGTAAAAGAGCCAGTAGCCAGCCCCGTCCGCCCTCAAAAGGCCCGGGCTTGTACATCGGATGCTGTAGCGGGAACACGCTATCTAGAAAATGCATCAAGAGAACCGACTCGGTCGCTGACGACGGGAAGATAGAATCCGCCATGGAATCATCATAAATAGCCTCAGACGCTGGAGAACTCTAACAGAACACATCAGAAGATCCCAGAAAACAATCCCAATGTCACGCTTACCTCAAGTACGCTCGATAGCACGTTCGACGCCTCGTCCTGCGAGGAGCCATTGTCCGAGAGAGGAGGGTTCGCCGGACTAGACGAGGAGCTCTCGCCAGAGCCATTTTTCGGGAGCTTCGGCGCGATCTTCACGACCGGGGCGGGTCGCTCGGGGACCACGGCCGGGGCCTTGCGTCGGGAAGTGCGCTTCACAGTCTGCTTGAGGGTATCGGCGACGGCGCGCTCCTGGTCGCCATGGTCCATCCACTCAGGCTTGGGGCCGTAGCCGTAGCAGGGGATGGAAAGCGAATCACATGTGGAGCAGTAGGGCCGGCCTTCGTCGCATTTCTTCTTGCGCAGGCGACAGGTCCAACAGCCGTGCTTATTGCGGAGTAGGGCTCTCATGCTGGGACGGAACCTGCGGTCAAGCTTGAGATAGGACTGGGGTGTAATATATGGACTGTTCGGTATTTAGACGAAGCTAAGTTAAAACTTGAGGGCAAAGCCTCGTCGGGAAGCGCGTGGCGACGTGGGTTTAGTCAGCATTGATAAAGATGGCGCCAAACAATCCCTAGGATAGAATAGGGGATATTAGGGATATTCCAGAGTAGACATTAGAGTTGATCGTCACATTAGTTATGGCTGTAGTACCGGACTTTCTTGGCACAGTTAGACCAGCCTTTCCTATAGTCCATGGTGCAGACTGCAGAGTAGTTCGAGTAATTCACTCTATAACGTATCTACAGTAAATAGTAGGATCGGTACTCCGACAAGACACTTTTTTGAATCCTCGAGCATCAGCACTCCTGGACCGAAACCGCCCTCCCAATATGCATCAGGTGACCAGATCAAACCTGCCAGTTCCAACAAGGGCAACTTTCGGGGTGGTGAAAACAGGTCAGGCCGAGTTGCATCCGGTAGAGCGATTAAAAACGTTATTCAGAATTACCGTGTACTCTTCGACCTCGACAGGCCTTATATATCATTTTTCACACCAATTACGGCTGATTTGAAGACGTAGAAATTAAACGAAAAATGGCTCAATCTGCCAATTTCGTCAGTCGAAACAGCGACAGTCTGAAAAAGTGCGACCGTCAGGGTGGTAGGTTTTGGCTGGGAGATAACCGGAGAACTTTACTCTCGACCAAGCGATTCAAATTAATTGAAAGATTTATGAGGTAGTATCTACACTCTTGCGATTATAGGCACACTTTTACTTTTCGAGAAACATGTGTCTTGCAGGCGTGGCGATTATCCAAAGAATGAGCTCCTTTATAGTCTCTACCTATCACCAACCATTGCCAACTAAAAGCGAACAACTTCCACCAACCACCATAAACTACTGCCAACCACTAAATAGCCATCACCAGGAGGAAAACGAGCCCAGACCACTCGCTCCCTTAAACGGTTCAAACAGAATTATTGCCTCTTGGCAAGTCTATGCTGCTCTGTGAGGGGGTTTACTCCTGTCTGAAAATCTAGGGTGAATGTACCATGCTCGAGCTATCAAGGATTTAACTCAACATATCAAAGACATCAGCCTCGTATATACCCACCGGAATCCGGTAAGGGCTAGTCCATAAATTTACCATTCCTATGTAAACTATTTGGTTCGGCACTAATGCCCTGACCCTGAGGGGCTGTCTTTTTAGCGACCTCCATAATGAAGAGCCCTTTTAACTAGGTGCCATTCGACCACTTGAGGCTCAGATTAAATGGAAACTAAATATCCTTAATACCGCATGTACTTTTAGCCTGGCTATAGAAATCTTAATACAATACTTCCATAGATTTGTGAAAGGTGCCCCATAATTGACGTACGTAGGGGTACATCGTGTGAGGAACTGTCGTTCCTCTAACCAATGCGAGAAGTGGCTTGGCCAAGTAACATTTTCCTTGCTCTTCCACCATAAAACACTGCGCAAAACAACGCTCCTCTAATTCAATCAGTCAAGTTCAAAAAGATGGAATAATTCATTAAGATCATATCAAGAGTCATTAACCAACTACAAAGACAGGCTCCCATAACTACCAAGTCATAACCACAAAGAACCAGCAAATCCATTACAGTCTTACAGTCGAGGTATCAATATCAGCAACAGGTATGACATAGCGAACAATAACACAATGAAGACAACAATGCCCATCTCTCATGAAGGTAACCCCCGGAAGTAAGGTCAAAGAAGGCTAACCAACACTCGGCCTCGGCCCCGTCACAGCAAAGAACTCCAACGGCCGCACACTGTACGCGCCGTTATAATTAATGCCCCCGTTGGCTGTAACATACTGGGTGTCCGCCAACTCAAAGTCCACGTCTTTCAGGATGGTGACGAGCGCCATGAACGACCATTCCCAGGCATACTGGGTGCCGAAACACTGGCGCTTGCCGTTGCCGAAGCCCTTCTTCACGCCGGCGGGTAAGCGGTCGTATTTCTCGCCGAACATGCGCTCGGGCTTGAAGGCCTCGGGGTTCTCAAAGACGGCCGGGTCTCGGTTCACGGCGGACAGGATGGCAATAAGGGGCTGCGAGCGCGGGACTTCGTATTCGCCGCCGGCGAGCAGCACGGGGCCTTCGTCTGAAGGGATAGGTTCGATGTTGAAGCCTGGAGCGACGCCCGAGAGACGGAATGCTTCGCGCAGAATGGCTTCGCAGTACGGTAGCCGGGCGAGGTGCTCGTGCTGTAACTCGGAGGCGGGCCCGCCGACGACGTTGTCAATTTCTTCGCGCGCCTTGGTGATCTCGTCGGGGTTCTTCATGAGGTAGTACATGGCGAAGGCGACGAGGTTGGGGGCGGTGGCGCTGCCGATGAAGATGTTGATGATTTCGTCGAGGACCTGGCTTTCAGTCAAGGATTTGCCCGACTGCGGGTCCTTGCCGTGCAGGAGGGCGTAGAGCATGTCTTGTTTCTCGGTGGGGTTCTGTTCTCGAGTCGCGACGATGCCGGCGCAGTAGTCGCGCATGGTCTTGATGTCCGAGTCCCATTTGCTCTTGTGGAAGAGCCAGGTGAGGAATTTCGGGCGCGCGGCGCGCTTCAACGATTCTTTCGTAGAGCGGTCCATGGCCTTGAGCACCTCCGGTTCCGGGCCCTCCATGCAGTGGACGCGCTGATCGAAGAAGCAGAGCATGTTCGCCATATGGTTCAGCCGATCGAGATCGCTCGTGACATTGACGCGCACGCGAGGCCCGGCGGTCCATTTTTTGACCAGGTCCTTGGACGTCTCCTGCATGCCCGTGAAGACGTCTGCGATGGCCTCGGGCGAGACCAGCGGCGCCATGATTCGGTGTGCAATCTCCCAGCTCTCCTCATGATGGTACGCCGTGAACATGCTGTCGTGGACAGCATCGCGAATCTCAACAATCGGGCCGGTCACGCATTTTCGGAAGCGCTTCTCGTCACAGATTTCTTCCAGCAGGGCAGCGCCGGTCACGAAAACAATGTCTTTACCAAGGATGGTGATTTTGAAGATAGGGCCTTTTAAAACAATTAGCCACCGGACAGGGGACCAATGACGGAAACGTACGGTAATTGGTCGAGAGCTTATTAAACGAGCCCCAGGGATTGTTGGAGTCGAGATCAAAAAGGTTGCCGAGGATTGGCAAACCCTTAGGTTTAGGGATAGGCGTCGGCATGATTTTCAGATAGGAAAAAGACTAATTAAGCAACTTAAACCGAAGCAGCAGCAGGGAAAGGGACCAAGAGGGGGAGAAGAAAAAAACAGCAAGGGAGACGAAGGAGCAAACAGCGAGCCCGGACGAATTTAAATTCTCAATCCAGGACACATCACTCTCCACTTCCCACTGCTGCTGCTACTGCTGCTTGTCTTTCATCATGCATGAATACCCCATCTCCCTCTCGCCCGTGCAACCACGGCAGCATCAGCTCGACATTGTGATTTGTGAAGGGCGCTCCCTGTGTGGCTGCAGATCTCGGCTCAGCTGAATTCTGTCGATTCGGGCGATGATCCTTTCGATAGTCGGTCCATTTGGGACTCCAGAACTCCACCCGGCAATTCTCAGTGGTCCCAAAGGAGGATCGATCGTCGCACAGATCATGGTTCATCTGGAGAGTGGAAGCTTTCTTGCTTGGGGTGGAGCCGACGTATGCCATTCAGAGTGGGTCGATTGTCAGCATTGCGAGGAAACAGGGGGGGGCTGGCGGTGAGAAGGTTTATTTGTTTGATTGCTCCGGGCTGGCCGGATGGTTTGATTCGAGGATGGGAGTCAAGTCCCACTGATGGCTGAGATGGCGTCCTTGGTGGAGTTGAGGGTGGATAGCCATTTGGCATTCTTCACGGTAAGAATAGCCGATTGACAGGAGACACCGAGATACTCTGTAATTTATAATGGGAAGGGTAGTCAACTTGAACGAATTAGAACGGTGCGTTATTGGATGAGAGATGGGAGGAAAGAGATTACATCCCTTGAGGAGAAAGAAACAAACATCAGATGATCCCGTGACCGCCATTCGTCTATACAGTCTTCTCTCTTAAGAGAACCTCCCCCCCCCCCCTTAGATTAAAATTAACATAAATATGGACACCAAAGCGCAGTCATCAACCAATCCCAAACCCTTTCAGTGACAAAAATCCTAAAGGTTTCGTATTCCACTTCTCCGCAAGACATGTCTTATGCGCTGGCCTGCATCGACCGTCGCACGGGATAATGGCATCCAATCCAGAGTCGGCCATCAGACAGCAACCATGCTACAGATACGTGTATACTGAGTGTACACCGTGGAATACGGGGTAAATATCCCCTTTCGACCACTGATGACATCATCTTCGTCCGCAATGGTAGGCGTAACGCAATCATCTCTGTCGATCGCATTTATAGAACAAGGCAGATAATCCATGCATTTTTATGCATGCTATAGCATGGTGTGGTAAGATTTGGTCTCGGCTAAGTCTACCGAACTGTCACTGAAAAGTATATCAATAATACCTATTAATTCTATCCTAACGGATCTCGATCTTGAGGCCTAAGGTAGCGGATCGACCAAGATGTAGATGAGGTAGTAAAATCCATTACTACAATGTGGAAAAGACACCCAGAAAATAGATGATGCTGTAGACAAAATTGAACCCTGGATGATGGGCATCCTTGACGGAAGAGACTCGGCCCGTACTGACGAATGCACACCCATCCATGAATTTCCAATCAAATCTTTATTAATGGAGATAACTAGCCAGAAAATGTCTTTATGATACATGTGCCATATTATTTGGGGATCCGGGTCTATCAGCCAATGCCATCAGACCAAATAGCCCTCCTAGTACCGTAAGGCTCATGCTATTATTACTCTTGTTCAATATTATCGTCATACTTGGTTCCAAACAAGATTCAGCCGTCCTTCGCCCGGCTTATACATCTTGAGAGTGCTAACCACTTCTCTCACATCCGTGCATTCAACAGCAATATTCTTATTCCCCTGGCCAATGAACTTCTGATCCACAGCCTTCGCAAACCACGCCAAAACCTCGTCCCAGAACCCATTAACATTCAACATGACAATACCCTTATCATGAATCCCCAGCTGATTCCAAGTGATCATCTCCGCCACTTCTTCCAGAGTCCCGTACCCCCCCGGCATAGCCACAAATCCAGACCCGGGGCCTCCACGAAGCACTTGTTCAACCATCATCCTCTTGCGAGTATGCATGTCGCTCACGATAGTGATCGATCCGAAGCTACTTTCAGCAGTTTTCCCAGAAACCGCCCTCTCCGCTTGTTTCGCGTTTGAGTTTTGCGTCGAGACAGCACTCGCTTCGGGATGTTTTGCAATCCATGCTTCAGGAATGAACCCCTAGACTGCTGCAGGCCCCGAGAGAGAGACCAGTTCGCGGGCGATTTCTCCCATCAGGCCTCGCGTGCCGCCTCCGTAGACGAGCTTCGCGTTGGCTTTGTGCAGTTGGTTGGCGAGGTCTCGTGCCGCGGCGAGGTATTCTGGGGTTGCGCCGGGTTGGGCACCGCAGCTGTTGTATCATTTGTTAGGACTATTGGTATGAATAACGTTGAGGATACTTACAAGATACAGATGACGGACTGTGCCGTGTTTTGTGTATCCGCCATATTTCGAGAACAGAAACTTGCAAACACGCTTGTAGGAAGTAGGATGTAGTTTGTTTATGTAGGGTTGGAATAGCACCGATTGTAAGTTCGAAGTTAAAGCGCCTTATCTAGTCATCAAAGTAGGTGAAATTAGCGTGAACTGAAACTGACACGATCCTCGCACAGAAATCGCTCATTAGAATCGGGGAATGGGTGGGGATTTCGAGTACTCCAGTATCCGTGTGCCATAGTACTAATCACTAATCAATAACTAATTATCGCTCCACCTTGGATCCACAAATCAATGCCATCAAAGTCAATTACTCTGGATCAGGCACCATTTACGCATGAAATCACCCATTGACATTTGGGGGTGGAGGGTATTTCGAGTTGGGGTCGCAGCAATCGATCGTCCCCTAGTCCAGGGTGGTATTTGCTGTTACTCTGAAAAAGCAAAGGGCATGCATGCATTTGGCTAGGAAGATGTCAAGGATATGCCGGAAAGCGGGGAAGTCACCTCGGCGGCATATAAAAGACCTGTCGCAGAACGCTGGGACTTACTTACATGTACTTCGTCAGCGACAGTTCCTAGTCAACGCACTCACTATTACTCTATCTCTTCTTCCATTATCCTGCCTCTACCATGAGCAAACCAAACACATGCTCCAACGCCTCCCTCCGGCGATACAGGGACATGATCAAAGATCACCAAGACCGATTCATCCACGCCATACCGAAAGTCGAAATGCACGTCCACATCGAAGGCACTCTAACCCCGGAGCTCCGATGGTCTCTTGCCCAACGGCACGGGATCCCCATCCTGAACCCCAAGACCGGACTAGCTTGTCAAAGCCTGTCAGAGCTCAAAGGTCTGTATAGCCTTCTCGACGACATGGAAGAAGGGGGCGTAGAAGGCGGCATGCTCCGCTTTTTCGCGCTGTACTACGACGGCTTCGATGTTTTAAAGGACGAGGAGGACTTTTATCGTCTCGCTATGGATTATTATCGCCGTGCTGCTGAAATGAATATCCGTTATTGTGAGCCGTTCTTCGATCCTCAAGGACATACTCGGCGGGGGGTGGCGATGGAGGCGATGATGGGTGGGTTTCGGAGAGCGCAGGTTGAAGCTGCAGAGAGATTAAATGTAATTTTCTGAAAATCCCACATGGCGAGCAAGCTAACATGCATCAGGTCCAATCCCAGTGGATAATGTGCTTTCTGCGAGACATGTCCCCGGAGTCAGCTCTAGAGCATTACCTCGCCGCTCTGCCCTACCGTGACATGATCATCGGGATCGGTCTCGACTCGCTAGAAACAGACCGTCCACCACTGCTCTTCGAAGAAGTATTCTTGCGCGCCCGCGCAGACGGATTCAGAATCACCTGTCACTGCGACGTCGGGGATAAGGATACACTGCGGAATATCGACCAGGTCGTTCATCATCTTGGTGGAGGGAGTGGCGCGGATCGGGTCGATCATGGTCTGCATGTCGTGGACGATCCTGGCCTGCTTGAAGCTGTGCAGAGGAAGGATATGGGCATGACGATCTGTCCGTGGGGGTATTTGTGTTATTCTGGAGAAGAGGATGTGTTGGATCGCGTGCGCAGCCTTCATGGTGCAGGGGTGAAGATTGCGATCGGGAGCGATGATCCCGCGTATATGGAGGATGTCTGGCTGAGTCATAGTCTGTATTTGTTGCGTGTGGCGTGTGGGTTTACGGACGAGGATTTTGTTCAGCTGCAGCGGAATGCAATTGATGTTTGCTGGGCGCCGGAGAGTACGAAGATGGCGATTATGAAGGAGTTGGAAGTGTTTCATCTGGCTGAGCCCTGATGGCCTGGAGAAACGGGCTCATATTTCTACACCATGAATCATTTTCACATACTTTGCACTATCTCCCATATCATGGATGTCAGAAACATTCACTTCTTATCCCTAGCTGCACTAAACTGCCAAATAAGACATATCCATACGCGTGATCGCTTACCGCATCCCATCATTGTTAAATGTTGACTTGTCTTCCAGAAGTAACACACTCTCCCTGTTCTTCCCCACGATCCACATATTCCACCTGGATCCTCCAACTTTAATGCCATCTCCCCGCGATGTCGAATCCCTCGGTTGTTTCAATCCGGAGCAGATCCTCGGCATGGGCAGAACAGGATTCGTAATCCGACAAGGCGACCTCGCCATCAAGCTCCCTCTCAAGTTGGACATAAGCAGCGACGAAGCCGTCTCCGCGAACATTGAATCCCTTCAACGCGAGCAATGCATCTACCAGCGCCTTGAAAAATACGACGGCGTGGTTCCCTTGCCTCGAGTTCTCCGAAACAACAACGACCCTTCGGGTGATGGAAAACGGAGATCTCCGGTCCTATTTGAGCCAGAATAGTAGTACTAAGCTGTCAAAACATCTCCAATTGTCCTGGTTCCGCAAAATGGCTCGCACCCTGGCATATATCCACGAGCGGCGGATTATCGTAGCAGATATAGCCAGTCGGAACTTTCTTCTCGACTCTGAGTTATCGATCAAAATATGCGACTTTACGGAGTCCATCCTCCTTCCTCATGAGACGTGTATGGGAAACGCAGACGTGGACGGATATTCAACACGGACTGATATCGGCCAGCTGGGGTGCGTAATATACGAGGTCATTGCTGGGGAGAAATGCGACTTTGACATCTTCAAAGATATCCCCCCAGAAGAATACGGGGGGAGATGGCCTCAAAGGGCAGATCTGCCTAGTACGCAGGGTATCTGGCTTGGGTCGATAATTGAGAAGTGTTGGACAGAGGGCGCGTTCAACACTGCTCTCGATCTGTGTCAAGAGCTAGAGAACATCGGAATCCGGAACGAGCCAGATGAGATACTGTCGCCGTCCAGTAACTTCAACTTGCTATCCGTGGTCCAGTGGGTGACGACGGCATACCGCCAACACAGTTTCTGCTATACGACGACGTTAGCGATAACACTGAGTGCATTTGCGGTTTGCACTTGGACTGGGAAGCGTAATTGAGCCCTTGTTTTGTATATTGCGATAGAATCAGATGGCAAATGAGACTGAAGAATCTACAGCTCAATATCGAGAAAAGAGGAGGGCTTTTATCTACTCGCATAGAGCAATATCATGAAACCATCGAAATATCTATAAAACACCCCTTTCTTGCGGGACAGTGTACCCGGCTACTTCCGGGTGCGTAGTCTGTAGTAAGTCGGAGGTCGGTATTCAGTAAGCAAAAGGGGTAAGGGTGGATTCCCAACGGAAAGGGAAAGCTGCCGCCCTGGCTAGAAAATCAGGTACTGTACATATGCCTTAGGGTGTATTCAATCAGGATACTTAGTAGACTGTTTGGTAGTGCTATGCACAGCGCATGGCTTCTAGACCAGGTCCATCGACGTCACCGAGTTAGTCATCTGGTTACCCCGTGGGGAAATACGTTAAATAAGGTTAAAGAGAGGTTGGTTTAACAAGGTCCATTGGTGTATTTCCGATCTATGGATGAAGTGTAGGTATGTGATGCCGAGAGATGGCAGTCACGACGAAGAGGCAGATGAGGTATCTTCAGGGAATATCAGAATATCAGAACAAATCCGACCGTAAATCAAACACATGCAGCTGTACACCGGTCCACGTAAGCCGACTCCCAACTCCGTAGTATGTATGCATATCCCCATAATTAAGTTGTATGTACTAGAAGTAGTAATATCGTCAAGGCATGTGACCCCCCGTCGCTTTAAATTCGAACATCATCTGGCTATCCAGCAAGATGAATGACTCGTAACGCAGACCGCGCTCGCGCTGGTAGATCTCCGACCACACGGGCACGCTGCCGTTCCAGACGCTGGCGTACCCGTCGAACAGGCTGCGCCAGTAGCAGGCCTCGGCTGCCTTGGTCAGGTATCGGTCGCGGAAGGTGCGCACGCTGTTGTCGGCGATGCGCTGCGCCAGGCCGGAGTCGTCCAGCAGCGGGCGCATCTTGTCGGACAGGTCGCTGAAGTCGCGCTCCACTTCGACGTAGTTCTGATTGGGGCCGTCGGGGACCAGCAGGTAGTGGTGGTGTTGGATGTATTGTAGTTTATGGGCGACGATCACCGAGTTGCAGGCTTGGCGGTATTTGAGAGACCCGGAGTACGAGCGACCTATTCTGTCAGTTTTTTTTTTTTTTTCCTCGCAAAAAAAGTTTTGATGGAATATGGAAGTTTACCTTCGACATGCGCGATGAACATGTAGCGACAATGGTCCTCCATGCGCAGGATATTGGTGCGGTCGTCCCAATCGACCTGCTTGACGTCGCCCCAGGGCTGATCGCGGGCGGCCTCCATCAGCGCGCGGCGCAGCTTGGGGGCAAAGCTGGGTTTTCCGCGCCAGACCAGCTGCCGCTTCTTCTCCGCCCAGGAGAGGTCGGCTCGCCGGATGCGCTCGACGACCTGGTCGTAGGGGCCGATGGAGTTCTGGGGGTTCTCCCAGGCCCAGTAGCCGAAGTCGGGCATCAGCCAGACGGCCTCTTCGGCAGCGGAGCGGGCCAGCACCCAGACGGGGTTGTCGGAGTCGGTGACGTCGTCGACTTTGTCCTCGACGGAAAAGACAAACTCGACGTCCGGGCGGGCGGCGCGATCGGCGTCGGCGACCAGCGCGCGGTGGATGGAGCTCAGCACGGCGAGGATCTTGCGGCGATGGTCCTCAGCTTTGGCGCGGGCGGCCACGACGTGCAGCTCGCCGCGGTGGATGAAGGCGCGGGCCATGCCCCATTCCAGGCGGATCAGGTCGAGCTCCTCGGCGGACAGGGCGCCGTGGGATTGCCAATAGGCGACGGCGCGGACGGTGTCTTCGAAGAGGCCCGGGAAGGCGGCTTGGCACTGGCGGCGATCAAGGGCCTCGTCGTTGGCGTGGCGGGCGGCGTCAAATTCCCATTTCGGCGATGCAGACGAGGCGGGGGGTGGGAGGGCGCAGGACAGGCAGCTGGCGCATTGGAAGGTGGTGGAGGTCTGGCATGCGCAGTGGCCGGCGGGGATGAGCTGGGTCAGGAGAGGATGGATGTAGTCGCGGTCGGAATTGACGCCATACCAGATGGCGAGGATGGCGAGGGTGCTGAGCAGGCCGGCGAGGTAGAAGCAGTAGAGGCAGGAGGCTTGTCGCAGGCGCCATCTAGAGCAGCTGGGGAGGGCCATGGTGTGGCAGGATCATGGTGGATGAGAGAGAGGAAGGAAGAAGGAAAGAGAAAGGAAGAAGGAAAGAGAAAGGAAGAAGAAAGGAAGAGGAAGAGGAAAGGAAAAGGAAGAAGAAAGAGAAAGAAAGTATAGCGAGCTTCAGGGGAATGACGCGGCGAGCAGCCAAGCTTTGCTGCTTATTGAACCAGAAATTGAACCAAAACCAACCCCTTTCCAGTTGCAGCTCGTAACGACCCACAGCCCGTTTCCCGCGGATCGGAATTCAACTTCTGTACTCCCTGGTCTACCCAGTCTACCTATATCTACTCGAACAGACAAGCTCCCGCTAAGACAAAAACCCCGGAAAATGCCACCTGCCTCACATCTCACAGAGTACTTGTACTCTCTCCAGAGCGATGGAATTACGCCGATCCTCGACCAAAGTCGAATAAATTATTCACCCCATCTTTGGTTTCAACTCACCGAGATCGTCGCGGTTGACGTAACTCGCCCGCCAAGCAGGGTTTTAAGGGCAAGGATCCACGGGGAGATCTCGCTTCTTTCTCGGTCTTCACATGAATTCAACATTCAACACATCTGCAGAGGACTTGACTTGGTGGCCGAATGCAGTACAACGAATGAAACCATCTAACGCCGTCGTGCATCCATAGCCGTCAGACTGTCCCTCTGTCCAGTGTCCGTATACCCATCCAAGTAAGTTAACCACTCCACAAACTATGCCAAATGGTCAATCCCTAACGGAGACTGAGAATCTGACACGCCTGACATGCCTGGTCTGTGCGAGGATCCCCATATAATGGGAGAATTCCACCATCATACATGCTCGAACACTAACTAAAACGACAGAGTCTGAAACAGGAGATGCGCTTGCGCATCTATTTTAATTCAATCCCACTTAGTGCCTAAGTTGCCTAACCATGAAATGACTAGGACAGAAGGACAGAATCAAAACGAACAAAGACCAAACAGACCCCCCCCTGAGGCTGAGCCAGCGGATCCAGTGGAACAGAATGTCTTGCCCTAGCTTAAATTACTCTATTTCTGACTTACACTCTGCAGGAAATATAATATAACTGGACTACTGCCTCTCTACCAGGACACTACAAGATGAAACAGATCGCAACTTTCCATTTTCCGATTGTACTCGAACAGGAGTAAGTATGTACTCGAAAATACTAAGCAAGCAAACAAACAACAACGCAATAGACAAAAAAGAAAGAACGCAAAACAAACAAACGCCATTCACTTGGACTCCGTTTGAAACACAATTTTTTTTTCTTTTTCTTTTTTTTCTTTTTTTCTTCTGTTTTGAAAAAAAAAGAAAAGAACAGTCAAACAACGCCACATAAAACAGAACAAGACCTCATCATGATAAAAAAAAGAAAAATAAAACACCACAGGAACCCCCCCCCCCCCTACTCTACTCCGGCTGGCCCAGCAAGATACTGAACTGCCCTCCGGCAGCGGCAGCCAGCATCTTCTTGCCCGCGACATGTTTCCCATCGACAAGGATGGGCAGGACGATCTCGTCCGTAGACGAGGGCTTCCCAGCCTGACACTGGGCATTAAAGCCCCACGAAAAAGCCCTCCCATCCTTGTCAATAGCGAACGAGTGGTCGGTGCCGGTCGTTGCGAAGACGACGTCCTTCAAGGACGGCACGGCGTGCGGCAGCAGCGAGATGCGCGGCCGGTCGCGCTCGTCGTAGATCACCGTCTCCCGGGACAGAACGGCCGGGTCGTAGCCCAGGGCCTTGTTTTCGATGCGCCCCCAGGTCAAGCAAGCCCCGTCTTGCGTCACCGCTAGACTGTGGTCTTTGCCGCCCTTGATTTGCACGAGTTTGCGCCCCTTGGGTAGACTGCGGATCCGAGTCGGGTAGGTGATGATGGCCCCGTTGGTACCCGCGTTGGACGAGATGGCGAGTTGCCCGAAGTTGTTGGACCCCCAGCCGTAGACGGCGCCCGTGCGCTGGATCGCGAATGAGTGGTACATCCCTGCGCCGATGTCGATGATGCCGACAGGGAGAGCGCACGGGGCGGGGAGGAGAGGGTCGACGGAGCGAGACCGGCTGGTGCGCCGGCGGCCGAGCTGGCTTTGTTCGTTGCAGCCCCAGCTGTAGACGGTGCCGCTGGAGGTCAAGGCGAGCATGTGCTGGGCGCCGGAGGCTAGCTTGGTGACGTTGGTGAGGCCGGGGAGGAGGAGAGGCTCGATTTGGTGGGTTGAGTTGGTAGGAGAGAAGCCGATCACGCCGTTGTTGCCCTATACTATCGTTAGTATGCTTTGAGCGGGGGGGAGGGGGAGGGGGAAGGGGAACGTACTCTGAAGGTACCCCAGCCGTAGACGAGGCCGTCGGTAGTCAAAGCGAAAGTAGCGCTGTCTGTCGCAGAAAGCTGCGCAAAGACGGTTCCCTTGGGGAAGAGAGAAGAGTCGATAGAGGAGGGGGTAGCCTCTCTCAGGTTCAAAGTGACGTCGTCGTCATCACTGCTGGCACTTTCATGTTTAGCATCGACATCACTCATATCCTCGTCTTTGATCTGAGTCTGAGACTGAGACTGGGGATCTTCCGTGGTATCTCTACCCAAGGCAGCATCGTCATTCACACCCCAGGTCAAGATCTTGTTGTCATGAGTCAAAGCGACGGAATGCACACCACCGACAGCCACCTGGACGACGCCGACAGACGCAGCCGCCAGGTTGGCATTGAGCACGGGACGAGCGAACTCGGACTTGTGCCACAGGTTGCCGAGACCCAGCTCGCCGTAGCAGTTGGTACCGCAGGCATAGACGTCGACCTTCTGGCTGGGCACGACGTTGAGGATGTCAAAAGACGCTGTGTCACGGTTAGTTCTGCAGCCGCTGCGACTAAAACGGAAGCACGACTTACTTCTCTGGCGCTTCGCGGCCCTTGCAGGGGTTTCGGGAACTGCTGCCGCTCCCGCCGTAGCTTTACGCTTGCGGTCACGCAAGGCGGTGCTGGTGGAGGTGGTGGGCGCTGCTGAGGCGCTGGGGGCGCGCTTGATACGTTGGGAGGTGCGTAGCGCAGCCATCTTGCCGAGAAGAGTGTGGAGAGTGGATGAGGAGAGAGATGTATAAGAGGGTTTGGGAACGAAAGGTGGCTTGGTAAAGAGACGAGGGTTGAAAGAGATGCATGCAGAGAGATAAAGAGAAGGCTTGTTGTGGGAAGTTTCGTTGTTGCAGACAAGACAAGAAGTATGTAAGAAAGAGGTCAGACAAAACAAAGGAAAGGGTTACATGAAACAAGCAGAAATTGACAAGGACTTCATAATACTGTGCTAGGTGAAGACAAAGACTACTGTTGCTATTCACCATCCGGCTTCATCGCGGTGGAAACATCCTTGATATCGAATTACGGGTGATCTACGGTGAATTGCCGGCTCGGAAGACTAACCGAGAGAGCCTCCCATTCACTATTGTTGGTCGACCTTATTCTGGCTGAAAACGGTGTGGAATTATTCAGAACTATATTCTTCAGTGACAAGGAAGCATTAATAGAAGATAGGTACCGGCAAGCCAAGCATGACTGCATGAGACTGCTTCAGGACACCAGCTACACCAGGCATTGGCTAGATTAAACAGTAGATCATACACCATGACAAGCACACAAAATGACCAGATTAGTCTGCAGTCTGTATCTGACAGACCACAAGAGTCAGAAGAAGTGATTGCCATCATCCAATAGTTTTGACATTCCTCAAAGTATCAGTATTCTTTCGAAGCTTGACCCTAGGATGCCACCGGAAATTGGTGAAGCTTCGAGAACTGGCCTAATTTGAAACCGATCCTTGCGTACTGGCTGTTCCGGATTTTAAAAGTCCTTGACCCACCCTGTTGGTCTTCACTACTCGCGCAGGGGACAGTCGACAAACCAGCCGAGGCATATCCATATCGGGAGGTTGATTGTCCACTAGTCAATGCCCTTGCAAAAATTTCCCTTCGTTCTCTAGAAACAAAACAGGAGCTATGCTAGGCAATGGAGACGGGAGAATAAACAACAATCAAGCACCTGTGACCTGCATATTGTCCGACAATTCAGGCTATTAGATAAAGCAAGGTTGTGATATTGCAGTTCGGCACTGAATAGCATCGGTTGAAATAAGCATCCTCTACATTTCTCCATGGCTTGTTTTATTCAGTTCATTCTAAGTAATAGTTCTGTTAGGTACATGCCTCTGTCAATGTGATATTACAGTGTGATCCTCAATGATCAACATATACCGTATCAATTGCCATCCCAAACATGTCCGCCAACGTAAGCCTACAAACCAGCACCTCAAGCCCGAAGACCCAGCGGCTCAATGCGTGTCACAAAAATTCTTTGCACATTTGAAACAGGGCTGCGTAATATAGGAGAGCTGGAATGTATGTACATTGTACAGTATGTACGTCAAGTAGATCCGATCGGCGCAAGGGATACCGGCATTCAATTGCGCAAGTAAACAGGAAAATAGCTAGCTAGTCTAAGTGATCCACTGAATATTGCTCCTCCTCCTCCTCCTCCTCCTCCTCCTCCTCTTTCCAGCCTTCAAATCGAATTCTCTTTCCCTAGGAATGAAATACTTAAGGATAAATTCGTTCCCCCGCCCCCTCCCCTGAGGCCTATCAGCTAGCTCCCCTTTCTCGCTCGCTCAACTTCAATTCAAGACACCTAGACATGCGTTCCACTGACGGCCCCCAGGTCACTGTCTCGATAGTGCCAGAGCATGCGCGAGGGTCGGGGCCCTACAAGCTAGGAGATAGAGAGGCGATGGAATATGCCGCCGGAACGGAGTATCCTGAAGGAGGACGACACGCATGGGTGGTGGTGTTTGGCGTGTGGTGCGCGCTATTCCCGACCTTCGCCATCATGAACATCACTGGACTGCTGCAGGAGTGGTTAGAAGATCACCAGCTCCAGGAGTACTCCACGGCGTCGGTGTCTTGGATCTTCAGCTTATACAACTGTCTTTTCTGGCTAGGTGGTATCCAAGCAGGTGGGGAGGCCAGGCCTGCCATGCTGCTATCTAACACTGTCTAATGATCGTCTCAATTAGGACCGCTGTTTGATACCTACGGGCTGAAATTCACCTTTGTTCCCGGCTGTATTGGCATGTCAGCTGCTATTATGGCTTTGAGCGTCTCCGAAGGTATACATACCTACATACCTACCTATACACCAACCCACCCCCAAACCGAAACCAGTAAACTAACAACCCCCCCCCCAGACTACTACCAATTCATCCTCGGCTTCAGCATCCTCGGCGGCCTTTCCTCCTCCGCAATCCTAACCCCCAGCCTAGGCTCCATCAACAACTGGTTCTTCAAGCGCCGCGGGCTCGCAACAGGCGTCGCGACCACCTCCGGGGGGATCGGCACAATCGTCTTCTCCGCCCTGAAAGGCGCTCTACAGAAACGAATCGGCTTCCCATGGACCATCCGCGTACTAGGCTTCATCGCCATCCTCTTCTACGCCGTCAGCCTAATGCTGGTCCGCACTCGGCTCCCGCCCAACAAAGCCGCCGGCAGCAGCTCCATCGACCTGCGGTGTCTCCGCGAACCCGTGTTCACCATCGCTTCGCTGGCGATCTGTTTCGCCGAGATAGGCATGATGGTTGTGATTACGTATCTTCCATCGTATGCGTCGTCGCATGGCTTGCAGGGGCCGCTGGAGTATAATCTGATGTCGATATTCAGCGCGGCGCTGATCATGGGGCGGGTCGTGCCGGGCATAGTAGCGGACCATTGGGGGCGGTATAATGTGATGATAGTAACGGGGAGCGTGAGCATGCTTCTTGTGTTTGCGCTGTGGATGAAGTCAGCCGAGAACACGGCCGCAATTGTCACCTTTGCGGCCCTGTTTGGGTTCTGGAGTAGTCCGGCCGTTGGTCTCTCGCCGGTGTGTATTGCGCAGATCTCGCGCACTGAGGACTATGGGAAACGGTACGGCACGACCACGGCGATCTTCGGGCTGGCGATTTTGGTGTCCATCCCTGTGGCAGGGGAAATTCTGGGGGCGCAGAATCCGGGGAAATCAGGCGAGGAGACGGACTATAGTGGGTTGGTTATATTCTGTGGAGCGGCGTATGCTGCGTCGACGCTGATGTTGATGGTCACGAAAGTTGTTAGCGTCGGTTGGAGTGTAAGGAGGATATTCTGAGGGCAATAGAGAGCCTAGAGACTTATAGATATAGATGATGCTAGATATTTGCTATATAGAGTCGTGGTAGAGAAAAGATGAAGGCATCCACGCCTTTTCTCCCAGATCATTCCTAATGACATCAATCCCTTCCATACACAGAAAAAATGGAAAAGTCTGCCAGAAGAGGCAAACTGTTCTGGGATCAACCATCCCTTCAAAACCGGTTCGGTTCGACGACCCGGACGCGTGTGCGCCATCTGAGAAGCATGTGGCCGAACATATTTGAGCTAGGCCAAGAAACGCTTGGAATGCTGCGTGACTCTTTGCCCCTTTGGGTGTCAATCTATGAGTAGACAGAGAGAAGATGAGGTGGACGTATGGTACTGGTGAAATAGTAAAACGGATTCATATCCTATCACTGAATCCCTCGATAAATATAAATGTATAAATCCAACGGAAACATATCCGCCTAAAAATGAGTGCCAATTGAGCTAATCAGAAGACGCCTGCCATGCTTTTAAGAACCAACCAGGGTATAAGTCTCCAAACGCCCTGCAGAACCAAACCAACTCGCCTCGCATCAATATCTCGTATTACCTTGCACTGTACGGGAGCCCCGGTGTCGTCCTCCGGCCGGGGTGTCGTCAAAATCTAATTCCGGGCTTATAACAGGCCGTCGACTGTGGCCGTCACGCGACCGACCCATGGCCTGACGGAGCAGCCCGTCCGCCTCGTCATCCAGCTCCATCTCGACCTTCTGCAGCGTCGCGGATTCGCCTAGTACGGTCTGCGAGTCCACCTGAGGGACGTCGTCGGTCCATTCCTCAGCGTAGGACTCCTCCAGAGGGACTCGCCGTCGTGAAGACTTGCCCTTCCCCTTGTCTCGCAAGCCGCGCCCGGAATTCCGGCTGGATGCAGATTTGGCGCTCTCTGGCGTCGAGTCCTGGCCTTGGCCTTCTAAAGCCCAGATCTCGAGCGCACGAGATAGGAGCGTGCCGGCAATACCGGCGCCCCCGGCAGCGTCGCCGCCACCACTGGCACCCAGAACACGTACGGCTTCGTGGAGCGCAGTGACGGCTTCCATGGTTCGACCGAGCTCCAACAATACCAGACCGCGCGCAGTGTGCAGCGATCCGATGAGCCCGCGATCCTCGTAGCCCCCGACCCCAGATGCAGAAACGCCAGACGCATGGCCACCGCTTCCCCCCAGGAACGGACTGTATCCGATGCTTGTACCAGCGGCTCCGATTCGGAGACATTCATCAAACTCGCTGAGCGATTCCGTAAAGCGGCCAATCCGGCGTAATGCGTGGCCCAAATTGGCCCGCGTTGCTACCCAGGCTCCCGGTTCGCAGTGAAGCGACGTGGCCAGCGCAAGGGACTGCTGGAAAAGCTCTATAGCGCTTTCCAGCTGGTTCTGGTGGTAGAGTACAACGCCGAGTTCGTTAAGAACCAGAGGATCGCCGCCTAGCGAGTTTCCTTCGGTTGGAGACGGTATATCGGTGATCGAGGTGATGGAGCCAGACGGGGCGCCCGTCGACATGGCGTAGGCCGCACACAGATACTCGTGGGCCAGCGACATATTGTTCAACGCCAAATGCTGCATGCCAAGGAAGAGCTGCGGCAAGTGACTACCCTGGAACAGTCTCGCGGCCGTGCTGTAGGCAGCGATGGCCTGGTCGTGCTCGCCCTCGGCGGCGAAGGTGTGCGCAAACCCAATCCATGCGGGCGCCGAGTGTGGATCCAACAACGACGCCTTCGAGAAGTACCGACGTGCCTCGGCCACCTTGGAGACCGACAAATAATAGACGCCGATGGCTAGGTAGGTGTAGGGCTCTTCTGGAGCGTGGTCGGCCAGCGTGTGTGACAAGAGGAAAAGCGAGTTCGTAGCCCCTGTTTCATACAGACATGCCAAATGCAACGGATACACTGAAGGTGCGTGTCCCAGGTGGTTCTGAGCGGACAGATGAGGGGCCGTAGACGTGGTCAGAGCTGTAGAGTCCTCCGAGTTGGACAAGATCGACGAGGTAAGCTCTAGAGCCTCTGCAAAGCGACATTGTGTGTAGAGGGCCTCGGCGCGCGAAAGGAGGATATCGGGATTGTCCGCGAGGTTGTAATGTGTCGACAGGGTTTCCGTGGCGTCGGAGAGGATCGAGGGCGACGAATATTTCGACAAGCGAGTCGTGTACAGCATCTTGGTGAAATGGGCCGCCTCCTGCGCAATCGACGGGTCCGGACAGCCGACCGAGTCGAAGTCCAGCGATTCCAAGAATTCCAGCTCCTCCGCCGGCGACATGAGCGAGTTTTTCATCAGCTGGTCGAAGGCCTCGAAGCATTGCACGTCGATGCGCACGGCATCCTTGTAGCAGTCGCGAGCGCGGTCAAAGGCGTTCTGCTTCGCAAAGCACAGTCCTCGCAGGTAGCACATGGCTGCCTCAAACCGGATATTATTGTATTCCTCCCGATCTCGATCATCGCCGGGGTCGAGACGCGCCGGCGCAGCAGTCTTGCCATGCCGTAGGTTGACGCGGCCTTTCCCGTTGACGTGCTGTAGTTTGCGGCGGCTGTTGGTGCCACGGAAGAGATGAGTTGGATTATGATCGCCGAGTATCGCGAGCGCTTGTTCGAAGTGGTTCTGCTTGATGTAGCAATGGGCCGCCAGGTATCGACAGGCGGCGCTGCGGGAGATCAGGTCTTTGCGGGTCAGAAGGGCCAGGGCACGGGTGTAGTTGGTATTGGAAAAATGGACCTGAGCGAGCCAGAATGCATCGGAGTCGCTGTCTTTTCAGTTCAAATCGTCAGAATCGAGGGAGGAATCACAGGCGCGGGGAGCGGTCTCACTGGTCAAGGCGAAGACTTTGTCGCCAATGTAGACGGCCGAATCGAACTGGCCGCGATTCAATGCGTCCTGCCGCCAGTTGCGCAGGAACCGGTCCATGTTTGCTCAGCGGCGAGTGTGTTTAGCGAACGAGGGAATGAGGTTGAGGAGGTACTGGCAGCCACGGTGTCGCAGAGGCATGAGGGAGGGGCGACGGAGGTTGCGGCGTAAACAATTCCAGAGCGGCACTTCTCCGAGGGCGATTGCGAGGAAGGCCAAGTTAGCGAAAGGTAAAGTAGAGAAAAGGGCTCGATCTACGCCCACAGAAGACTGCGACGGTCCGAAGCGCAGGAAAGGCAGGGCGAGATGAAGAGACAAAGGAAGCCGCCATCGGTGGAAATTCCCGGCGCGTCGGTGTGGCACGTGCGCCGCCGCCTTTTGTTTACTTCTTGTCGATAGCATCAACATTGATTCAGACACAATTAAACCGCACATTCGCTATTCCAAGCAACGAAATTATACAGAACAAAGCAATAGATTGCTACTACTTGGCAAAAGTATCGTGTCTACAGACGGCCAAACCCAAGCCAGAGAAACGCTACGATGTACGATCCGCGCACAATCCAAACTAATTCCAACAAACCACAACAAACATGACTCATGAGATTAGAATAACACATATCTTAGCGGAACAGCAAGAGCCAACCAAGTCAACAGAGATGCGAGAAGTCAAAGCGCCGTTTATCAAGCCAAGTATTTCGAATGAATCTACCCACATCGTATTTACAGACCATTGGCCATGCTGGAGCTCAGCGAGAAAGCGTACCAGACCGACGCAACCAAGGCAATGGCATTCAGATGAATGGACATGGCATGGTTTCGCGAGAATCTGCGATTGACCTCGTCCAGTTTGCCTGGATCCGTAGGGTTGGGACTGCTTCCCTCGTTCGCTTGTTCTGTACGACCGAGTGATTGATTAAGCACGTTTCTTTTTTCTGATTCGTAGAAGACAAGAGAATTATTCATGGAAATGCAATGGCTGGACACACAAGAAGCACAGAATTGACGAAAAATGGCAGGCAGATTTGAAACCGCGACATACCTTGCAGAGACCTTCTGACAACAGCCGTCCGCGATGTTCGAGGACCATAAACAAACCAGTTTACAATACCCGTGATGAACACGATCGCCATGGGAATAGCATCCAACGGGTGTTTTGCGAAAGATCCGAGGCTATACGGAGGGCGCGTCATGGCCGTCAAGAGAGCCAACCCGGTCTGACAGCGGAAGTATGCCGGAAAAACACGGTTCTGAAGCACGATGAATTCGCGCATAGGCAGAGCTTGGTAGCATATTTTGGTATTCACAAAGCTCTATGACAGGTACCTACTCAGTTTCCGATCGGAAAGAATTCGCCGCAACGGGATTTACCTGGTAGATCTCCGCTCCGAGCAGCGATCCATAGCAAAGAAGATGGTAGGGAAGTAGGTTGCGCACTGAGTCGAGAATCGCTTGCATGAGAAGCGGGGATTGGGCACCGTCAAGCTGGAAATCCGGGATGATGCGTCTGGATCTATGGCGTAGCTAAAATTAGTTCTGTCATCAAGTGGTGGTTGAGGAATGAGGATAGAGAACGACCAGTCAAGGCGAATAAGTCGGATTAAATGCATCAGCATCGATCCTGGGAATTAGGATGCCCGGGATAATCGTCTAAATGAGCAGATTCTCTGTCATCCAGGCATTTCTAATCATTTGAATCGTATGGTTCCCAAGGCTGGCAACATTAGGTGCCATATTGGCTGGATCGGATAAGCTAACAGTATGGGAAATGTAGCTGATCCTTCGGCGTCGGCATTTAGGGTCCAGAAACAACTCTGGCGGAGAAGATAAGTCGGTGAGACGACCCACAGAGTTGCTGCCTGCTTATTCCAAAGCCCGATTCCTGTCTGTTCCGCGTCTTTCGAACTTGGCTGGAATCCGGCTTCAGGGCACGCTGGTCACGGGATCCCCGCCTTCTCTGTCGTTCTCTGTCTTTTTCTTGCTGCTTCTGGTCCTCTACCGATTGTATCCCTCCATCCCCCTCTCCTCGTTCACCATTCGCGCCGGCTCCCCGCTTTGATATGGTCGTACAAATGGCTGGCTCGACCACCTCAGCTTCATTCACATGGCGGTGGCTGACTGGCCAGTTGACATTCCAACTTCGAGCCACATCGGATCGCTGAGGCGGGCCATCCATTAGCTGAGAGCTTTGGCCAGAGCTTCCCTACTTGTGACGTGTTTATGCAAATTCTAACCCGGCCACCCCAAGGCCAGATTGCCCAACAGGCAGCCAGAACAGAATCCCATCGCGTTGGCTGCCATTGGAGAGCGCCAAACTGCATGCAGCGGTATTGGCCCACGGGCCCGGCGTCCTGCTTGTCCCCCATAAACGAGGCTGTACTGCTGTCTAGTGCCACTGCAGTCATTTCAGAATTAGCCTGACAAATTACCTGCGCATAATGGCAGCATTACATCAGTTTAGGTTTATGGCCGGCCCCAATCAAATCGGCGGCTGCCTGGGTCTCGACTAGTTATTGAAGACCATCCTGACCCATCCCCGACTATGACAGACGGAAACCCCCAACATGGCCTATATTCGGAGCCCTGAAACGGATCACCCGGATATTGAGACCGAAGGAGAAGGGATGGCTTTCAGCCTGCCCTATACAGGGGCTGTCTAGTGGAAGGGATCCCACGCACGGAACTTATAGATATCCGATGACTGACGCGCTATCATAAATTGCTTTTCTATTGTGCACAATTCCGCATCTCGGATGGCCCCGGGGAATGCAGTATGGGTCGCGCAAGACCAGCCTTCCACTCAGATCCTTGCTGCGAGAGGCAAGAAAATGAATTAGGCCATTCATTGGGATTGGTTTGATCGACATATATCGGCGTCTAGTGTTCGGCCAGAAGTTATTCTCGATTAGCTCAAACGATATGCGCTAGTTACTAAATATACGATGGGTTTTATCTGATCCACTCATGATGCTCTGCGTCGGCAACTCGCATGTATTGGCCGCGCAATATCTTTCGAAAATGTCGTGGACCAACCTGTACTCCAACCTAATACAAGTTCGCGTGGCTATCGGGGGTCACGGATCGCCCAAGGTATTGGCCTTCATCGTCCAGAGAGCGTTGCATTGTTGAAGTACCTCTCGGCGAAGGAGACAGTACAACCCGAGCTGGCCCCAGTTTCGCGTGTATTGGAATACCGTCCGTATACCGACTAGCCTTTCTCAGTCAGATCTGCCTTAAGAAGGTCAGAGCATCTGCTGAGCAACCCTATAAACTCGGTGGCTCTTTGGCTGACTAGCGAATAGCAGCCGCGGTACAAGGTTCAGCGATGGTCTCGCCTTTGAATCAGATAAACCACTGTCTCTGATCTTTTATAAAAAGCTCTGACCATTATTGGGACCCGACTTTCAGCGGAAAGTGTTACAACCAGTGCTACCTTTCTTCACCCCGCTGATGTACCGATCTTACAACTCTTCCAATACAGAAAGCCCCATTCATATTCTATTCGTATCATTTCAAATAATCGCAACAGCTTGGCTTAATCTGAGGACAGAAAGCACAGGTTCTTAAACTGCCTGGTATCTACAAAATGAGGCAACAAATTGTAAAGGATGAACTGGTCACCGGCTCGATGGGCCAAAAACAAGACCCAGTTGAGAGACGGAGACTACAAAATCGACTCTCACAGCGGAATCACCGTAAGCTACTTCGTCCCGTTTCTTGACCATGACCGAAGAGCTGATGTCCGCTGCAGGCCGCAAGATACGCGACCGCATCGCCAAACTTCAAGAGCGTGTCATCGCCAGCGAGCTGCGGGCTGCCGCCAGTCTGAATGGCTGGGGATACCCGAACACAGGTCCTTCATTAGATCCTGTTCCTCCGCACGAGGTCGATGGGAACACAATCCCGCCGGCTTCAGAAAATGTGCCTCATTTCGAACCGTATTACCCTGCTCCGGGAGTCTGTCCTGCCTGCAGTAACTCCATGGGGAGTATACCTATCCCATGCTCCCAGGCTCTGACCCCTTCTATATATGGCTCTCCCCCCAAGGAGCCCGAATCGGCCCACTCATCGCCTCCCTCTATAATGAATGGCTTTTATGAGGCCGGGTTGAATTTTTCTGGCCCTGATCTTTCGGCCCTCAGCAATTTTCCGGTGGCCGAGCTGAATGGGCCGTTCCCTTCGGACTCCTGGGATCAAACACCGCGTTCGTCGAGCGCGTTATATTATGTCGCTACCGGTGAGTTGTCGAATATCCCATCAACCTCTGCCAGAATACCTAACAAGCATAGAGGCATCGCTCCCACAGATCATGCAAACGCTGGGCTCAGGGGCTTCGAGGACCAACGCACTCATCCTGATCCCGCAAGCACAGGGGACAGGGATCTCCGCGTCCTCGCCCATGTCCCAGTCCCCGACTTCCGTAGAGTCGGCGCCGTCTATCAGCCGTTTGAGTATGCAGGGCTGCGGATACCAGTTCCAGGGCCCTGACGTGGCAGTTGTATTGCCAAACCCGGGGCTTTGTCCTATGCATTTGACCCAAAATTGTCCGCCGGCGATGTTATGAAATGCTGCACATGCTGGATTTGCCTGTGGGATGCAGAAAGTTCAATTTCCTGTTAATTGAATTTATGATGACATGACCAAAACTGTATGGAATGAAGGAATAGGTCCATGTTATGAAGTCCCAAGAGTACCATGCCCATGCAAACAAGTTACAGCTATATAATCGTCTTCAAACTCTCCTTCACTCTAGAGATCGTAAACATACTAAACCAGCCCTTGGGCATCGCCTCCTGTCCCGCCCATTCCCAAAGTCCCAACCCGCTTGCAGAATTCCATCATCTTTCCTAGGCGGCCTCCAACGGGCGGACTTCCAAGTACGATCCCCGACCTCCAAAACCATACTTCCGAAGAACGACTCAACATTAAGCCTGTACTCCGCGATGTTAATCGCGTAATTCCCAGAGATACTGCAGTCAACGCTCTTCACCAGAACAAACAGCCTCCTAGACAGCAGTCCAGAGAGTATCGAGACGCGGCGATGCATTGATTTACCGGTGCAGGTACCGAATTTCCACAGCTCTCTCGCCCCTCTCCATATTCAAATCCAAATCCAAATCCATCCCATTCCTATTCCGAAATCTATTTCACATTCAGGTATACTAACACCTTTATCTATCTAGCCCGAAAACTTCTCCTGTGGCCTTGCCCCAACTACGTCCAAAACGCCGGCCGCACACTCTACCCAGACCCATCCCATATTGTCATACTCACAAAAGCAAATTAACGAATAAACAAACACCAACCTATGAAATCAGCAAACAGGCCGAAACATCCAAACCCTCGAAATACCGCCCCTCGGCCGCCTCACTCAATAGTAAATGAATCGTTCAACACCTCCATCGCGTTGTGGATTGTGAATACAACAGCCCTGGGTGTTCGTTGGAGATAACGGGCGGTGGGAAGAGAGCTGTCCGGTTGGATTCGAGCGGTAGTTGGTTCTGCTTGGAGGATATCTTAGGGAGAGTATGCCTGCATTCTAGGTTGAAATTCACATTAAATCCAAGAGGCAGTAAATGACATTGAGATATACAGCCGTTAATATTCAAAACCAAATGATATATATATACTGTGCTCCAAAACCGATAACCTGCCAACTACCCTTAGATCAGACAAACCAGGCCCAACCAAAACAAACCATACAAGTCATTAAATACCTAAGTGAAGAGAAAAGGCCCACGCCGTACCATCTACCAACTATGCGCCAGTTATGCACCTCTAACTCCACAAAGGAGGATGGATATATTCAGCCGCTCGGTCCAAGATATTAGGAATCGACCATTCGCCGCTCGTCGAGCTCTCGGGCGTCGGAGGGGGCAAAGATCCAAGACTGGGTGTCATGGCAGCCGAGGAGACAGGGGGGACGAGAGAGCCCATGGTACCAGAGGGGTTCATGTATGCTGGTGAGCCATGATTGGAGGCGAGATTGGTCTGCGTGCTGAATGCTGCCTCTAGTTTCTCCAGAGCCCGGAGGGTCTTGGTTAATGGTTTGGCCCACTGCGTTTGCGTGTCGACAGCGACGGCAGCTGAAGCAGGAGAGGCGGAGACCGCGGCAGGGCTGGTTCCGGCGCTGGCGGTGGTTGCGGCGGCGGCAGCAGTGGTGCCAAAGGCCGAGGGATTACGTTCGGATGGCGGAGCGGTGGGATCTACCGATTCATAGGAGCATTCTGTGTTGGCGCGCTCGGCGATGATCATTTTGATTTGTTGCAGGAGAGACCAGAACCGTGTGTTGGTCTTGGATTCCTCCGTGACAGCGAGCAGGAAGATCGAGCTGATAGCGCGCTGAAGCGCGATCCAGGAGCGCGAGGCGTGCGAGCTGATGGAATGCATCTCGATGTAAGCTTCGACCGTCGTCATGAGGCTACTGACGCAGTCAGCGCGCATGCTGGAACTGGCGTGGTCGTGAGAATCGGCGGGGGTTTTGAGCGCTGGCCGGCAGAGCTCAGAGGAGAAGTAGGAGGAGTGCAGCTTGAGTACGACGCGTTCGAGATGCTCTGTCGGCGTGACACAGAACTTGGGATCCCGTAAGTAGGGCCTTGCTTCCACCATTATTTGTTGTATCCGTTCTTTGTATGTCTGAATGGTCTTGAAGCTCATCTGAGAGTGAGAATTCAACATGCGGCTGCGAACAACTTCTAGAGCAAGGGCAATTATCCGGCAGAGCGTTTCGAAATACGCCAGATCCCCCGGTCGCGAGTCTCCACGAGAGGCAATGTCCGGCTGACTGACGGCAGTCGTGGATGGCCGGTCGTAGGATAGTGAGAAATGGCTGTCCTGCCACGCCATGGACCACCTAGAGCCATTAGTATTTGCTATCCTATACGATTTCATGTATCATACCAAACATGTCGTCTACGATATCGCTCTACTGGCGAAAAGCGGCTGGTTTCGACGTGAAGACCCAGGGCCAGGCCCATGCGCAGAGTCATACCTATTTCGATTAGCAAGACATTGTGACAAGACAAGGCTTTAACATACCAAGAAGGACGTAAGAAATGCCAGGATTCATATTATAAGACAGCACATTCCCGATTACAAGCAACGTCTGAATGGCTTCTATAGTTGGTTGCGACAAGAAGTTGGTCATCCGAAGACATTGATACGAACAGCACACTGGCCAAGTTAGCGCACGGCCGGTTGCCATGGACAGATATCTTACCATAAACCTGCGAAGTCAACTCTCTCTCCTTGCCAGGCAGATCGGAAGATTGACAGCCAGACGCCAGCACGGCAAACAGCAAGCCAAGGAACGCAATCGACACCCCAAACGGCTTTTGCGCTTGATCGTCATCAGCTTTGTAGGCGCCTCCTATTGACGCACGATTTTGCAGCATGACATTGAGACTCATTTCAAAAAGGCCCGTGTCTTCGATCACAGGGTAGATAGCCCCTGCGATATCTCGGTAGAAATAAAAGAGCCTGCCATGACGTTAGCACCACCATTACAGTTCATCAATATCTAGCCTAAACTGACTCTTTACACTGTTGATCGCCTGGGAGCGCACTGCACACAGCACTGATGTCAAAAGTCGACATATCCGAGGACCATAAATCAACAAATGGGTACGTTGCCGACTCATTATCGAGACCTAGTTTTGGCAAGATCCCGCCCTCCAGGAGCGCCTGCAACTGGTCGGACCCCGACTTGTTGTTTAGGATATATGCAAGAACAGATCGCGACCCCAGATGGACAGTACCCTCGCCCAGGGTATTGGCCGCATGGATCCCCTCTCGCTCCGGGGAAGCGGCTTTGGACCGGTTGCTCGCATCCGCGCTTTGCACGCTGCCAGTCTCCAAGTTCGACGCCTGGCCTTCCTCCGCCCGTTCCAGCCCGACGCGGAGGTTGCTAATCGTCTGCTCCATCTCCTTCAGACGAGTGCGCACATTTTCCCACTCCTCGCGCGCGACCGACACGCGACCTAGCGGCACGGAAGGCACGGGGCGCGCTGTCCCCGGTTCTTGTTTCAGATGGACGCCACCGTCGGGCTGTGCAGGCATTGTAGCGGGTTCCGGAACCCCCCCGGGCGTGGTCCCTCCCGCCGTGCTGTCGCTATACGTCGTGGCGCTGGGTGGCGGGCCCGAGCCGGCCATGAATCGTTTCTTGGAGGGGCGTTCGTAGGAACAGAGATCGGCGTGGTCTCGCTTGACGCAGCCGTCGCAGGGGAGGTTGCGATCGCACTTGACCTTTCGCGCATGACAGGGGTAGCAGGCCTTGGGCTCGCGGGCCTTTCGTTTGGTGCGGATGATTGCGTCGACTTGGGATTGCGGAAGGTCGGAGATGGGCCGCGAGGAGCCCGCCGCGCCGGCAGCGGCCAGGTCGGCGCTGGGTACCGACGGCGAGAACGACATGGATGATTGGTACGGAGAAGCCATTATTGGAGGGGTTTTGGATGGAAGTCAATTCGAAGGCTGCGGGATTCACTGCCGAGGATGTTTCGGGCGGGTAGTGGTGGTCCAGTAACTCCTGCGCACGATTGGGATCATAGAGAGATCATGGATAGCAGGGAAGGGCGAGAGATGAGGCAATTGGCACAGGGGTTGAACGGTCTTCAGGTGGTAAAGGGCAGGGGAGGCATTGCTTCGGCGGGCGAGCGAGGATGGAGTTCGGCAGATTCTCTCGCTTCGCCGTTGAAGTCATGCCGATCGGCTGACTCAGCGAGTGGCACGTGACGGTGCACGCAGGGTCTGACCGGCAGGATCGCTGTCGATCTGAGGTGCAGGATCGATGGAACCGAGAGATCAGATGCCCCCGGTGCGATCCTGCAACCGTATCGTGGCGAGAAGACTGTAAGGCTGTTCTTCACTTCAGCACTTGGCACGAACTATCCACAGAACTACCGGACCCTCTTGTCATCTCCACTTCGATTGTGACGGTAGTATTCAATACGATAGCAAGAACTCACCAAATAATCAATTGTCCTTTGCGCATTAGTTTACTGATTATTCGAGATGCTGCTTGGAGTTTTTATCAAGGTCCTGTCCATTCATAGTTACTAATACTTGGCACATCAAGAACCACGACATGGAACAAGAGTGCGAATTAATAGAGGCTCGCCCTCAATACTAAAACAATAAAGAGATGCAGAGTGCATACGGATCAATTTCCTAGGTACGTGAAATCAATTCAGGAACCGCCTAAAGACAGCTCAAGCAATACGATCCAGCCCAGTCCCAGAAGCCAACAATCGATCCTATCAATTCAATCAGAGCCAATCACCCAATCCAGAGGCAAAGACAAAGACAAACAGAACTTACCATAATCCACAACGGCATAAACCCCGAAACCCAATACGCCACGGAGGACATCTTCCCTGCCCACCGCAACCCCGTCGCACCGCCGAGGACAGCATCCACGACCTTGCGCGCAAACACCGGCCGCGGCGCCGCTCCGGCGATGATCGACCCGCTCGCCTTTTCAGCGATAACCTCCTCCGCGGGCTTCCAGGGCGACGTGTCGGGGAGGTCTTCTGGCTCGGGTTGGTTCGCGAAAATGTTTGTGGCGACGGTGCCGGTCATCACGGTGATCACTTTTACGCCGAGAGGAGCGAGCTCCAGACGGAGTGTTTCGCTGTATGAGCGGAGCGCGGCCTTAGATGCGTTGTAGAATGCTTGAGGCCGGAGTAGATGTGGTTAGATATGTAGGTGGGTTTATTCTGTACTATAGAGTAACTGCTCTAGGGGGTGGGACCAAACTAAACCAACTCACCATTCCAAGGGACATGCAACACCGCCGCAATAGAGCAGATATTAGTGATAGTTCCTTTAGACGCGATCATCAAAGGAGAAAAAGCCTGTGTCACATTGACGACACCCCAGAGGTTAACGTCGTGGATGGCTTTTGCGCGCTCAATGGGAGTGTCCAGGGCCGGGCGAACGCAGGACTGGCCGGAGTTGTTGATCAAGTAGTCCAGTTTGCCTCCTGTTTTGGCAGTGACTGCTTCAACGGTAGCTTCGATACTGGCCTGCGACAGGACGTCGAGCTGCAGGAGAGTCACGTTGGGGAGTTTCTCGAGATGCGACATCTTGGACATGGTGCGAGCGGTCGCGAAGACGTGCAGACCGCGCTCGTGGAAGGTTTCGGCCAGCGCTGAGCCGATTCCACCGTCGCTGCACCCTGTGATGAGGACGGTTTTGAGTGGTTTAGGTGGATTAGTTGGGCTGGCCATTTTGGATGAAAGTGATGCGGCAGTGGATAGAGAATGAGGAGGAGAGAGTCAGAGAGGGGTAGGAGCAGTCCTGATGTATGGAAGAGAACAGGACGACGGGCGGAGTCCACATGACGAGTGACTCTACTGTTCCTGGTTCCACGACATGAAAATCCGTTTGCTAGTAAGACGCCGACGGAGTTCAGTAGGTTAAATCCGCCTATCATACTCCTCTCTCCGTCGGGCATGAATCCTTGTTCCTTCATTCTGTTTGGCTTGGGCGAACACTTCAACTTAGCCTCAGCAGACTAGCTGCCGATGGGACGGATTTCATCACGCCAATTCCGTAGGAATTCGGACTTGATTATTATTAGATTAATCAATAAAGACATAATATATTAATTCTATTTGTGCATCCGACTTCTATGTATTTCCCAACCCTTGTCCTGTTCACGTATGCTCATAAGCTCAATTAAACGCCCAGGCTGATAAATGCAATGCAAACACACTCTATACCAAATCAAAAGAGTCAAATATTATAAGTCAATATAAACTCAACTATGCCTTTCCTCCCTTCTCTTCGTCGTCACTGAATGCGAACTTCGAGAACCGCCGGATAGACTCCCCTTTGAAGTAGAACACGTAGGGAATCGCACAGCACGCCAGTGCAATGAATGCCAGCAATGAGCTGGCCCACTGGTATCCCAGTCTCTCGTACATCTGCTCGGTAAAAAGGACGGTGGATGCACCCCACATGGACCGAAGGAAGGTTTTAGCGGCAAGCGCACTAGCAGCTTGATGTTGGTAGGTATCCACTGTATCTGGTTAGTCCCGTCGTTTGAGATATTAAAAAGCAATAGGGCGAGGCAGCCAACCTAGGTAGTTATTTGCAGAGTTATACAGGAAAATGAACCCGAACCCGACAGGCCATCCGCCGATGGCAGGTCCGATCCAGTGAATCCAGGGGTACGATGTCCAGGCGAAAATGAAGAGTCCGATGGGAATGAACCAGCACGAAAGCATCATGGGGACCAGGCGCTTCTCGGCAGGGGGTTTGCCGTTGTATTGCGCGGACACGGAGAGATAATGTTTGTTAACCAAGGGAGCGCAAGCAGCGCTCATGAGGACACCGATGGCAAGAGGGATGAACATGAGACCGGTGGATCCGGCGCTCCATCCCTTGCCGGCTTGGTAGACGATTGGGTAGCTACGTATCGTTAGTATTATGGGGGGAAAGAGAGATTGGGAGAATGAACTCACGCGACAAAGAACATGTAGAGCAGACCGTAAAGGACAGACATGTAGATACTGATGAAGAGAACAATCGGCTCCAAGAACAGGAGCTGGAATGGTCGCAGAAGCACAACCCGCAGCTTCTGTGGGAGAGGTAGAGGATCGATTTCGGTCTCCGTGACAAACTTGGGATCATTCTCCGTCTTTCTGAGCTTCTTGGCTCGTTTCTTCAGGATGGAAGGGGCGTATGTTTCCGGGACCGTGAATGTGATAAGAACCCAAGCTACGAAAGCCAGGATCAATTGCAACCAGTATAGCCATCTCCATCCGGCCGCATCGGCAAGGTAGCCTCCAGCGAGAGGTCCGATAGCAGGTCCGAGGAAGGGACTAGCGGAAAAAGCAGCCATAGGCACGCCTCGCTCTTCGTTTTTCCACAAGTCCGCTAGCGTGCCACCAACGAGGGTCATTGGGGCACTGAATGCGATGCCATCGATTATTCTGCAGACGATGAGGGTGCCAATGTTCTTCGATACAGCGCAAGGGATAACGAAGATGAAAGCAACGAAGAGGGTTACGGCGTAGACCGGCCGACGGCCGAACATTTCAGACATAGGAGCGAACGCCATCGGACCTAAGGGCAGTTAGCTAACATGTATTCTGCAAGATATAAACAAGGAAACTTACCGACTCCAAAGCCAATAACAAAGACAGTCACAACGAGAAGACTCACTTCACGGCTGACGCCAAAAGATTCCATCGGGCCTTCGATGTCTGCTGTAATAACGCTGCTGGCAAAGGCAACGACGAAGCATGTGAAGGCCACAACCATGGTGCAATACCATTTGAAGGCCTTAGACCAATTCTTTGGGTTGTCGGGGTCGTCGATTTTGAACGTGACCAGCTTCCAGTCTTCCATTTTGCCAGTGGCCGAGGAGCGAATGGGTTTGATAATCTCCCCTTGGGCAGTTTCCCGGGTGTATTCTTCAAGGTTGGCATTGGTGGTGACCTGGCCGAGGGGTAAGTCCAGAGGATTCGTTTGGCCTCGCCCTGAACCGATGGAAAAGGTTCGGGTGGCCTCGTTTGGTTGGTCTGCGTGGTTTGGTGCCTGCATTGTGTTCTTGATATGAGCAGGAACTATAAAGTGGATTCAACCGATTGATGGTTTTGGCTGAGGGAACCATCTTTCCGAAGCAGGGGCCCCTGGACATTCTTATACCTGAACATATTTTGTCTGAAATCTGGATCTACGGTCCGGAAAGTCTATGCTGCAAACTAGTTCTCAGCAACATAGACGAAAAGGAGACAAAGTATATGCAAAGCCCTCCAGAAGCGGCCAATCGGGCCGTTCTTGGCACGGCACTCGCTATATTGCCAGATTGGGAATGTTGCGCTAGCTGTAATAGGCAATATTCCACGAGAGTCGGGTTCTACCCCGGAGTATACCAGGGTAAAAATCCACCTAAACTAGTGCATATCACACAAAATAGGTGAATTATCTATATATGGGACTGAATTTGTAGCAACCATCTGCATTTATCATTTATGTGCCTAGGAAATCAGTCAGGTTCTTTCATAACATGGGATGGTAGCATTGACGGGACCTTTAAGCTGGGGAATTCCTCCGATTGCTACCGGGTGTCCCACGTGGCCGGTATATGGGTCTGGGCCTCTTTGATGGGGTCATGCCGTCATCTGGATGAAATACGGGGTACTCCATTGCCTCCGGTGGCCAGCAAGATATGTTTTGCTCTGCAGTTGCAGTCGACTCATTCATTTTGACATCATCATTGCTATATTATCTCGTCTTAGCCTAGACAGTGCACGTATGGTGAATACCAGAGATTTATATGATCATGACCATCAGAATATGACCACACATTCACATGCGGGTCTAGAATGAGTGGAAACTGGAAAGTGGAAACATGGACATCGACATGGAACTTGTTGAAGCGGAACTGGAGCAGATCCACAGCACGTGCCAAGGGCCTTGGCGCCAAGCCGGGCGGCAGTCGGGGGGTATTCCTTTAAACGGCATAATGCTCGAGGCATATGTCTGGTTTGGGAAAGACGGCTATACCTACTTGGTAGGTGCCTTGGCTGGTCATGGCAGAAGAATGGATATTCAGGAGACCGAGATTTCACCTTAACCTAAGCTTAGGTCTTCAAAAATTGCATCACAGAGTGTGAGTTGGGGGTACGTCAGTTCTGTGTATCTTTAATAAGCTTACTCAATCTAAGGACTGTAAACTGTGCTATCTCACGCTATAAGCTAACAAATTTGTTCAACTATTGTTGAGTTTCCCTATCGTAATACACTGTATAGATGAATGTAAGTCTGACTTTGGAATAACGGTAATGACGATCGCTAAACTATGTAATGATTTCACAACGCTCAAAACCGTTCCTCACAGTACCATATCCGTTAATTGCATTTATAAAGTCGATTTTGCCGACGTTGGGCAGCAGGCCTTCTCATTATCTGCACAGTCCGACAAACGACAATAACAAGAGGCAGTGATGGGTGTATCTGCAGATGCCAGGGCGAAGTCTCGTTGGTTCCGAATGAGCAAGGCCTCCTTCTTTTTGCCGGACCGCACGAAACATTCATAGAGCCCATGAAGACCCCAAACATTATTGACCCGAGCACGACGTCGAGGGTAAGTCTCGCTGAGACCAAGATCTTCCCGGAAAGCCTCTTCGGCTTCTTCAAGGCGGTTTTGCTCAAGCAAGAGGGCACCAAGGGCGTGCCGCACGGGCTGCATCCATGCTGGAGGATCGCAGTAGGGAATGGCATCTTCTAATTCGACTGCTTTGCGGAGACTGGCAAAGGCGGACTCAATGTTTCCCTTTCGGTATTCAAGCTCACCCTGCAGCATGGCTGAAGCTACTCTCAGCACGTCGACTTCCTTTGTTGGCAGACTGTTGAGACGGCTTTCTGGTACTTTGGCACGCGCATCTTCGAATTCGGCCTGGGCACGCTCCGCTTCATCAATATGACCAAGGACACTATGGGCGATGCCACGGGCGTATAATGTCATTGCGGTGGTGGCGCAGAACAATTCCCGGTCGGTTGGTAATTCCAGGCTAAGAACGTCGTCCCATCGACCGAATCGAACCAGAACATGGGGGAGAATGGAAAGGATTCCTTCCGTCCAGTCGGCCATTGGCGGGCTTTTGATCGACAAAATCTCAACATTCAAAACATCCTGTAATCGCTTCGCGGCCGAGATTGCATCTCTAAACCGACCACACATTATCGCCCCATACACCTTTGCGTAGATGTTATGCGCTCGATACGCCGTGTATAGAATAGACCCTTTCTCCTTAGAGAAGTATTTATCGTCCGCAATCATGGCGTCGTGGTTTGATGATACGACCCGACGATAATCTCCAACCGCCATATCAATATGGCTTCCCATGTGTAGCATATGGGACGCTTCGGGAACGAGATGGCGTAGCCGGTCCGCCGCAGGCAATGCGATCTCTGGAAAGGGTGCCATTTCCATCAAATGAATATACAGGTGGCAGAATGCGGGCTGATCATAGCCATCTCGTCTCGCTAGTCCTTGTTCAAGAACAGAACGAGCCTCCACCGTGCAAGAGTCGCTAGGCTCGCCAGTATCCACGTTCCATAGGTCGCGGGGCCGTCGGCACATAAGTGCATCGACAAACAAAGCAATCACATCTCGGTCGTTAGGGTAGGCATGGTAAATCGGCCGCATAGCCTCCGCGTAGGCATCGTTCAGCTTTCTCAGGTCAGTGGGTGTCTCTGCGGACGGAAATCGTGCAACCAAAGCGTGAATCAGGTCGCGTTCCACCGGAGAGGCCTTATTTGCAAGACTCAATGCCCGCGACAAGGCAGATTTCGATCTCTTGACGGAGTGTTCGAGATCATTTCGATCGAATCGTACCCAGGCCTTGTTGTAGTTGGGACCAGCCGAATATGCTATACCCCAGAAAGCCATGGCGCAGTTCGGGTCATACACGGCGGTTTTCTCAAAACAGCGGACCGACTCTTCATGGTTGAATGAATAAGCCCATATAAGGCCACGGTTAAACCATAACTGGGCCTCTGGCGAGTTGGTCGTCACTTGGCGTTCGTACGTGCCGACATCATAGTAATCGTCCGAGGGTTTGAGATGAAGAGGGAGCTGGGTTTTTTGTCTACATCACAGTCAAAAACTAAACGTTTGCTAGTTGCGAGTAAAAGTCAACTAACTCCATAGTGGAATGTTGTCCGGTTGGATTGTTTGAGATCTGCAGATAGAAGTAGGTGGCAAGGCGAAGTGAGGGGCAACCAGCTTCTCCGCATTATTATATATGGCAGCCATCGATGGTTCCTGTAGTCGGCGACTCGGGGTTGGTAAGCTCGACTTTCTCCACTAATTCGGCGAACCAAAGGTACATTTTGCAACATGTAAAGGAGCCCACCGTCTTAGACAGGCGTGAGTATGCGATCGGTGGAGCAATTTAAACTTACAGTATATAACTATTGTACAGTTGCACTACTGGAGCTGACAGAGCAACATCCCAGCCTGAGGACCAGAACGCATCTTTTCAAACAAAGTAGCTGTGCAAACGCGATCACTAATAAGAGTGATCTTGAATATATACTATATTTATACTGAGTCTCGACAAGATTAGCTGGGCAGGTGACACGGACGGTGGCGGGGTTAATGCCTGAGGCATACACCGGGAAAATGTACTTCCGCTGCGGACCCACGTGACTGATAAGCGATAAGCCGGAAACGGACTAGCGCGGGACTGCGTGCCGCCTCGAAAAGAGAGAAAGAATCGATTCGACGACGGCGAGCAGCTTCAACGCCCTCGCGGTGCTCGTGAACGCCCATTCATACCAACTTTCGGGGGCTTGTCAGTAGACACCTCTCTACAGTAAGTCCCAGTCCTTCGCGAAGCATTCATTTGACCCCCTCTGCACCTTCGTCGTCCCCCGCGTTTGGAAGCATTGACTCACCGGGAATCACCCCACCTCCAGCACACCCTCCGTCAATTCCACGATGGCCTCCGACTCGACCTACTTGGCCATTCCCGGCTCGGTTGCGTTCTCGCGCTCCCGTGGCCATGCAATTGCGGCTAGCATTGGTGCTCAGGATGTTCGAGCCCAATGGGTCCATTACGTTCACACCTCTCAGCCGTTGGACGAACCCCAGCAGGCCGTCCTGAAGCAGCTGCTCCACTACGGTGATATCACGGATATCCCGGAGTCCTTCAGTGCCGAAGATGGCTCGTTCGATGTTTTCTACGTCTTCCCCCGCACCGGAACCATCTCCCCGTGGAGTACCCAGGCCACCGGTATCGCCCATGTCTGCGGTCTTCGCAAGTATGTGAAGCGCATTGAACGTGGTTTGAAGATCTCGTGTCTGCGCGCGGACTCATCTGATTACAACTCCGGATACCAGGACGTCCTGCATGATCGGATGACACAAATTATTGGCAAGGAGGAGCCTGACCTGCACTTGATGTTCTCGGAGCACAGTCCTCTCCCACTCGAGACCGTGCGTCTCCACGGCAGTGACAAATCCCCAAAGGAGGTCTTGCAGGAGGCAAACAAGCGCATGGGGCTGGCCTTGGAGGAGTCTGAAATTGATTACCTCGCAGAGGCCTATGGTCCTAACGGTCCCATCGCTCGTGACCCCACGGATGTTGAACTGTTCATGTTCGCCCAGGTCAACTCGGAACATTGCCGTCATAAGCAGTTCAATGCATCCTGGGTAATTGATGGAAAGCAGATGCCAAACAGCCTGTTTTCCATGATCCGGAACACTCACAAGAAACACCCCGAGTACACGGTTAGCGCTTACAGCGATAACGCTGCTGTGCTGGAAGGAGACGAGGCCGCGTTCTGGGCCCCTGATTCGTTTACTGGGGAGTGGAACCACACGAAAGAGCTTGTTCATTTCCTGGCCAAGGTCGAAACTCACAACCACCCTACGGCCGTGTCGCCCTACCCTGGTGCTGCCACCGGCTCTGGAGGAGAAATTCGTGACGAAGGGGCGGTGGGACGAGGCTCGCGGCCCAAGGCTGGTCTCTCGGGGTACTGTGTCTCTGATCTGCTGATCCCAGGCTTCAAGCAGCCATGGGAATTGGATGTCGGCAGGCCCAACCACATCGCCAGTAGTTTGGATATCATGCTTGAGGCTCCTATTGGTAGTGCTGCCTATAACAACGAGTTTGGCCGGCCTTGTATCTCGGGTTACTTCCGTACTCTCCTGACTGAGATCGACATTGGCAACGGTCAGACTGAATACCGTGGCTACCACAAGCCCATCATGATTGCAGGTGGTGTTGGAACCGTTCGACCCCAACACGCTATCAAGAAACCGGAAGCTGTTAAGCCCGGTGCCTTCCTTGTCGTTCTGGGTGGACCGGCCATGCTGATTGGCCTTGGCGGTGGTGCTGCTTCTAGTATCACCTCGGGTGAAGGATCGGCTGATCTCGACTTCGCCAGTGTGCAACGAGGCAATGCTGAGGTTCAGCGCAGAGCCCAGGAGGTCATTAACGCCTGTGTGGCCATGGGCGACAACAACCCGATCAGGTTCATCCACGACGTTGGTGCTGGCGGTCTTTCCAACGCTCTCCCCGAGCTGATCCATGACTCGGGTCTCGGCGCCACTTTCGAGCTTCGAGAGATTGACAATGCCGATCGAAGCATGAGTCCCATGCAAATCTGGTGCTGCGAAGCTCAGGAACGTTACGTTCTGGCAGTTGGTGAAGACTCCATGAACAAGTTTACCGCCATTGCTCACCGTGAGCGCTGTGGTTTCTCCGTCGTGGGCCGCGGAGGCGGAACCTCGGAGGAGGAGAAGAGACTTATTCTCCTCGATCGGGAGTCAAAGGAGTTCCCCCGACCCATTGATCTTCCTTTGAATGTGCTTTTCGGAAAACCACCCAAGATGACTCGTACCGTGGACTCGCGTAGACTGAAGCTACCCGCAATCGACGCTGGCCTGACCACCTACCTACCCGAGGTTGCGCCTAACCGGGGAGAGCTCATTAGCGAGGCGGCGAACCGAGTGCTGTCTCTCCCAGCCGTTGGCTCCAAGTCTTTCCTTATCACCATCGGTGACAGGACCGTCGGTGGTCTTACTGCCCGTGACCAGATGGTGGGCAGATGGCAGGTCCCCGTGTCTGACGTGGCTGTCACGGCAACCACGCTGCTTCAGGGTGTTAAAACCGGTGAGGCGATGGCGATGGGTGAGAAGCCGAATCTTGCACTTATCTCTCCCGGTGCCTCGGCTCGCATGGCTGTTGCGGAGTCCCTGATGAACATCGCAGCCGCCGATTTGGTTGATCGCCTTAGCCGCGTGAAACTGTCGGCCAACTGGATGTCAGCCAGCAGCCACCCTGGAGAGGGTGCTGCTATCTACGAGGCGGTCGAGGCTATCGGTATGGACCTCTGCCCCAAGCTCGGTATCAGTATCCCCGTCGGAAAGGATTCTATGTCCATGAAGATGAAATGGACCGACGAAGCCTCCAAGGAAGCCAAGGAAGTCACCGCTCCGATGTCACTCGTCATTTCCGCCTTTGCACCGGTCGGTAACTTCAGAAAGACATGGACTCCTGCACTCCGCCGTCCCGAGGATGTCGGTGATACTGTTCTTATGTTTGTCGACCTCTCGTTCGGCCGCAAGACCTTGGGCGGATCTTCTCTTGCCCAGGTCTTCAACCAAGTCGGCGACGAGTGCCCTGACGTGCGCGACCTGGAGATTTTCAGAGACTTCTTTGATGCCACTCAGTCGCTACAGGATGCGGGCATTGTCCTCGCCTACCACGACCGTTCCGACGGTGGTCTTTTCACCACTTTGGCTGAAATGATGTTTGCTGGACGCTGCGGCCTTGAGATCATGCTCGACAACATCTGCTCTGGACTCGACACCAAGAGCCTCGTAGAGACCCTGTTCAATGAAGAGCTGGGTGCCGTTTTCCAGGTGCGCAAGGAACATGAGATCCAGTTCCGCTCCTGCTTCGCTACCTGCGGCCCTCCTGCTGGCCTGATCCATAAGATCGGACGAGTGTCGGAACGACACAAGCAGAACCTTGCTATTTACCACAAGGCTTCTTTGGTTTACCGTAACAGCCGTTCCAATCTGCAGCAGACCTGGTCGTCGACGTCTTACCACATGCAGAAGATGCGTGATAACGCCGTGTGCGCTGATCAGGAATTTGCCAACATCCTTGATGACGCCGATCCTGGTTTGTCGTGGAACCCCAGTTTCGACCCTAAGGACAAGGCCGTTCCTTTCCTTACCAGCCTGACGCAAATGTCTCCGTTCAGCAACAAGCCGCGCGTGGCTATCCTGCGCGAGCAGGGTGTCAACAGTCAAGCTGAGATGGCCTTCGCTTTCAACATGGCCGGTTTCTCCGCGGTCGATGTTCACATGACCGATGTTATCTCCGGACGGGTATCGCTGGCCAGCTTCGTCGGTCTTGCCGCCTGTGGTGGTTTCTCCTACGGCGATGTTCTTGGTGCTGGACAGGGCTGGGCCAAGTCTGTCTTGCTGCATGAGAACACGCGCAATGAGTTCAAGTCGTTCTTCCAGCGCCCCGATACTTTCGCTCTTGGTGTTTGCAACGGCTGTCAATTCCTATCCCGTCTCAAGGAGTTGATTCCCGGCGCCCAGAGCTGGCCTAGCTTCGAGCGCAACGCAAGTGAGCAGTACGAAGGCCGTGTCTGTATGGTCCGCATCTCGGATCCGGATCCTGTCCGACCCAGTGTCTTCCTGCACGGCATGAACGGCTCGTCGCTGCCCATTGCTGTCGCCCACGGAGAGGGACGTGCCTCATTTTCGCCGTCCTCAAGCGTCACGGCTCAGACTTTCGTTCGCGATGGTCTTGCTCCTGTTCAATTCGTCGACAACGCCGCACTTAAGCCCACCACCCAGTACCCCTTCAACCCCAACGGTAGTCCCGAGGGTATCGCCGGTGTGCGTAACGAGGACGGTCGCGTTCTTGCCATCATGCCCCACCCGGAGCGCACCATCATGGGTGGTATCGCCAGCTGGCTGCCCGCAAGCTCTCACCAATGGGGCGACATTGGTCCTTGGGGACGTGTCTTCTACAGTGCCAGAAGATGGGTCGGCTGAGCTAAAAGCTCTTGTGAATAGCTGCGTTTCAATCCACGTTATTTATTATTTATATGTGTTGCTATCTTTTCTTCCTATGGTACAGGAACCAAATAAAAACCGGAAAGATGTTACGAAGAATGCTATATACGTTTTACTTTTGTCTCCTTGCGTTTTACATGTTCAAAATGATGATGTTGCATGATGGTACATTTAAAAGGAAACAGAACTATTTTCATGATTTTGGATATAGTGATCCCAGCCTGAATAACATTTTTGGGACTTGATATAACCGGTGTCTGCATAGCCTACTCTCCATGGCAAGTAATCACAATGATTGAGCCCCTGGCCAGCCAAGCCTTCGGACAACAACTGCCAGCGACCGGCAACGACGCTTCATCTCGAGTCCATCCAAAGTCATATCCCTTACCCGACTAATCCCGAGATGGCTTACGGCTGACAGCCTGGGCGATCTGTAGCGTTTCTTGACTTACTGAACCCTTGGCTGAGCGGGGCAAATGTGCAGATCAGAGTCGAATCAAGTCAGTATTAAGTCAGAATAAGTACGAGAAAAATTGGCAAACGGTCCAGCGTTGCCTCTTCTGAGTGTTTGTACCGCCTCAGCCGAACTCCTACGGTGCATGCTCCTTTCCGATGCACATAAGACGGTATTTCCTCTATACCTACCTAATTTTCTCGTCTTTTAACTACCGTTGCCAGTGCTACGCCTCTTTGCATGTGCAGAATGACGAAGACAAGGCCTTGGGAATGCTGAACCCACGCGATAGACTTCCTACAGGACCAATGATCGTTTCGGCCCCATTCGTTAGGTTGTACAACCCTGCTCGTCAGCTGCCCGTGTACAGGTAGAAAAGCCGCGGTGTTCGCCTTTTATTCCTGAAGATTACTCTGGAATAGCCATCATGGACTCGGTTTCACCCGACGAGCATGAAGCGCTTCTCCAGGGCCCAGCTGCGACTTCCCCGCCGGGATTGACGTCTAACTTGACGGATCCTCCTAATCAAAGGGCTGCGTCGTATTTTGTGATTATATTCTTTGGCCTCCTGGCGACGTCTGCCCTGGTGATTCGACTCTATACAAGGGCGATTATTCTGCGTCGGGTGAAAGTAGCGGAGTGTGAGTCTACAGCGAGATCGTATGAGTGTGTATCTAACTGTTGCAGACTCGCTCATTTGTGGATGGGTAGGACTCTGTTTTTCCTCAGTCTCTGCATCGACTTAACTGTGAGCAGCTTACGTTTGTCGCTTACCTTGTGAGTGGGTGGCTCGCTGCCGAGGCCGCCCCAATGGTCGATCAATGGAACCTGCGCCTCGAAAATTATATGAGCCTTCTTTTTGTACGTGTTTGATAAGCGACTTGGTCGGATCCGCCCTAATACAGCAGTCAGCGTTTCTACGTGGGCTCCGCCTTCTACGGGGTGAGCATGTTCTTCATCAAAGTCGCCATCTTACTCAACATCCTCGAGATTTTCTGGCTCGAAGAAACATTATCCAGGGCCTGTCACATTCTGATGTGGGCCAACGGTGTCTTCTACATCATCTTCATCTTTCTTCAGATCTTTTCCTGCCGCCCGATAGATAAAAGTTGGGATGTTTTCATCACGCACGGGTCCTGTCTCAACACGCGCCTGGTTACTCTCGTTGCGGGCGCCATCAATACTGTCTCAGACTTGCTAATTCTGATTTTACCTCAGCGCCGCATCTGGGGCTTACAACAACCGCTCAGGAAGAAATTGGCGGTATCGGGACTTTTCTCTCTCGGTCTATTGTACTCCTCCATTTCTCCCCTCCCAACCTTTGTACAATATATCCCTGAAACTAACCTCCCTTCCAAATCCCAGCGCATGCATCGCATCGATCGTCCGCCTTGTCTATTCCACAATCGTATCTCAGACCTCGAACCGGTCTTACTACGGCTACATGGCGGGCGCATGGGCCGTGCCCGAAATGTCCTTTGGCATCATGGTCGCGGGGTTTTCGGTCCTGCCTAAATTCATCACCCATTTGCAGGAGAAGAGCCCGATAGCTAGATGGATACAATCGGCCAGGACCGCGCGTCTGGTCTCGTCGGCTAGCGGTCGGCGCTCGATCAGCGCTCGTCAAGTTCCTTCGGACCCGATGTCTGCGATGCGCGGTCATTCGAAAAGACCTATAGACCCTGATCAGCATTTGCTGATTACATTGCCCAGCAGTACAAGTATTGAAAGGAGTTCGGATGGGATTTGCTAGAGCTGCTTCGGTTTAATTCGGGCTTTGTTTTTCATGGCGGTATGACTGTTGGTTTTAAGCGAGGAGTTATATAAAATGGCGTTGCACGGGTATGTCGAAGCATTTTGTTTGGTGTCTGGATATAACTAGTTTGGATGTGTTATGGCATTTTGGAGTACCGTTCTCTACGTTCAGGAGGCATATTGCTTCGCTCCTTTTCAGCACATAGATACATACATACCTCACAGTTCCAGCATAATAAATAAACTGTCTATTTTTGGATGTACCACCCGACAATGCAGCAATACAGTATCCAGAGTTATGTTGCTAACCCATAGCAAGTACATAGCTAGACAATAAATGCACCTATCTCCAGATCAAAAGCATATAATCACCCCTGCAATCCGCTACCGTCCAGCGCGGTCCACCAACCCTGTCTAGGAAAGCCTAAGCCATGCTATCCTTGCTCCGAGGCCACAGAATTGATGTATGGTATCTCTCGGCCAGGCACGGGCAACCCGCATTCTTCAGGCATAGTGCATAACTTGCAGTTCAAGCCAACTCCGCCTCAATTATTCCTAGATCATCCGGATGATGAGTCCAGAACCCATTGATATGGAATCCCGCCGAGTTGAGCAAGTCCGTCCACATCGATCGAGTCCGCTCAATCCCCGTACAAAAAGTCATGACGACCATATCAGTGATAGTATGACGACGTGCTGGGCGAAGGTCTGATATTATGAAATCTTCGATCAGAATCTTGGAATAGCCCTTTTTCATCGCCGATTTGAGGTTTTCAAGGATAAGGCGGCATTTATCGTCCGGCCAATCATGCATGATATACTTGAAGTAGTAGACGCGAGCACCTGTGCTAAGGCGTTAATATCATGGTAATACAAACGAAGTAAACAGATGAAGGTGGCATGTCTGTCACTGGTTGAGGCTTGAAAAAGTCATGCTTGACTCTCCTGATAGCTGAGTCTAGATTTTCCGAACTGTCGATGACTTCCGGCCGGTCCTCCAATACCAAATGGCCAGGATGATCTGGGAATCTCTGCTTGAACTCCAGCAGTTCATGGCCATGGCTACCACCGATATCAACAATGAATGGGCCATCTCCATGCTTCGACCCTTCCAGGAGTTGTTGCTGGACGGGGTACCAATCCGCCCAGTGAGACATATTACACCGACCAACCTCCATAAAGGATTGGAAACCTTCCATCGACACTGGGTGAGATGCGAGCCAATCCCAGGTGCTACTGGGAGAATGATAGGCATATTGAAATGGTCCGTGAAGGGGATTTTCAGGGTTTTTATACTGCAAGTGTTTGAGAAACATGGGCGTTTTCTGGATACTAGGCAAGCAGTCGAGAAACCTGGAACAACCGACCCCTTAGGTTAGCACCAGAAGAGGAGATACGGGATGCACCTGAACATACATGAAATCCATCAACCCAACCATTCCCCTCTTCGTAAGCTCCCTTCCGAACGGCGTAGAGCTGTATTCTCCAGGGCCATGCACCTTCGCAAAGCCATGGGAGACCAAAACCCGCATGATTCGTTCTATTAAAAAGCATTAGTACACGAATCATAAACACCCAGGAGACTAAGCAACACCTACCAACAAGTGCCTCATCCGCATCCGTTGGAGCAGCCAGCTCCTTCCATGTCACGGGATGCGTTGTCTTATTCAGCACGACAAATATCTTCATATCACTGGCGACTTTGATTGCCATAGGTACAGTCAGCTTTATTTGATGTTAGCTACACCACAGTTAAGAGGATGTAAACAGTCGAACCGAGAAGAAGAGCTTATAAACCATGTCCCCTGGCTTTTCTAAAAGCAAGGATAGATCCTTGGTTTTTTCTAGGGCTTCCAATCGAGAAGCCTCCCTTCCCGAGGTTTCATACTCGGAAATCGACGACGCAATGCTCGTTAGTAGCGCATTCTCTTCGGATGCAGCCATGTCAGGCACTGTATATTCTTGGAGATTGGAGATTGGAGAACTTGAAGATGTTGATAATCTATATCAGTAAGGCTGGGTCACGGAGAATGCTCAATGTATGTACTAGGATAAGATGGATTGGTTCGTCGCCTCGTCAAGTCTGTCATTATATATCACATCCTGCTCTACAACCTGGTTTAAGTTTGAGGTAATGAGCCCGTCCGATAGATAGGATACGTCAGTGGCCCTGCATTACTTCTAATGAGGTATACTACATTTTGTATAGCCCAGTCAATACTACTGTTTTGGGATAGAATGGAGTACGTCAGATAGATATAAAGCGCTCATAGTGAGGTTCTCTGCATCTTATGGGGGGAGCATTAGGGTTTATGAACGTCGATTAGCGCCTCAACATGCTTTTATACTTCCTCGACAGATATCGAGGGTATTCGTATACCAGCACTGAAAAGTTTGACAGACACTATCCTAAAACCCAGATAGATACACATGTTCCGTAGAAGAGGTCGATTAAGAAGTGCTTCAGACCTGCTTTGCTACGTTCTGAACCAGCTGCATCGATCAGCATGTTCTACACCATGTTATAGACCATCCTCTGAAACTGTATATAGTTGATTCGTATACCACGTGGCCGACGGCTGAAGTATTGACACTTGACAGCAGGGTTACCCATGAAGTATTCACCCGGAATAGGCACCCCAATCCCCTTTTAGCTTTTGTCCTACCGAAGAACAGGGAATGCAAGAATTCCATATGTAAGGGGGGTGGCCTGAGCGTCTGTGTTGGCCAGGAGATCAACTCCGGCCCAGCTTGCTTACGCGCAGGGGTTGAGAGAGAACAACCAAACAGCTCAACAACAGAATTAACAGTTGGGTGTCAAACAGGTTACAGCAAGCTATTATTGAAGGTGAGATGGATGAATTAGATTATTAGATACTATATACATATATACAGAGTCAACAGCCCCGGCTATAATTAGCCCAGTCTAGACCGTCCGCGGATGGCGTGATGGACACCCGATGTGTAAAATGACGTCATAAATCGTTAATTTTTTTCGGCCTCGAAAAAATGCCGCAAAACTTTTCCGGAAAGCGAATTAATCTGCGTTGCCGTTAGAAAAACCTCGCCAAACCGTATCAATTGGCGGCAGAACTCACTGTATGTTGGACTTGCAACTGGTAGTAAAATGGAACCAAAAAAGACAACTTTTTGTTTGCGAGAGCTGCAGAGCGAATGACGTCACTGCGAAGCGTGCTATAGGAAAAACATAGTTAGCATCGATTTGTATGCAATCGACGATGCCAGGTAGACTTACCATCTTCCGGTCTTCGCATACACTCGAGCGAGCAGACCTCGTGAATAGCGAGGCCTTGCGCGACTCTGACATCGAGTTCTTCCTCGATCCGAGCAGACTGGAGCTGTGCGACGAACCACGACCCAATTTCATAGCTCCGCGGAGGGAGAACTTGGGAAGGGAGACTTCAGGGAAGGGGTCGGTGTGGATCATGGTGACGGATGTGGGATTGAATGGATATTCGAGAGAAGAATAGAGAAGGTTTGGAAGGTCTTGGAAGAGGTAAAGACTGATGCGATTGATATTCTGAAGCTATTCAAACCTCCAACGCTGCGTCCTGGCTATTATTTATAGACTGCGAAGCCTCTCGGGAACGGCACCCGAGAAAGTGCAGAATTTTGGTCGGTGGAGCCCCCCTGGGCTCGGGTTGGCCTCCGAATGGCTCAATCAGCCCATCCAGTTGCGTGGTTTTGTCGTGCCCAGAGCGTGCCTGGAGCGCATCGTGGATCGTCAGCCAATGTGTTTGTGGCGTGACTCACAGACTGTGGCAGGAGAAGCTGGGCAAGATGTCGTGATTAAGCTGTAGGGATGATCTACGACGATATCCCGGGTACAGGCACCCGGCCGGATGTCGACACACACAACGGCTACTGGATATGTGAATGCATTGTGTACTCTGAGTAGTAATCGAGTAGTCATTCATTATTATTGATAGGAGAGTATCTATCACATTTCTTGACTTCTTCATACTGTCGCTTTGTGTCATCAATTGCGCGATTAAGGGAATAACACGTCATGTCGCCCCTGAGAAGATGTTCGCGGACCCTATACAAGACCCACTTGGCAGGTTTCTTGAGAAAAAACTCTTCCCTCGAATTTTATTCGCCCCTTTTCTTACGTATTTGCGGCTTTTCTTTTTTGCCCTTTTGTTTCTGATGTTATTAAATATAGTACTGAACTTAATTGCTTCCAGGAATGGCCAGCAGTAGACTCGGCTTGGCTCCCGAGTATCCAAGCCACCATTCTACTTTGTACAGCACTGGGGTCTGGACCAATTCGTCATGCTAATCACGAATTGAATACGGAAGGGGACTATTTTCGAGTCATAGTTACCCGGCGTATTCCGTCATGCTTGTAGATGTCAGACAGCATCTAGTCGGGCCTGTGTCCCATTGACTGTGGGTATACACCTCTCACGGTCTCACCACATGACAGCTTCCGTCTTTGGCGTGTCAATTGCTTCAAACTTCTTGCTTCTTACAACCACCGTCGTCAATCGTTGTTATCGGTTGAATCAACCATCTATCGATGAATACATTCTAATTGAAGAGTTGTATTCTCTACGAGAAATACGCGTCGCATTTGAAACCTCATTGCTGTAGGAAAGCGTGTATCAAAATCTATCATCTACTATTCTCCCACTTCGGAACATGCTCCCGACTCTGTGCTTAGCACCATCACAATCAACCCAGTTTCCTTCGGAAAACCATCCAATAGCTGCATTTACCCCTCGAACGTACTGATAAAAGTCAAGCTGATCTCCTGAGCACCCTCAGACTTTACACTACTCACTTCCACCGGCTCCCCACCGGCGAGAATAGCCGCTGTATACCAGACAGGCCCTCCATGTGGAACGTGGTCGTTGACTCCGATATTTCCGACCATGTTCTTTGCATCTCTCTGCACACATGGAAATACAGTCAGCAAATACCAATTGATCACCAGTTACATGGTCTGCTTACGCCCGCTCCGTCATGAGTGCCAACCCAGGCGACGGACCAACTTTTGCTAGTGCTGGTGATCCTGGACTTCTCGTCCAAAATAAACCATCCGTTGCTGCTGGAAACTCCGCCCTGGCCGTTTCCATATACCTGCGCGCAGTCTGCCATGGTCCATTTGCCGTCAGCGTTGAGACAGCCAGTGAATCTGCTCTCGCCTGCAAGGCTGACTCGAGTCACACCCGCTCCTCCTGGAGGATAGATGCTTTCTTCACTGAGGGCAGCGGAGGCCAGGATAAGGACCGAGGTAGTGAAAGCAGTGGAGAAGGTGGAGTGCATTTTGGAAGTCCAGAAGTGTAAGTGAGCTGAGTATTTGGTGAAGTGACTGATGCTTCCTGTGTGAAGAGTTGTCCAGGACTTGAGGGGTCATCGACGCTTTTATATCTGAGCCTGGATAGGAAGCCGGTGCATTCGACTGAAGATCACTTGCATAACTGAGTAAAATTTCCCGGACCGAAAGCCATCTCGGCTAAATTATACCCAACGCACATGCGATACACACTCAACTTCCAATTACCCATCAATGGGATATCATAGCGATGGATTACAATGCATGACACGCCACCTTGCTCCGAAATACTACTCTGTTGCAACTTTGATAATACATGAAATAATGGCAATGCACGCGTGAGACTCACCGGTGAGAAGGCTCGGCCTTTTCTGAAGATACGATCTTATCTCTGTTGAATCATACTGCAGAATCTCCTACGATGCAGTCATCCGGCTAGCGCAATAACTGGATCCCAGGGCGTCCATTAGGGCCACTGAATGGCCAGGTTCCTGGTACTTTGTTCAAGGCATGAACAAGCTAGCGCGGCTGTCAAATTATATTATGATGGCGCGAATTGAGCTAAAATAAGCGTTTGTTCTAGGGTGATCCGGGAAGCTCGGCCCGGACGAAATGATCGTTGCTGAGAAGATAAGTAGAAAACATACGGTCGATGGCTAGCATGAGTAGTCGCCAATGGATTGAACCAGGATGCGTCGGTACACATTGCCATATTCTAGTTATGTATGCAGAACACATTCTTATGTCTATACGGGTGTTGGACCAATTGGTCAATTAATACAACCTGTCCATCTCATTCTGATTGCATTTTACGACCTGACTCAGCAGTTATTCTGGGAAAGAAGTCAGCAGTCCCCCTTCCTATAGTCGTGCCTCGAGTTGCCTCAAGCTAGTTGGAACCCCTTACAGTAATTAAGTGCGAGACATATTACGGAATGGCCATATTTTATCTAGCATGGAATTCTGCAATCTACCAGGTCCAGAAATGCCAGCACGTTTGCAGCAAATAAGCACAATTCTGAAAAAGCACCAACGTTGATTGATAAACCCCTCCTGATATATTACTCTCTGCATATGCAAGGAATTATAGCAAACATCAGGGATAGGGCTGACCCGTGAGATCAGTTGGTCTGGCCCGTGTACTACCCTGGCCGACGTAGTAGTGCTAATGTTGAACCCTGCCATTTGTTAGGTATGGCAGACGAAATGAGCCGCCAACATAATTTGTTACTTTAGTGCTTGGAATAGGAATTAACAGTATCTTATAGCGAGAATTGTTTTTGATCTTGGCCAAGGCCTGATGTATATATCTGTATTAAACCATTAGGAAAGAGATATCAATTACTAATGGGTACCTATCATATATAAAAAAAATAAAAATTTGCCTTAATTTGTTTTTCCACTAAAAATGTTACGGGTACCTGGTACCTAGCTATGAGCATCCATGGCTCCTAACAAAGTCTACATGTGACTCACCTTCCTTCTCAGTTCATCATCACCTCACCTCCCTTCTCTTCATCTCCCTTCATCTCCCTTCATCTCCCTTCATCTCTCTTCGCCTCTCTTCATTTCTCTTTCTTTCTCTCTCTTTCTCTGTTTATCTCCCCTCCCTATTTCTATATCCCCCGGCCTTCCACCACCTCAGTCTTTCTCTGTCTTCTTCTCTATCAATTTTCTCTCTCGTCCTATCTGAGCTCAAGTGCCTCATTGCCGAAACAAGTTATCCACTTCTGTGGAGGTTGTTGAAGATTTCACATCCCAAGGATTCCATCCTTTCAGAAACACGATGGCACTAACACCCAATCCGTTGGTCCTTTTCCCGACTCCTTCGGAGATTGTTTATGTCTCGCCTATTTACACCGTATTATCTGAGGGTTCACAATCCACAACGCGATCGCGACGCACAGATAGATCGTCAAGCGATAGCTCGTCCCGAAGTTCTGATGGATTTATCGAGGAAGATTTTCGCGCAGGCGGTCCTTCTCTACCGGAATTACCATGTGATATGTTCCCGATGTACTACAATCACCCTTTCCGGCAAAAGCACGGAGACGAATTCATCTCGGAGCTTGTTCGCGGTGTCATCCACATCTGCTGGCAGCATCGACTAGTTCTGGGTGATGTGGAGTTTTGCGATAGACAGAGTATCTATAACGAAAGTGCCACGCCAGTCTTCACTTGCATGATAACTGCCACCAAATCAAGCCCCAATGATCAATGGGTTGGAATCGCTCGTCAAGTACAAGAATTTCTCCGTCAGAGAGGGGTTAGCAATATTGCTGTCGAGTTGGTTGATCTCAAACTGTGGCAAAAGATCATCTCGTCGTCATGCACCCCCGCAGATCCTATTTATACCCTATGGCCCGAAATTCGTGGGCAAATAGAGACAACCATTCCGCTGAGAGGGATAAACATTATCAGTTGTTACCGGATGGGAACCGAGGCTAGAAGCTGCACGCCAACAGTCGTCCTAGGAGTCTCGCACAGCGAAGAGAGAGATTGGAAAGTCGTAAGGGAGGATGTCATCAAAATCCTTACTGGACATGGGCTCGATATGGTTGGAGTACTCATAAGAAAGGATAGCATTAGACTCCTCCAAGAAGTCGAACGTACTTTCTCAGGTCCAGGTTTAGACAAAATCACGCCAGACGGAGCGGCCCATATCGGCCAGAGCTTGTCACCTAACTTGATGCCTTATTCAAGGGGAACCTTGGGTGGGTATGTTCAGGTGCTCAACCCTATCGTAGGGGATTGGGTTACCTTTGGGCTTACCTGTTGCCATTGTATCTTACCAACGGGTGAGAACTTATCCCCTCACCAAAAAGAAAGTAAGATCCCCTCTCGGTTCACTTTCCTTGAACAGATTCACTAAACACGTTCTAGTGGTTGATAAGTGGAAAGTTTCTGGAGTTCCCATGGAGACAACGGATGCAGCTACAATCCTCCTTGTAGATAGTCCATCCCAAGACGAGCTCACATCAAGGATCAGAAAATTGAAGGAAACGATTGAGACATTCCAGAAGGACGAAACCTACCGGAGGGTTGCAGCCGCAAAGGAACACGACGAGCTTGTCACTCCTCCTGATGAGAGAAAATGGAAATTAATCCAGCAGCGGATTGATATTTTCAGTAAAGAGCGCGATGACTTGAAAAGGTTTTACCACCAGAAGACCTATGTCCTTGGCACTGTTTTCGCAGCATCCGGCCTGATTGAGAGACCCCTCAAGACTATCACTACACGGGAGCCGGCAGCACGTCCGTCGGTTCTTGACTGGGCCCTGGTAAAATTGAAGGGCAGAGCTGTGGGAACTAATAAGGTATGTCAGTTCCTTGAAATTATTAACAATCACTCTAATGATTTTATTATAGTCGTCTGATCTAAAATCCGAACTACCCTTGGGGCAACTGACATCTTTCTCCTCAAACCACGAAATTGAGCCTCAAAAAAGCCTCATGAAATTGGGCCATGCAACCGGCCTTACTCGTGGTGTGTATAATGGCCTCCAGGATTCAAGAATCTCAGAAAAGGGCATCACAAGAGAACATGCTATGTTAAGTTCCAACACCCGAAATCCATTCGTCGCCAGCGGTGATTCAGGTTCACTTATCTTCGACAAACTTGGAACGGTCTATGGGATGTTGTTTGGATGGAACGACGCCGGCACTCAAGCCTACTTTACTCATATCACAGATATAGTTGCCGATATCAAGAGAGCATTACCAGGAGTTGTTGAGATCCGTCTCCTTGAGCCAGAAGATTGATAATGTCGCTGCAGACATGCCTAACGACGAAAAAGGATCATGATCTGAGAAGTTCGAGGATGCCATCGAAGATGGCCATTGAATATTGCTTTCGCTTGTTTTCCCTGCCCCTCCCGTAACCAGTCTCTACTAATTACAGACTCTATTTTACGGGCTGTTTGCTTTCGCTTGTTTCCCCTGCCCCTCCCGTAACCAGTCGCTACTGATTACAGACTCCATTTTACGGGTTGTTTGCTTTCAAGCTCTTCAAGCGAGTTTATTTCCATGTCTTTTATTGCGTTTATGTATGTACAAGAGGGATGGAAGCCGTCATCGCAACAACGCGTTGCGACTAACCTCCTTCCAGGAAATTTATATTCTTCGGTTGCTTCAACTTGGCCTACCATGAGCATTCCATAACTCTCGTTGATCTTTGAGATAAAGTAGAACGGCGCAGTGGGGGAGGAGGTAGGGGGCCCAGGGGCCCCCTCTTCCCGTGGGCGTTTATCAGCGCGTCACCGTTGACCTCGCCTCTGACCGCTTGTTCGGCAGAAGAAATACCTCACTTACCAGTCACCCTGCGACTCGTTATAGAGCCTTGGCTGCCTTCTACATAGTTGAAAGATATCATGAGCTTTGACTTTTTGCTGGTGAGAAAGCGATAGCCCCATTCGAAAAGTTGTCCCAAGGTGTAGCGTCGTAGGCGTAGGATTTGATTTGCCTTTGTGTAGAATTCATAATTGTGGAAGTACATTCATTTCTCTTTTAGAGTGTTCTTTTATATATATCTTAAGATAAGGCACTGCCCCAGGACGTCGATTAGAACGCTTTTATTCAGCGACGTAATAATAATATAGAGAGGTGTTCAGCAGAGCTAAGTCTACAGACACCTCAAACTCGCTGTTTTTCCGTAAGATGATGAATTCCGCGCTTCAGCATATCCAAGGGAGGTGGCCCCAAAATTGCAATTACTTCAGCAAGGTGCGCACGGGTAGAATATCCTTTCCCATCAGGATCGTTGCCGCAGAACATGTGTCTGCCCTCAAATAGATCCCATACTTAATTTCTCCAATACGTTAGTGGTTCAACGGATGTGCAATTGGTTGAAGGATATAAAATTAAATCCCATCATGACGCCGACACTCCAAATATCCAGGGGGTAGTTCCATTCGGCCTTGAACATTACTTCTGGCGATCTGTAAACGTTGGGCTGGGCGTCATGATTTCTCCTTTTATCTCCTCGCACAGCTGAACCCGGAGCCTGCGATATGTGTGTCCATTGAGAACGAAAACCATACCACCAGGATAAAGGGAGTATATATCAGCGAAGCCGAAGTTAGCAAGATAGTGATCTATCTAATTAAAGCCTACCCCCTGTTCGGCCATGAGGAAGCAAGAATCGGTGTATATAGGATTAAACTCTTTAAAAAATTAACAGAATAGTAGAACGATATAACGAAATGTTGGTTTAACCCTGATAAAGGCGCCCCGATTATTAAGAATGAGGAAGTGTTATAAATCTAGGATAAGAATATGTTTGCGGTAGGTGAGAGACAGTCCGGGGACACTTAAAAATAAGATTTATGAAGGTTTAGAAGAGTATTCGGAGTGTAAATTTAGATCTTCTCTCGCTAGTAAAAAACTCGGGTAGGAGAGTACTTATCCCGCGAATCAGACGGAAGTGGGAGGTAGACGTTCTATATAAACCCCCCTCTAAGATCGGCAGGGCCCTACTGGGGTTCCTTAATTAGGATAATCTAGGAGTGTAGCTTTAATAATCCTTTTTAAAAGATCTATTAAAGAAGCTTAAGAATTCTTAAAAACTATAAATAGAAGATCTAAGCAGGTGATTAGAGAATATTTTTTAACATTTAAAAAGGAAGAAAGACGGAGCTTTAGAGTAAATTCAGCCTTTCTAAATTTGGAAGCAGGAATCAGTAAAAGCGAACACGAGGAAGAGTACGCATACTGGAGGCCGCATACGCCCAAGAAGCCAGAGAAGAGGCGTAGGTAGGGACCCCAAGGGCCCCTACCTCACAGCCGTCTACGCCGACCCGAAATCACTCAGGACTGCCCTACCGAACTTTCTTGGCAATTCAAACCGCCGTGAAGCATAAACTGGCATACTGTCGACGAATTTTCGCGGTGAAGGGTGCTCCATCTCGGCTTTAGCAAATCTATCAAGAATCGAAGTATCCTCTTATTTATGAGGACGGAAGCGAGACGACTAAGAAGAGGGAAGAGAGGCGTTAGATATTCCAAGTTTCATCTGCCCTAGTGTTTTGAAGAGAAACACTGTCGCTTGAATCAAACCAATTCCCTGGCGTGAAAGACAGTGCTAAGAGTTAGACTGCGCGCATTATTGGTTTTGAAGCTTCCTTCAACGAGTCATATGGGAGAGCAAATCCAAAGTGTGCTGCACTAACTAGATGCTTTTGTGTATGTCCTACAGCAGCCGTAGAGGTGTTCCTGCTTCAAGTCTCCTAGAATCAGAGCACGGGATGAAGATGAACAAACCCTAAGATATTCTGTTTATTCTGTTTCATTATAAAGTATTCTATTCATCAACGATTTGAACCTTAATCGCCTTCGCCCCCGGATTACTCGCCGTCTCAAATGCCTGGAGTCCATCCTCCAACGCAAACCGATGGGACACCAGGGGCTTCAAATCCACCATTCCCGCCGCCACCAGGCTAATTGCCTTGGGATAGATGTCGTGATAACGGTACTGGAATCTCAAATCGATCTCTTTGGCGGACATATGCATGAAGGGGATATTCTGGAAATCCTTACCCACTCCGATGACGAACACGGTGCCTCCGAAGCGAGTTGCCTGATCATCCATTAGTTCATAGAACACCATAACCATATCCTAGGTGTCCATGAGAAGGAAAGAGAGGGACAACTCACATAAATCCCTGCCTGCACACTACTCTCCACCCCCGTACACTCCATCACCAACTTCGCCTCCCTACCAAGGGCGTCTACAATCCTCTCTCCCACATCCTTCGCCTCCTCCCCAATCTCAACCTTCACCGTCCTCACCCTCCCCACCAAGTCCCTCGCCTTGCGCAACCGATTCTCATCCACATCCGTAATCACAATCGGCTCCGCGCCCGCCGCATTCGCCGCCAACAGCGTCACCAGGCCGATCGGCCCTGCGCCACAGATCACCAGGGGGTCTGCGAGACGGAGTCCGGAGCGGTCCACGCCCGCTAACGCCACGGTGAGCGGTTCTAGCAGCGCTCCTTCCTCGAAGGAGACGTGGTCGGGGAGCTTGTGCAGCCAGGCTTCTGGGTGCGCGTGGTACCGGCGTAATGTACCGTGGTGAGGAGGCGTCGAGAAGAAGACGACGTCGGGGCAGGCGTTGTATTGGCCGGTGCGGCAGAAGGTGCAGGTGGCGAGGGAGCAGGGGATGCCGCATTCGAGGGCCACTTTGTCGCCTGTTTTGGCTGTTAGCTTGTTTTTTCTGGTACCCTGGGGTTCGGAATGCAGTAGAATGCAGGTAGAGAGGAGTATACCCGGTTTGAAGCGCGTCACGCCCTCTCCTACCTTAACAACTACGCCGGCACTCTCGTGTCCCAGTCCGTTATCGCCCGTCACGACCATCGGTCCGATGCGGCCGTGTTTCCAGAAGTGGATGTCAGAGCCACAGATGCCCGTGGCGCGGACGTGGACAAGGCATTCGTGAGGGCGAGGAGTAGGGATGTCGGACTCCACGAGACGGAGGTCATTTTTGGGACTCGTGTGAATGGCGAGGTTGTGTGGTTTGCGGGTGATGATGTCCATTTTGGTGGTGGTGTACACGGAATGGGGGTAGTGGTGTTTCAATATTTTTAGGGATGATGGAGATGAGATGAGGGGTTGAAATAAGTCACAGATGATCATATACATGCTCAGGTAACAGACGCGTACTCCGCAGTTAGGGCTGGATTCTGTCGGAGGTAGCCCCGAGTGGTGGCATGCAGATGGAACTATCGCCGAGTTACATCATATGATAACTTCTGCAGGGCCTGTCGGGACTTGTCCGATTGCTTTCTTCAGTATAGGAGAAGTGGATAGGTACTGTATTGTCAATTGCCACTGGTTATTTTAAGGATACTATACTTAATGTTTGAACCATCTTGTGCTACCAAAATGTTATACAAGTTGTCAACCCCCTACTAATTTAACTCTACAGTAACACAAAGTTCCCACAAACATTCCATGTAGACTAGAGATAAAATCCACTCAAGTATACAACATCCCCCCATTCCCACAAACAACATCCCCCGTAACCCACCTCGACCTCTCCTCCGCCAAAAACACCACGATATCCCCAATATCCCTGACAGTGCCACACCTCTGCCCCGCCGGAACCTTCTTATTCCACTCCTCCATACGCGCCAGATGAACCGCCCCAGCAGCCTGATACATATCCGTATCCACGGGGCCTGGGTTCACCGCATTCACGGTAACCCCGTACTTCAGTCCCAGCTCGGTCGCCCAGACCCGCGTCAGACCCTCCACTGCGGCTTTTGAGGCCGCGTAGACAGACTGTGTAGGGTAGCCGCCGCGAGCAGAGATCGAGGAGATGTTGATGATTCGGCCGCCTCCCGAGGAAGGGAGATGCGGGAGGATGGCCTGCGTCATGAAGATCACGGCCCGCACGTTGATGTCCATGAGGTGCGTGTAGATGGGCAGGGTGACTTCTTCGAGGGGGCGGTTGTCTCCAGCGCCGGCGTTATTGACGAGGATATCGATCTGGTTGGTCTTGAAGGCAGAGAGTGTCTGTTGGATGATGGTCTCTGGGGTTGAAGGGTCTGTCATGTCTGCGTGGATGGCGAGCGCTGGGGTGTTGTTGGTGGTGAGCAGGTTTTGGACTAGAGCGTCTGCTGCGGTTTTGGAGGATAGAGAGACGTAGTTGAAGGCGACCTGGTTGGGTTAGATCTGGTGGTTGTTGAGCTTATTCAGTGTATGTATGTACCTTTGCTCCTTGGTTGCTGAGGCTACGGACGATTCCGGCTCCGATACCTCGTGCACCGCCGGTGACAATGGCGACTTTGCCGTGCAGTGACATTGTGGTGATCTGAGATTGAAGAACTGGACTTGGATCGAACCGAAATACTGGAGGTTAAATGATTTCCCAACATACACGGGGAAAGCAGTCCTTTTATGCACAGCAGGTACTGCAAACAATGCAAACAGATTGGTGGCAGGTTTCCCTGAATAGTTCGGAGTCATCGCCTGATATCAGAGTGTATAAGAAATGAGGTTGTTTCAATGCTCAAGAAATAGCTACTGTTGGAGCCTGCCGGCTGTATGGCTGCTCACGTTGCTCATGTACATAACCCCCAGTGTGTATTTAGCCTAGCTAGCTCGACCTTCTACATCTATCAAAACAAGCATTTTCACCAGAGTTCTAGATATCCCGACAGGCAGTCTCTATCAGCTACTATAATCAGTTCACGGCCATATTGACGCAGGCAGACCTCGGGTTGATACCGTCGGGGCTATCCCCGAGGCCAGAATATGCAGGGCGAGTGCCACTCTGAGCTTTGAACGCAGACCCACAAGGAAAGAGGCTATCTCGCATCTACGCCATGTAGCGGAGCGAATCCTAGACAAACTATTAATTTATTTGTGTCGAGGCCGAATGCAGGTTCGCGACGATCCAGGGAATTCCTGGTGCTGCCTTCGTCTCCATCTACAGCCCTGGGTTGTCTGACAGACTGGTTCTAGGTAATATCTACTATACTATTCTGTGTTTTTATAAACGGTGATCATAAATAGTATTTGAGACACATGTTCTGTTAATGGAAGCTTGTGATGTCATCTGTGAAATTCTTGACGGCCTTAGCCGTGATGACGGTTTCTCGAGCGTCTTGAAATTGTGAGGCGGTATATCTGTCGCATTCGTTTTCCAAATTAAATGTATAATTTTATTTCTCGCATAGATAAGGCTGGGAAGTTTCTGGTACCTTCTATCGTGGCCTTGGGGTAATCGCGGATAATATGTCCGGGACGATTTTAGGGAATTCGGTGGCAGGGAGCCCGACTTTTACGTCAGGTGTTATATTTAGTTATTCCTTCCATATCATAGATGCATCATGCTGATACAATAATCGGTATCCATGATCTCTGAGATCCGTTGATCTAATGGAATCAACCGATAGAGATAGTCAGTTAACTATTTTATGAAGTTATCGGGGAGGCAGTATAGGTTATATAATATCTAATATCAATATAACCTTCAATCGTTATTTCCTTGATAGTTAAATATCGACAACGATGTAATCTATCAAGCTCAGTCAATATTTAATAGTATATCTCAATATATACTAGCCGCCGTTGTGCCATTCCGGCCGAGCTCTAAAATGACATCCATTTTACTTAAATATAGGGTAATATAGATGTCACCGAAGCCAGAAGGTATAAAATCCTTTCAGAGGAATACCGATTTCCTTTCTCCTGAGCATCCTACATAGATCCTCTGCAATTTCAAAGTAACATTCCTAGGTATACTACCCAATAAAAGAATGTACCTGTACTGACCTAACAGCAGTGCACTCAACATGGGACCATCAAAAAAACTCGAACTCGAAGACTGGGGCGAGGCAGATGAGAACCTAGTTGTCGATACAGTCCTCAGTCTTGCCTATTCCCTAGAACAAACAACCCTCCAAGAGACAGACAAAAAACCGTACAACCTAATCGACACCAGGTCCAAGATGGAAGGCTTCCTCGACAAATGCTCCGGCCTGTCTTCTTCTCCTCCATCACTCTTCCTCGACATCGAGGGCGTCAATTTAGGTCGTCATGGAAGTATATCCATTATCCAGGTGTTCGTCAGACCTTATAATCACACTTTTCTTGTGGATGTTTTCCAGCTTGGACCTGATGCGTTTGATTATATGGGAAGGACCGGTAGGTCATTTCGTGATATTCTAGAGGATCTTCAAATCCCGAAGGTGTTTTTTGACGTGCGTCATGACTCGGACGCGCTTTATCATCTCTATAACGTGAAGTTGGCTGGTGTGCATGATATCCAGTTGATGGAGCTGGCGACGCGGACTGGTCAGAAGGGGTTCGTGTCGGGGCTTAAGAGATGTCTTAAGAACGATGTGGCTACGAGTGCGACAGAACGACTGGCGTGGAATAGATGCAAGGAAAATGGGAGGAAGCTCTTTGCTCCGGAACATGGGGGAAGCTACGAGGTGTTTAATGTTCGGCCGCTGGTGGAAGATATCTTGCAGTACTGTGTGCAAGATGTGCAGTATTTGCCGGAGCTGTGGAATACATATAATGGGAAATTAACCAAGAAGTGGAGGCAGAAAGTGAGATCGGAAGTCAAGAGCCGTATTCAGTTGTCTCAACTTCCAAGCTTTCCCAGCAGTAGACGGCAAATGATCAGGGGGCCACCTGGTTGGTAAACTTATGGCATTTCAAGTTTGTCTAATGTGGCTGGTATGTCTTTGACAATGTGTTTGCTAGGCGGTTTGCTTGCGTTCGTATGAATCCTATGCATGATCCTTTCAACATTCTCGTTTCAGGTAGAGGATAGAAACCTATTATGACTCCTGGTGAGCAATTCCCTGATCTGGCCGGGATGAACCTACTCCGTAGGAAAACAGGCTAATTCTGATGCTCGGGGATTGTCCGAGTCCTCGGAGGAAGCGCCGTGATTTGTCGGACGGTCGTCTGGGGAAGGACTAGCATCTCTTGGCCTTCAATCCCCGGATTCCAGCATCGTCCAACATGCCTCAGACGGCTGGAATGACGCATTCAACCCCACCGGTATCCCGACCTGGATGGATTGGGCGTCGACAACCAGGCACAAGTGCACCAATTGCGGAACAGACCGTGGGGAAACTCGAGAAACGGCACGGTCGGAGTGACTCTTCATCGCATGACTTCGATTGAACCGATCACCGGCATGCTGTTCCCCCACGGTCTGGCTCCCCCGCATTCCGGATCGGTCTGGTATGGTGGGCGATGTAACCCGTCAGGCCACTGTCGTCGCTCTTTCCGGATGGAATGGACGGGCAAGAGGATATAAAGGCCGGATGGGGCCAGACTCTCCACAGAGTTGCTCCAGAGATTTTAGCATATACGCTGCACTTATTTGTTTGTTATCACGATGGTATCTGCGAAGAAGCCTTACTTCGGGCTCACAGGAGGATGGCTTACCTTTTGGTTGACGGTCAGTTTACATCATGTCCCATTGGGCTGGTACATTTCTAACGTCGATTGCAGGTCGCATGTGGCACCGATATGACCTTGTTTGGATACGATCAAGGTGTTTTCAGTTCGTCGCTCTTCTCTTCTGCCTTGGCCTTTCCTCCCGTTAACATTTTATTCCAGGCGGCGTTGTAGTCACACAGGACTTTCTGGAGCTCCATGATCTGGTCGGTCCCACTAAAACAAAAACCCTTTCAACAGTCACCGCGATTTACGATGTCGGCTGTTTCCTTGGGGCGATTCTTGCATTTACCGTCGGGGACCGACTGGGCCGAAAGAAATGCATCCTCTTAGGCACGGCAATCATGGCCATCGGGACCATTCTCCAAGCTTCTTCGTACAGTCTGGCGCAGATGTTCGTTGGCCGAGTTGTGCTGGGGTAGGTGGCTATGGCAGTCAGCGTTGTTTGAAGATGCTGACACTAGGCACAGAATCGGTAATGGCATCAATACGGCCACGGCGCCCATCTGGCAGACTGAAACAGCGCAGGCGAAATGGAAAAGAAAGTTGGTTATTTTTGAACTTGGACTGAATGTCGGCGGGTATTGCATTGTCAACTGGATCAATTACGGTCTTTCGTTCCGCCAAGGTGCTATCGCGTGGCGTTTGCCAATTGCCCTGCAGTTCTTCTTTATATTCGTGCTCTTCTTGACCATCCCTTGGCTTCCGGAGTCTCCTAGGTATGCATCCTTTGCGAAGTGGCAAAACATGCTAATACATCCCCTAGGTGGCTCATTTCGCACGATCGCAAGGACGAAGCGATTCAGGTGCTAGCATGCATTGAAGCCAAGTCTGTTGATGATCCATATATTACCACTCAGCATGACGAGATCAAGTTCAGTATCCAGTATGAGCGCGAAGAGGCCGTCCGATGGCGAGATCTACTGCGTGGAGCTAAGACTGATGGAACCAAGACACTGAGAAGACTGCTTCTAGGGGCTGGAACACAGGCCATGCAGCAATTCCAAGGTGCGTTTTTGTATCCAAGTTGCTGCGTTCTAGTTCTTCAACAATTAACACAATCCTGCAGGAATCAACATCATGAGCTACTACCTCCCTCTAGTGTTGATTAACTCGGTCGGGCTCTCCAATAGCATGGCGCGACTGCTGACAGCCTGCAATGCAACGTCGTACTTTTTCTTCTCCTGTGTGGCTGTCACCATGGTGGAAAGATTTGGCCGCCGGGGATTAATGATGCTTTCTGGCTTTGGCCAATTCGTTTCATTCCTGATCATCACAATTCTCCTCAGTCTTGCCGAACATAATCGTGTGTACGCCACTGCATCCGTCGCCTTTTTCTTCTTATACCATGTGGCATTCGGAATCGGCATGCTAGGTGTACCATGGCTGTATCCGACTGAAATTAACTCCTTGTCCATGAGAACCAAGGGGGCAGCTGTCTCGACGGCGACAAATTGGTAAGTCACTTGCTACTCTTGGGACCAATTGCTGTTTGTAAACTAATGCTGAGTGTTTAAAGGATCACGAACTTCGCTATCGTTGAGATCACACCCATCGGAATCCAAAATATCGGATGGAGATTCTGGATCGTGTGGACTGTACTGAATGCAGTCTTTTTGCCGACAATTTACTTCTTGTATCCTGAAACTGGTTCGTTATCGTATTGGTTGGATTGCGGTTCTCATACTGACCCGACACAGCAAACCGCACGTTGGAAGACATCGACGCATACTATCGTTCTAACCCGTCGCTTATTGTCGTCGGGGATCCGGACGCCATTTCAACAAAGCGTCCTCTCAGGTTCATCGAACATGAAGACGCAGAGATCCAGCGCAACGCGAAGCAAGCCCAATATGGAGCTTCGGAAGTCCCAGAGTCGCCTAGCGTAGAGCATGTGGATTAGCTGTGAATCAAGCAGTGCCAACGCTGTTCCAGGAGATGAAATGGGCTTAAAGCGGCCGTTATTCGAGTTCTAGAAAAATCCTCTTCTAGCTTTTACCATTCAATCGCCTGTAGGTTCAATAAGATGCAAGGTTTGAGCATCATTCTATAGCAGAGGCTCGTTGCCTAGATAGAATAGACCTCTTAGGTCAATATATTTCGTCGATTTTCAATCAAATTGGCATCCACGGAGCTCCGGTACAATCTTCCGATCCTTCGAAAAGGTTCTGGATCATAAAGCCGCCAGCGGCATCCAGAAGCTCCGCATTGGATGACCCCTGAGGATACCAAGTCAAACTATCCTCTAATCCCATTGACAAAGGGTTATATATAGCTTGGTTTTGGGGCATTGCCGGGGGTACTGAAGGCCCTGAGGGATTAGCTCGGAGATTTTCTCCGAGGCCTTCGCCCATGTCTTGCTCGTACCCTTGCTCTGTTTATTGTCAGCTATCAGTCATTCAGTCCAGGAAATACTGAATCTGAGAGAGGGCCTACCAAGAAGCTTTTGTAGGATATTTTGAGCCCGGAACGCCATGTCATGCGAGGCCCCGAGGCTTCCCAACGAGCTAACGGCTTCTTGTAAATGGCCCTTCCAACTTGGCGCCAGCGCATGCGAAGGACAGTATATGTAGCACGTCGCCTGCACAAAGCTTGCCGTGATCAGCCAGTACGTGGCGTACCAAGCTATTCCTCTTTTTCTGCTTTCCGTCGAATTGAGGAAGCCACAAATTGACTGGACACATTCGTCTGCAGCTGTGAGGCAAGATTGGATTGGTCCTGCGCTTGTGTTGATTTCGGACCTTGTGGCTATCGCTTCGAAGAGGAACGGTCGGTTGAGGACAATGCGCAGATGGAACGATCTCCAGAGGAGAACTCGCTTTGATAATTCCAGATGGGGTTTCAGATACACGTTTGGGTCGAAGTACGGTGGTAGGTCTTTCCACCAGTGTGCGATGGTCTCTTCGAGTTTCACTGCTTTTTCGTAGGCCGGTCGGTAGTGCGTGAGCAGCTCTACCTGGATGGCGTTGGCGATCTTAGCGAGTTTGACTTGGGCGATCAAGCAAGAGGTTATTGTTGCTTCTGGTCTTGATTCGGGTAGTTCTTCCATGTCAACGGCCAGATCATGATCATCTAAGTTCGCAGGCAGTCTGATGTTCACCCCAACGAGAGAGACTGCGGGTCTGCCTAATGTCAACTGTGCTCCGGAGACAAAAACGAATAGAGTCCACCAGACCCGTCGGCGGATCTCCATTGTGAATGGCGATGTGCTCGGCATGGCGAATTCCCGGTGCAAGCCGATAGCGAGGGCCATGCTGAACCCGATACCGATAAGGATAAAGCCAGCATTGGGTTTGTTGCGCTTTTGCAAGTAATTAGCCATTAAGGTAATAGCTTGGACATAGCTCAGTGACCCCTTCTCCAGGACTTCCATTGTTAGATGGCGGCGGGCTTCTTGATAGAATGGAATGTCACATTTCGATGCATTTGAGTCGCCTACAAAGGCCCCGATCGCAAGGACTGTATTGTATAGCAAGGGCCAGGACCCATCTCTTGGCTTCGCGAGTGCACCTAATGTTATCAGGAGGGGGTTACAAGAGGCAAGATTGGGTGACTTACCTGAAACTCGTGCGCGGAATGTCCCTTCGTGAAGAATAGGGTAAGCAGGGTGATAGAGGGAGAAATACTCGTCAATGTAGCGATGAATGACCTCGGTCCGTTGGGATGAAACTGGAAAGTCGTCCTCATCCAATGACGAAGGCGTGTTGATACTATTCAGTGGCAGGTATAGTGGAAGGGACTGCAGGAACTTCAAGGCAGCAATTCCGGACTGGGGTCCAGTGTATCCTGCTTTGTGCGGATCAACAGTCAAAAAGCCCATGCCATCGATGGAATTGTCGAAGTCTTGCGACTCGTCGAACTCGTAGTCCTCCGCATTACTGTGCTCCGTAATGCCCGTCGATGTCTGTTCGGTTGGATGATCTACTTCGTTGCTCAACTTACGCTTCCTTTTCGCGGTCGCTGCTGATTCTTGCGGGCTTTCTCGGGTGCTACGAATGGCTTCGTGCAAATCCACCGTGGGAAGATAGGTCTTCCAGGCAATTTCCATGTCTTTTCGGATTCTCTCAGATTCTTGCAGACGCCTGGAGTCTTCAATTAGTCGACACGGTGTTTTCTGTACGTCTAGGGGACTGACCTTTGAAGCAACCAGAGCCTCTGCGATGGGGAGGTGTACTGGCACGCTTTGGCATCTCGGAGACAGTTGGAACAATTCTCTTCGCCCGAACAGCGGACTTTCCGTCGCTTGCATTCATCGCAAGCGAAGGACTTCCGCAGCACCTGGGATGATCCATGCTCCAATTCGGTCATGTTGGCGATGGACAGGCATTGACAGGATGAAAGCGCTTACGGAGTACGGGAGTTGTGAATGTTAAGTCTTGTCTTGGTGGCGGAGAGGAAAGAAATGGCGGGGCCGATGGACTCCGATCACGTTCATGCTACCAGGGCATCCACGAAATAATTTCTATACATTCTCCAAGTAACGCTACTACTGTCTAGGAAATACTCCGTGGAGAATGGATAACTACTTAAGATTGAGACAAATCGGCTCGTAGTCTCCTAGCAACGACATTCGACCCCGACACCGTCCGAAAGACCGAAGTCGAAGACGGCATTTCATGTAAAGATACGGGCTCTTGCTCATCTTCCAGCTCACTGCGCTTCTTCGCTCGATTCTGAATCCAGGGTCGGAAATTAAAGACGCCTCCGCAGACAAATATGCCGATCCACAGCACAAGCTCCGTGCCGTAGATGACCATTCCGAGGACGTCGATACTTGGTTCGAATACTGTGAGAATAATCAGTAGCCATAATCTGCATACTGTAAAATGAGATACTCACGGACGGATATGAGAGAAAACAAGTCTCCTGCAGCGTCAATGCCAACAAATAAGAAGCTAATCCCTCGCACCGTACGGTGGACGTAGATATCCCAATAATGGGTTAGAACCCCAGCAGCGAGAAGACAAGCGCTGAGAACTGCCATTAAAGTCATCGGCCAACTGAGGCCGCGGCCTTTCGCTGCCTTGAGGGCAAAGACCAGTCCGACCTCGATGCCGCCGAGTCCCGCCAGAAGGGGAACCGCCGCTGCGATGCATTGTGGGATGGTATATTTCTGATATAATTGTCAGATCGGAGTTACGGGTTTCCAGCATAGCATCACACCTTCCCATAATACAGACACTGCGCCCAGGTGAGCAGGCTGAGAGCTGTCAGGATCTGGGGCTGGATGCGAAGAGCGACGTTGAAGTCTTCCACAATGTTATACACTCCGAGAGGCACGCCGGCCGCAGCCCATAGCAGCATCATCGAAGGCTGTAGGCCTTCAGTGTCATGGCGCCGATAGTTGATTACGATTTGTGGAAATAGCTATGATTATGAATAGAGCATTAGACATTATGGAGATGTCTTGCAGCAATCAATCTGCCATACCTGAATCGACCAACAGACCTATTTCGCCATGTTAGATGGTTTCATCATGGACCAAGTGAGGCCATATACGTACAGCACCAATTGTTCCAAGGACATTTGCTGCGACGGGCACATCCATGATGGACGAAGCAGTGGCAGGACTGGAGGCAAGTTCAAAACTCCAAACATCGCAGCCAGCCTTATTTGTGGTTCTTGGCAGTCTAACCCTTCTGGGCAGTGTTTGACCGTATAGTAGAATAATGCGAATCAATTGTGTTACAGAGTGATCGGATACTCCTCCCAAATCATACAAAAGTCCATTCTGTTCAATCTATTGAGATACACATCTTGTACCCACGAAACATCCCCTGCATCTGGTACAAATCATCTAGTGAACCTCATCCAAAGCTTCAAATGCCATCATCCCCGTTCCCTCGCGACAGCCCACATACTCGCACTCCAGCTCGCCCGGCTTCAAAACACTCGTCTCCACCCACATGCAGATCTGCCCTGTACCATAAAGGGGTCCTCCCGGTCCATACGCACCCAGGAAGTTGCCTCGCAGCTCCACATGGGCGTCGTTCTGCTTCCCCGTCCGCAGCATATGCCGCAGATCCGCGAAGTAGAAAAACTGAATCTTTCGGTTATAGTTCAGCGCGGCGGGTATGGCATCTCGGAATGTGCCGCTGGTCGGATCGTAGCATAACCGGGCGTCCAGAATGCCAGAGTGCTCATCGGCGGCAGTCAGATCTGTTATCCACTGTGTGACTGCCGGATCGAGGTGTTCAAACCAGTACGCGCGCTCCTCGGGGGTAAGCTGCGCGTGGTCCTGGCCCTCGACGACGAAACAAAGGTTATCGGGGAAGTGGCTCATGTGCACGCGGCCGGGGCGAATGGTGCTGTCTCGCGGTGACTGTAATGGGTTGATAATCCCGGATCCAGACGCTGCTATAGAGCGACTGAGCGGTCGCTCCAAGGATGTCTTTATATTCATCCAGCCTCCCTCCACCGACGAGGACGCCGGCATGCGACGGTGGTAGCAGCCCCAGTAGCCGAACTTATCGCTTATGGAGATCCGCGAGCCCAAATGGCCGAGTCCGATGGGCCCCGGGGTATAGTTGGTTCCCTGCTGGGCATTTTTGCTCTGGGGAGAGATGATCTCGCGCCACATGCCGGCGTTGGGAGGGAGCGAAGCCCAAAAGTGCGAGACGTCGGGACTCGTCCACCATGCTTGGTAGGCCTGTCGGGTTTCCCAATAAGCGAGCCAGACATGTGTTTTTCCAGGGCTGGGATCAGCTCCCCCGTCTTGCATCAGACGTTCCAGGGACGACGGAGAGTCTTGGATCAGGTTGTCGAATTGGTCGATGAGGGAGGATTGCTGGGCGTCGGGGTGTTCGCCGTGGATTTGAACCCCGAATAGAGAATAGACGAACGAGTCTGAAGCAAGATGGACACCCCACATGGTTTTATCGTGTGTCTTTTGGTGTAGACTGTAGAAAGGGTTTGGGTACACAAGAACAGCAGACAGCCAGGTAGTTGGCTTAAATGTAGAGCCTTATATACCCGCCTGTGTCGCGGCGACCTTTTCGGAGGCTCGACGTCCGCAACCATTTATTCTTTGTTTCATGGCGGGCAACTATCCCTTGCTTCTGTTGGGTGTTGGTACTACTGCGTAGGCACTACTGTTGGCTGCGGAGGCTTGACGCCCGCAACTTAATTTCAGTGACGCTCGCAATTCTCGGCCTCGCGGGGAACGATGGGAAATTGTGACCTGTCATCGCCAAGACAATGCTATCTATTGCCCCGCTACTTTAGCAAGTGGCAGTGCCTGCAGGGCTATTTTCATTTCTGATTCTCTTCTCTATTTTCTCCTGTCTGCGCTGTAACAATGCCTACCACCAACGTCCGCGTCGCCGTCACCCAAGCCGAGCCTGCTTGGCTGGACCTCAGCGAAGGCGTGATCCAAACATGCCGTTTCATTACCGATGCTGCTCGAAACGGGGCGCAGCTGATTGCGTTCCCGGAATGTTGGATTCCAGGGTATCCATGTTGGATCTGGTAAGCTAGAAACGAAGGCCTTTTGCTAGATGATATGACCCTGAAACGCTGACAGTCATGCTCCCAGGACCCGTCTAATGGATGTGGACTTGAACGTGCGCTACATCAAGAACTCCCTGCGTCTAGATTCCGCAGAGATGAAGCGAATCCAGCTCTGTGCGCAGACCCATTCCATCGCCGTGTCGCTGGGGTTCTCCGAGAACGAGAACAATTCAGTCTACATCGCCCAGGTGCTGATCGGCCCCGACGGGGAGATTAAATCCCATCGCCGGAAAATGAAGCCCACGCATATGGAGCGGACCGTCTTCGGGGACGCCTCGGGGCACTGCTTTTCCAGCGTCGCGGAGCTTCCTTTCGCGCGTGTCGGCGCGTTGTCGTGCTGGGAGCATCTTCAGCCGCTGCTGAAATATTACACCTTCTCTCAGCGTGAGGATATCCATGTCGCTGCGTGGCCTAGTTTGTTTCCCCATTCTGGCACTGGGAAGGATCTCTGGTCGATGTCTGCTGAAGGTTGGTTATCTATTGTGGTTTTCTATGGTCCGTGACGATTTCTGACAGCGCGTTCTAGGATGTCAGGCTCTGTCACAAACGTATGCCATTGAATCGCAGACATTTGTTCTCCACTGCACGACGCTGCTCACTGAGAAAGGTATCGACGCAATGGGTACAGCCGGGGGAGACCTGATGTCATCTCCTGGTGGTGGAAACTCTGCTGTCTTTGGACCAGATGGGCGCTGGCTCACGGAGCCAGTCGACCCGGCTACGGAGACTATCATCTATGCTGACTTGGACATGGACCAGATCGTGGCTACGAAGATGTTCGCGGACGGAACGGGCCACTACAGCCGTCCGGACTTGATGAGGTTGAACGTGTCTACCAAGGTCCGGAAGATGATTATTGTAGAAGACGATGATGAGAAGGTCGTGAAGGAGGTGTCGGTTCCAGAGTAGCCTGGATTACTATTTACTAGCATTCTATGTCATGATTATATCTCATAATGCTGTTCTTGACATACCCAGCTCAAATCATCAAAGTCCCCCATTTGTGGCGAATGTTCGAACATGTCCAGATTGACTTAAGACATAAGTGGATCTTGCCCCACCAGAAAGTTGCATTCCTGTCCTACATCCAGGTCAATAAATCCCTGGTTCCAAGTCGTATTCTGATATCGCGTCAGCATCCGGTACTCGCAAAGGACTAATGCTGGGGAGTCCGTCATCACTTAGGACGGCATTCCATGCATTATCCTCTTCCCATGGTTTCTTAGCGTCAGGCTTTATGATGGATTCCACACCCCACCGAATAGCCAGCGAATTAATCGCCGCAATACTCTTAGCGCAGCGAAGCGGCCATATTTGCTTCAGCTCTTCCAACAAGTCCAGACATTTGCGCACAGACCGCACGCTGTGTCGTCGAATAGAAGGAGACATTGTAGTTTTATTCATGACATTGACAATAGAAGCACTTAGAATGTGATGGATTAACAGTGGATTAGCATGTCGAAAGGTCCAATGCCGCCGATACACATGCACTAGTCGAGCCATGGACGAGGCTGCATTGCCAATGCACCGCAGAACCAACGACATGGAATGGGTTGCGTCTGGCAATTTGTTCTGTGTCCGGACTAAAACGCGCAGGAAAGGCGGCATGGTGACGAGAGTCGCCATCTGGTATGCCATGTGGAACAGGAGGACTGGTTTTGACGGTACCGCATGAGTCATACGCAGTCGCTCGTCGCAGGTTTTGAAGAAGTGGTTCAACTTTTCATGCGCTGAAATGAGTAACCCGACTTGGCTTGCAAGGATGAGGTTGTCAAATGCCGACGAGAATCTGATCATGTTAACCACGGTTGATTTGCATAGGTGAGACACATACATTTGATCCATATTTCTGTCATGCATATGCCATATCTTGCACTGCCATGGAAACGATACTTGTTGGATGTCTTCTGTATGCGCGAAAACAGTCTCGATCGCAGGGACATTGACGCAGCACCATGGCAGCACGCAATTCCGGCCAAATATGGATATAGACGTCCGATCAGTGTAAAAGGACCAGAAAGTCTGCACATATTCCAGACCTGAGGGTGCAGGTTTCGAAGCCATTTCATCCAGAGCAAGGACGTGAAGGTGCAAGTGCACGGCCATTCCTGCCGCCATGGAAAGTAACACCCAGCCAAAATGATCGCGGCCCAGCGCTAGGGATCGCCACGAGAAAATGCATAGGTCTTGGATCAGATAGATGGAGGGTTCCCGCCGGAAGCAAGATAATATGAGACTTTCGTTAAACGTTGCAAGCGCATCGCCAGCTTGCAAGGAGAATCGGTCGTATGTTCGAACGTCGCTCCTACGGCCAGCATGGTACTATGCAAAAAGAGTCGGTCCATGGGCTGGAAGGGATAGTGATGGAGAAACCCATCTGATGTGTACTGCGTAAATTGATGCTCGCCGTTGATTTGTTCGAGATACATGGTCACTAGTAGATGTAGACGATCGCGGTCTTCACACAGGCCGGCAATCTGCTGTGGAAGATGGAACCCGGGGACGTTTGGGCTGGGTGTCACCGCATCTGCTAGGTTAGTTCTCTACATCGACACACTCAATTCCTCCATTGCCACGGATGATCTGTCAATATCGCCAGGGATATCTGTTGCTTCACAGGGTGGAGAATTCTGTTGACTGGCCTCGGTAGCATCTGCAGGCAATGTTTCCGCATGATTCATGCTATTTACCGGGACTTCGAGTAAAGCTTGAGAGTTTTGGTCATTTTGCTGGAGAGCTAAAAGCGCTTGGACTTGATCCTCCAGGGAGCGCACATAGTCCTCGTCCCAGTACTTCCGTCTGGCAAAAGTCAATACCATTGCCCAATATGAACCAACCGGTTGGAAGGACATGCTTGCGTAGTTTAGGCTCTGTTCTATAGACGCATTCCTTGCCATTCTTGTTGCATGTTAAGCATCGCGGCTTAGCCTTGTTGTCCTAGGTACTAGTTATAGTAGGTATCTGACGTCAGTCAGAATGCACACGCCAATGATTTACCTGCACTAACTCGACGTTTCGACAGTGGGCACGGCCGGCATGCCGACGCTACCGGGCCTGAGATTTGCTGAGGTGTAATACTGGCGTTCATTTTTGCGCAGTTTCATGCGGGTCATTGTGGATGCAATCATGCAGCTAATTCGCACATACAGAAGAAAGGTTGGAGAGCACCGGAGAGGCGCGGAATGGCAGCGGAATGTTTCCGAAGACCACAGTGCCTCAGGCAGCAGCCCCGACCCATGACCGACTGCATGCTTTTTTAGGTACGTCACTCGTACTCTCTCGCTCTCTCTCTCGCTCTCTCTCTCGCTTTAACCGGTGGTCACTTGTTAGGCGAGGTACAACCATCAAGTAAGACGGTACTTTGACCTTCTCCGCTTGCGTGACCCCGTGATATGCAATGCAGATGGCGTGATTTGCCGACCGACTCATCGTGCGCATCTTCGTCTTCCTTCCTACCCTTTCTCTAACATTCCTTTTATCACGGAATCATGTCAATTCCTCAAACACGATCGGACTTCGAAGCCGAAAGGCCACTCCTCAACGGAGGCGCAGAGCCCGATTACGGAGCAGCCGCCGAACAGGGATCAACGCGACCGAGTGAACGCCGCTCATTCGCTCGGAATCTGGGAACCATCGAGGCCTTTGGCATTGTTATCAGTATTGTTATCGGAAGTGGCGTTTTCACCTCGCCCGGTGCCATCGACACCAATGTCCCATCACCAGGCGTCGCTCTCGTTATCTGGCTGGTTGGCGGGATCCTGGCTTGGTCAGGCGCCAGCACCATGGCAGAGTTGGGGACTGCAATTCCAGGGGAAGGTTTGTAATCAGTCGTCCTTTTTCTCAATAGAACGACTGTCTCATTCTTGAATAGGAGGAGTACAGCCATACCTTCAGTACATTTTTGGGGACGTCTTCGGGTTCCTGGCGGCATGGACGTGGATCGTGGCAGTCATGCCAGCAACGCTCGCAATTCTGAGCATTGTCTTTGTCGAGAGCATCTTCTCAGCAGCTGGGGTCACCGATCAGGCTGGCAGCATCGGACACAAACTACTGTCGATTTTAGTCCTAGTCGCTGTGAGTGTCGCCAACTCGATCAGTACGAAAGTCAGCACGCGATTGAACGGCTTCTTCGTCACGACGAAGTTTGTCGCTATTGCAGCCATCGTGATAGCCGGTCTTGTAGTTGTGATCCTCCAGGTGTCGGGACTCAATCAAAATGTCGGACCAAGGGACTGGCACACCAAACCGTGGTTTGGGTTTAGGGACACAGTGACCCCCGATGGAAGTCTGATTGACTGGAGCCAATTGCACGTATGGGAAACCCTGGGCCACTACTCAGCGGCGCTTTATGGCGCCTTGTGGGCGTATTCTGGTTGGGATAAGGTATGCCTACTTTTAACATGGTATAGGATGGCCTTCACCTAACGTATCAAGGCTATCTATGTATCTGCAGAACTATCTGCACCCGCTCGTCAACTTCCTTTGGCCATCAATACCGCAGTTCCGATCATCATTATTTGCTTTATCGCGGCAAATGCAGCTTACTATATCCTGCTCCCATGGAACGTAGTTTCGACAACCGACAGCGTAGCCGTGGTAAGTGATGTCCTCCATCAAGTGAACATATCAGAACTAATATTCTAGACTGCCATCACCCTTCTCCTGGGCCGTGGATTCGGAATGCTCGCTGCAGTCATAATCTGCCTCGTCATTGCCGGGTCGCTTCTCGGGAATTCTTTCGTCGCAGGACGCATGATTGTCGCGGCCGCAAACCTGAACTGGCTTCCCCGGTTTCTAGGCCTCATTGGTCATGTTGGCATCAAATCGAACGATTCAAGCAACGATGAGACTGCCTCCCGCAAATCCGATGCGCCGATCAACGCTATCATCTTATCCACTGGACTCTCAACACTCTACATTCTGTTCGGGAACTTCCGAGCCTTGCTGACATTCAACGGCTTGGGCGAGTATTCTTTCTTTTTCTTGACGGTCCTAGGAGCAATTATTCTTAGGTTTAGGGAACCAGGCCTTCGTCGTCCCTACAAACCGTTTATCTTGGTCCCGGTTACCTTTGCTGTGGTCAGTGGTTTTGTGGTCGTTAGAGGCGCCGTATTTGCGCCACTGCAGGCAATCATTCTGATTTTGGTTTGGCTTCTTGGATTTGGTTTCTATTTGGGTTCTAGAAGGTGGAGAGAAGCTAGGGATGAATGATTGCCCTTTGATTGACTTATTTAAATTTCCCTGTCTAGTAAGATTATGAGAACTTGAGAAAGCATTAGAAAATAAAATAATATGTTAAGGCCTTCGCGGAGAGTTGCTCTTGCGGAACAGCCGAATATATTCAACTCTGCAGATCGTATTCTTAATTACTCATGAGTCATGACCATAGTCCTGGACAAGCTCCCAACCCATGTAAACAGGCCCTTGACCCCTTACTGGGTTGCTTTGCGGACCTTGAACCAAAAAGCAGAGACATACCCGAAGCAATTGCGACAGATGAGCGCATTTCCAAATGGGGATGATAGGAATCGAACCGGCTTCGTTTTCTGTGATAACGCAAATCCCTGTGAACCCTGTTGTACTTGGCCGTGGGCGCTAACGGCGACCTAGATGGTCCAACTTAAGATAAGCATCTTCATAGCAGTTATTCCGTCTCTGGGAAGCGAGAGGAGAGTGGGTTACCTTCAACGGTTTACTATTAAGCGTGGGGCAAAAGCAAGGCTCTACTAGACTACGTTTTCTGGATATTATCTCGCATCAAATGGCCACAACTTGTCCGCTTTTGCTACGGTCAGACTCTCTCCACGAGACTCGGGTTCTCTGGCCGTCCGTATCCATTCGTCATATGCCGCACGATGAGCATCTTTCGCAGCTTCCCATACATGATTCGGAACCCAGCCATCAGAATTTGTATGGAGGGAATGTCTCAGCCATAGTTTAAGTTTTTGGATGGTCTCGAAGTCTTCATAATCTCGAGCATGCTCCTTCAGTTCTTCTTCAGTTAGAGAAAATGGGCAAGAGCCCTGTAAGTCTAGTTCTGCCCAGTGAGCGGAAAGCTCGATTAGCTCGTGGCGTACAGCCGTGGCACTGTCCCTCCATGTGGTGTGACAGTAGTGGAAGAGTCGAAACAAAGCTGGATCGAGTAACCTTGCGGGGCGTAATTTGGGAATAAAACCCTTCATACAAACAACGTACGTCTGGTAACAGATGGATGCATCTCTCCATTCTCGTTCCTTGTACCCAGGATCATTATGTTCGGCTTGTCCGTTCTCGAATGCGTGCTCTTGCTCTTCAGGGAGTGCAGCGAAATCAGGGGTCTCATTAGCATAAATTAACACGGGCTCAATGCTTGTCGTTTGCCAATCAAGCAGGCCAATAATGACGGTTGGGTCCTCGGCAGAGACATAGATATTCCGTTTGTGAAAGTCGGAATGAAGTAGAGCAGGAGCAGCGGCATCCTGAATGCGCTTATTTTTAACTAACGCCTGCATCACTTCCTGGCTGGTTTTCCAAAAGAGGGGTATGATCTTGCGTTGAGCCTTGATGGGGAGGAACTCGTCATTAACAGCGTTCTTTTTGGGTAATGTCTCTATCAAACCCTGACAATAGCCTGTGAGACCTTTCCCTAATTTTGCGCCCGTCGCGTTAGAATCGTTTAAAAGGAAATAGAGGACCACGAGACTAACAAGGACCGCAGTTGGGACTCGGACCACCGTAGAGTTCAAGTTCGCCCAGGTTCCGATTCCAGAAAACTGGACTGCAATGTGGACCAATACAAAAGCCCTGTTCGGGGGGAATCTTCATGTGCGACTCGAGCGGCCCATCTGAGAAGTACAGACTGCCATAGGCTGGGAAATTTATCCCATGAGATCTTCGCATGAATGTGGTTTCTTTCCACAAAGCAGTCTTGACCTTGTTCTGCGTGACGCGCGGCTTTCCGAAATGCCCCTTTCAGACTTGCGTCTTGTCAATTTATCAACAGCTGAGAATTATTTGCCGATATATCTGCGCACGGCATTGACTGGGCCCGGCCTTTGTATGTCAACAAGAAAGCCATAATGTTGATCATACGCAGAATGTAGGTAATAGATATCTGACGGCTGGGGGGTGTAATCTTAAAATCTAAATCCGTATCTAATCCGCGCGGATATTAGATATCAAGAATCATATCTATATCGGTAATCTACGGAGCGGATACAAAGCAGATACAGATTTTTACAGATGCTGCCGCTGCCTAATAGTGCATTATATCTATATTGTCACTTCTCAGTTCTCTCCCATTAAGTAGCTCACCCATACAGAGCATAGATTAGGGCAGGCTACCAGTATGGCTCATCTGTTCCATGCTGACAAGGCCCAATGTTGGGACTAGGGATGCCCAACCCAGCCCTTGGGAAGCCCTAGTCCCAATTAGTTGTAGCGCTCAGCGGTCAGGGACTCACGGGATTCCGTCGTATTCCTGGACGCCGTCGACCGAATATTTCTCGGCCATTTTAATCCATCGAAAATGCTGCTTCAATTGCCGCTGGAGCTAGTACTCACAGTTGCAAAATACCTCGAACATGGAGACGCCTCGCGCTTGGCGAGAGTGAATCGCCTCACCTACAACCTTGTACAGCCCGATGTCGATAAATACGGTTTGTTCGGTCTTTTCTCCTGACTTCGTCTGGATCTACAAAAAGCTAACTTCAAGAAGGGGCTCTGCTCTGCCTTGGTGGCGGATGGACTATTCTTCATCGAGCGGCTGAGAAAGGCCATGAACGGGTCATCCGAGCAATACTGCATTTCGGTACTGATGTCGATGTGAAGGATTCTAACCATGATACACCACTTTTAGTGGCAGCTATGTATAGACAGCCTAGGGCAGCCCGGATCCTTATTGAGAAGGGCGCAGACGTGAACGCACAGAATCTCCGCGGCGATCGGCCTCTAGGTAAAGCAGCTGTCGTGGGTAGTCTCGAGATCGTCGAGCAATTGCTTGATAATGGTGCCACAATAGAGTGGAGAGACAACCTTTATTATAGCCCTCTTCATTATGCGGCGGGTGGTGGTAATGGTATTATTGTTCAAAAACTAATATCACTGGGAGCGGATATTGAGGCCAGCAGTCAGAGAGTCGAAACCCCCCTATACTGCGCAGCTGGTGCCGGCCGCGTGGAGACATGCCAGGTGCTACTTGATCACGGGGCTTTGATTAATACCACCAACGATGCCGATTGCACTCCGCTCCATAATGCAGCCCTAGAAAATCAGGCAGAGATGGTTGAATGGCTGGTAACCCACGGTGCATCCATTAATGCAAAAAACATGCTTGGCATTACTCCTTTACACTATGCAGCTGAACTGAATCATCGAGCTAGTATTCAGAAACTAGCAGAGCTCGGGGCAAAAATCGATGAAAGAGATAACGAAGGGAGGACGCCTCTTGAATATGTGATGGAAACCTTTCCAATTCTGGAGATTGTTCGTACACTGGTCAAGCATGGAGCATCTATCGATACAAAAACGGCAAATGGGAAATCAATCTTTCAAAATACCCTTACCGAATATCGGGAAATATATAACTGTCGGCAAGACGTTGCAGAGTCCACCGATGAGAGTATTTCACATTCAGTATTTCAAGAAGAATACGCTGAACTTGATTGGAAGGAAGCCCTGAAAGATGTGTTATTATTCTTCATTAACGAATCTGGCCGTGATATATCCGAATTTCCTGGATTGGGATTATCCGACTAGGGTGTGACCCATTTATGGGCTTCCACCGACGCTGATTTACGGGAAGGATATGAATTGCTCATTTGTTACTTTTCCGCTTTCCACCAGGCGGGTCTGAACCGTGGAACAGACTGTTGATCTCACTCCAACTTCACTACTAGTTAATAATAAAGATTCTTATAAAATTATATAATAGCTCTATCACGGGGTATTTCGCGGTAGAGACGACCTATAAGCTAGTAAATAGAAGATTCTTCTAATGATACAGGTATACGTGTGTGGTGTCGCAGTGATTCGGATTCTCCTATACTTGATGTTGAATTCAAAGGCCTTCGAGATGTGGTCAGAGCAGCAGTTCCTCTCCAAGATCCCAACTACCAACGGGTTGATGATGATAAGACTACTCCAAATGTACTAGTCTGGATTAAAATAAAGCCAGCGGCTGGGCAGACCATTTTGCAAATTGGGATCTCGTTCAACGCTGCCTCGCTGACGTGATGCGGCGATAGACAGCGGTACATATATTACTTATCCTTACGAGTCTTGGGAGGGAACTCAATATGACCCGGCAGCTGATAGCTTCGGGTGCGAGCTTATTCGACGAGGGGTTGCAAACCTGGGAGTAACAATAGACAACGAGTTGATAGGCTGCATGTTATAGGGCTAAATCTGCCATGGCTGAGAACGCGGCCGGTAGTCCAGTAGCGTCTTCCACGCGTATTTCAACGACATAAGCGCTAAAACGCCTATGAGCCGGAGCACAGAGATCTATAACGAAGGAATTGATCTAGAGAGATTGATTCCGGAGAGATCTAGAGAGTGCGACCTATCTAGGGTAGGGAAAGCGACCATGACGTCACGGGGAGGGTCACGTGGTACATTATTATTCATAGTCTTCATGAGTAAGCAGGCACTGACCAGGGGCGGCAAAACAGCTGATCCGTCCCGACAACCGTAGTAATTTCCGATTATTGAACAGGCAATACGGAGGGTAAGGGAGTTTGTACTTGTTGTAGGGTGGAATAGCCCCTTGACTAAGGGATTAATCCTCTTTAGCTCAGATGGTTTTCTTCCACGGCACCTATTTGACGCGTTGTATTTCTTTTCTTAACAGCTATCCTAGCAATTATGAATATCATCATTTCTAAGCTCATTGTTTGAATAACTTCATCAGTACCTCTGCATAACGACTCAGTCAGGCGCCCCCTCGCCGATCAAACACTCTGTCTTGTTTTTCATAGCACTCCATCCATGGATGACAACAGCTCGTGTGATTACAAGACTCTCTTTCTGCAGGAGAAAGAGCAGCGGCGACAAGCTGAAGGGCAGATAAGGAGGCTTGAGGAGCAAGAGAGGTGGCTTGCCTTGCTTGAGGAAGAACAGAGGAGGCTTGACTGGCCTTCAGGAACAACAAAGGCAAATGACCTTTGGGGAGTTCCTGCGCCATTGCCACGATGTACTATCGCTACCGATGCGTGTCAGGATGCCCTCCACCTCGACCAGAGGAGAAATCCCCATCCCCATCCCCCACGGGAAGCACTGCCCAACACGACTAGAACGATGGGTTGACTGCGAAGCCCAGCAGCAAGACGTATACTCCTCCGTCTGTCGTTATCTCCAACCAGCAGAAGACATCCCACAAAGATACAATTTTAAACCATTGTATATGAGAAAACGCGGGCGTCGAATGATCAAGTACGGTGGTTAGTAACTTGGAACATGATTGTGCCGTTCTTGAGGATTCAGTGACATAATATAATACAAATGAAACGAAAATAGTATAAATTGAAGATAGAAAACCAGTAAAAGCAAATGAAATGAGGAAGGGCAGAAAAAGCAATTATGACTCTATCCAACACCAAGCGTCGGAGTCCGGACGACGGAGGGACGGCGGTTCACAAAGGCTGTGCAGATGCAAGCAGACAGTCAGACTGCAGCCGCAGGGATCCGGAGTGCAGGAATACATCCCGGGCGTAGAAAAGACGACCAGGTGTGTTGCTCTGCTGCAGCTGATGCGACCAACCCGTCAGCAGTGCAACTTACTTCTAGAACGGCGGCCTGACATTCCAGGCTGCTCGTTCTGGAGCATCACCTGATCGGCGGAAGAAAAGAACAGCAGGAAACGACGGCGAGAATCCTAATCTGCTTCGCATCCACGACGATGCCACGTCCCATCCCGTGCCATCCCCTTCCCCGGAGGAGACGGCGATCAGTGCCCGACGCCAAGCATCCCAGATCCTCCTCCATGCTCTGACATTATCCACCCCCACACTTCCCCTCATTTCGCCTTTCTTGGTCACATCGCCGGCGGCACCGTTCCATCCGATCGCGCGGTATTCCCATGATTCCCATTCCTGTTGGATCGGGGACTGACTCGTGGAAGATCATCCTCCCCTTGCTGGCCTCGGAATGACTCTGTCCGTTTCCCCTCTCCTTTACTTGAGCTCTGCGCAGGGATAACAGACTGCGTTGGCGCTGATACAGTGGTACCTATTTGCGTTTCCCCGCTCTTTATAGATCGGGTATCCGTCGCCTGATCATTCACCCTTCTTCTCTTCCATTCTTTTACTACTGCGCCATTCCTGACAAACGGGGGTCTCTGATGTAGTCGGTTGCCCCAGTTATTCCTTGGGCTTCTTCCGTGCAATTGAAGGGCTACTGATATGAGATTTCTTTTCAAGATACTTTAACCCTGTTGGCTGTCTCGTCCTTACGAGCCATGGCTCCGCCTCTCTCCCTGCGGTCGGCGCTGGGGGCGTGTCGCGCAGCCCCCAGTGCCCACTCAGGAAGATCGCTTCTTTCTATTAAACATTCAGGTATGTGGAGCTCACACTTTGGCTCTGAAGCGACAATCCTCAGGTCCCACTAACTTTATTCTCCGTGTCAGTAGTGACTCGGCTTCAACAACCGTTCCTGGCAACCCAGCCCAGGAACCACGAACCGTCCTCCCTTCCAAGCTGGCTCACAATCGCCAAACGGCACGCGAGCAGCTCCCCGTCTCCTCCTCCGGTCCCCGTTGTCCCCTACTCTGCTCTCACGGTTGGCGTGCCTCGCGAGACATACCCGAATGAACGTCGCGTCGCTCTTACACCTCAGAATGTCGCGCTTCTACGCAAGAAGGGCTTCTCACGTGTCTTGGTTGAGCGCGGTGCTGGTGAGGAAGCGCAGCTGCTTGACCAAGCGTATGCAGAGGCCGGAGCGACCTTGGTCGATCCATCTGCTATATGGTCCGAGAGTGATATCATCTTGAAAGTTCGCAGTCCACGAGAGGATGGCCCAATCGACGAAGTCAATGCGCTCCGTCAGGGAACTACGATCATCTCGTTTTTGTATCCCGCTCATAATATGTCGCTAGTAGACAGACTTGCGTCCCGCGGTGTCACCTCATTTGCGATGGACATGGTGCCCCGAATCTCCCGTGCACAAACATTTGATGCTTTAAGGCAGGTTTCACAGCTTTCGCGAACAAACAGTCACTAACTTGTGTTACTGGCAGCTCCATGGCCAATATTGCGGGATACAAAGCTGTTTTGGAAGCTTCGAACCACTTTGGCCGTTTCCTAACTGGCCAAGTAACCGCTGCTGGGTGAGCTCATACTAATACGTCTTGTGGAAGCATGGCTAACGAATGGCGTCCAGCAAGGTTGTAATTCTCCCGCCGTGGCTGTTAAGTATTAACCAAAGTTCCTAGATACCTCCCAGTAAAGTCCTTGTCATCGGAGCTGGTGTAGCTGGTCTTAGTGCCATTGCTTCGGTAAGTATATCTGTAGGTCCTTAAACTTGTGCCGGTGCCAACACTGTCCAGGCTCGTCGATTGGGTGCAATTGTTCGCGGTTTCGATACCCGTCCCACGGTCCGTGAACAGGTTCAGTCTTTAGGCGCCGAATTCGTTGAAGTCGACATGGAAGAAGATGGCTCTGGGCAGGGCGGATATGCCAAGGAGATGTCCAAGGAATTCATCGAAGCGGAAATGAGGCTCTTTATGGAACAAGCCCGTGAGGTTGACATCATCATCACTACTGCGCTGATTCCGGGAAAGCCTGCTCCAAAACTCATCACCAAAGAGGTATGCTTGCTGTCTGGTCTGTCTGGCCTCGCTTATAAAGAATTAGATGATTGCTGCCATGAAACCTGGATCTGTTGTCGTCGATCTTGCAGCTGAAGCCGGTGGTAACTGCGAAGCAACTGTTCCCGGCCAGTTAACAACCTACAAGGATGTAACTATCATTGGTATGTCGACGTCAGATACTCAGGCGGCTTTTTGGCTAATTAAACAGGATACACCGATTTCCCGTCTCGCCTACCGACGCAATCCTCTACTCTCTATTCCAACAACGTCACGAAGTACCTTCTGTCAATGGCGCCACAGGAAAAGTCGTTTGGTGTTGATCTTACCGACGAAGTGGTCCGTGGCTCTATTGTCACTCTCAATGGTGAAATATTACCTCCGGCACCACGTCCGGTTCCTCCACCTCCACCGAAAATAGAACCGGCAACGCAAACAAAAGAGCAAGCAGCGCTAGCCCTGACTCCTTGGCAGAAGGCGACCCGTGATGTGGCGACAGTAACAGCTAGCCTGGGCTCTGCTCTTGCGCTAGGAAAAGCGACGGGTCCTGTTTTCATGAGTAACATGATGACATTTGGTCTTGCTGGACTTGTTGGTTACCGTGCTGTGTGGGGAGTAGCGCCGGCTCTTCATTCTCCTTTGATGAGCGTCACCAATGCAATTTCAGGTAGGCATTCTTTGCAGATTGACATATCCATGCTCATGCGGTATAGGTATGGTTGGCATTGGCGGTTTCTTCATCATGGGAGGAGGGTACGTTCCCACCACGGTACCGGAGTATCTTGGTGCAGCATCGGTGCTGTTGGCATTTATGAATGTATCGGGAGGGTTCGTTGTGACAAAGCGCATGCTGGACATGTTCAAGCGTAAGCCATCTGCAGCTCCGTTGTCAACAGGAGATGCCTCTAGGCATAACCTCTTGAGCCCTCTGGTTCAATTTCCTGCGAGCTTTCAATATCGTGTTCCTCTTCTGACTTAATCAGGCCCAACCGACCCACCTGAATATCCGTGGCTTTATGCGATACCCGCTGTGGTGTTCGGTGGAGGGTTCCTCGCGGCTGCCAGTACTGGAATGGCTGGTTTAGTGCAGGCCGGGTATCTCGTTAGTAGCTTGCTGTGTATGGGTAAGTGACATGTCCTGGCCAGCAATTCACATCACGATTCAGCTACTCAGGTAGTTAGGCTCCATATCCGGCCTTGCATCTCAGCAAACCGCCCGCAGAGGAAACATCCTTGGCATACTGGGTGTAGCCACTGGAATTCTGGCATCTCTTGCGGCAGCAGGCTTCTCGACCGAAACATTAACCCAGTTCGGCGCCGTTGCTGGCGTAGGCTCTCTTGTTGGTAAGTACACAACCTAGAGTATTGAACGGAGCTCATTTTTTTAGGGACATTAATCGGGCGCCGTATCACACCAACCGGGCTCCCTCAGACAGTCGCTGCCCTCCACTCCGTAGTTGGATTGGCTGCCGTTTTTACAAGCATTGGCAGTGTCTTGGCTGATATCGGTCATATTACCACATTACACATGGTGACGGCCTACCTCGGGGTTTTAATCGGTAAGTCTCCAGAAATAACAGACCCGTAGCTACTAACGTTGACAGGCGGCGTAACTTTCACCGGTTCCATTGTGGCTTTTATGAAGTTGGCAGGTCGGATGTCTTCACGACCGACTATCCTTCCCGGGCGACACTTGATCAACTCTACCCTACTCGGCAGCAATATAGCTACTATGGGCGCTTTTCTCACCATGGCTCCTGCATCTCCAGTCATTGCCGCTACATGCTTGGGTGCGAACACAGCACTCAGCTTTTTGAAGGGGTACACTACCACCGCTGCTATTGGTGGCGCTGACATGCGTATGTTCCTTCCCCTCCGGTAGGTAGGGTCGCGCTGATAATTACAATGCAGCTGTCGTAATCACGGTTCTCAATGCATATTCGGGGTTTGCCCTGGTAGCCGAAGGGCTCATGCTCAACAACCCTCTGCTTACGAGCGTCGGGTCTCTTATTGGAGTTAGCGGATCAATTCTATCCTACATTATGGTAAGAGTCTAGGCCCTGCTGAAGACCCATATTAATTCAAGCAGTGCGTCGCTATGAACCGATCTCTCACCAATGTCCTGTTTGGTGGCATTGCAGCTCCGCAGCAAGCCAAGAAGATCGAGGGTCAGGTTACCCAGGCCACTGTTGATGACACAGTCGAGGCACTATCGAACGCAGAGAATGTCATCATCATAGTCGGATACGGTATGGCTGTAGCCAAAGCACAGTATGCACTCGCGGAAATAGTACATATGCTACGCGCCAAAGGTATCAATGTCCGGTTTGCCATCCATCCGGTTGCCGGAAGAATGCCAGGACAGTGCAACGTGCTGCTCGCCGAGGCGTCCGTTCCTTACGACAGTGAGTTGCATCCCTCTATCCGATGAGGCTTAGCTGACATAGATAGTCGTTTTGGAAATGGACGAGATTAACGAGGACTTTTCCGATACGGACGTCACTCTCGTCATCGGAGCCAACGACACGGTCAACCCAAGCGCCTTAGAGCCGGACTCGCCTATCTCCGGCATGCCAGTGCTGCAGGCATGGAAGAGCAAGGAAGTGATTGTGATGAAGCGGGGGATGTCCAGCGGATATGGTGAGTCGGACACGGTTAGTTAAGGTAATGTCAACACTGACGAATGCAGCGGACGTGCCGAATCCGATGTTCTTCATGCCCGGAACGAAGATGTTATTTGGTGATGCGAAGACTTCATGCGATGGTAAGTCTGCCGTGAGATATGTATGGTTTATACTAACTCTCTCCAGCCATCAAAGCGAATCTCGAAGCGCGTAAATAGATCGCTGTTTTATTGCTTCCTGTCTTAGCAATCAGTACTGTTAAGATGGCATACACCGTCTGCTTTTAGTCAATTTCACAGGTTCTATCAGAGTCGCAATTATTCCTTCCCATCGTAGTTGATTACAAGGCCATTGACTGAGCTCGTAGTCCATAGTTGTCATGCACCGTAAATCAAGGAAGAACAAGAAATCAGCCTCGCATAATACAAACATCCAGAGTGAAGAAGAAAACAAAGAGAAAAAGAACCTCGACTCGACCTTCCTCACTCAACATCCACTAGCTAGCCGAGCTCGCTTAGATTCCCGCCATCCACAATTGACTCGTCGTGAACGACACATCCTGATAGACCATAGGACCTGTTCATCAATCAATCTGAACCTCAACCTCCACTTGATCTCAACCCGGCATTTAGTCAGATAAACCCCGCCCCGAGTTAAGCTAGCTGCTAGCTGCTAAGCAAAGGAAGCTCGCTTCGCAACCATCCACCCCATCCCGGACCTATCCACAGAGTCGCTTAGATTCTGGAACCAAGGATCTCGCTTATCTATGCAGGCATCTTAATTGCTTGATTGATCCGATTCCTCCACGCCAGGCCGATCCACCGATTCATGCGAGTTCCAGGTCGAAAGTGGATGCATGTTCGTCGGTAAGTAGAATGTCAGCGGTTCAAGCCGCGGGGGTATCCGATTTACGATCCAGATCGAGACGTATCTGGTTTATTTTATATTAATTTAGCGATGCCGTCCATGCTGAGGAACCAGACCAGATATTCGAAGGATCAGTCGTATCCACTTATCCATCTTCGTGTTCAGGGTCCAGGATGCGGGATATAGATTGAATCTTGACTCAGTAGTTAAGGTCACTCGTTTAGGTGTCTGTCTATTCCATTAATTAATTGTAATATCTTCCATTACTTCACACAAATCACTAAAAAGAACGATTCAATATAATATACTCCATCCTAACCTCCTTCGAAATCCATAGGGTAATGAAATTAAGAATACGCCGAATATCCACAACAATCAAATCCCTCCGTCAATCAATCTCCTCCTTTTACCCAGACGGCACGGGAGAGAAATAATATCTACCGAGCTGGCGAATTAATTAATATGTCAAGTGGCGAATGCCATCTTACACCTTGTTCATGCCTAATGTCAGTTAATATCCCTGAGTACATCAAGAATGCAGATCCTATCCGGATTCAATTTCCCTGACAGTGAGGTAATCTATATCCCGTCTTTTATATTACCTAGTATACATGTAGCATTGGCCGCAAGGGCATACTCTGGGGAGAATAGCAGTGGCTGGATTAATCTGAGAAAATAAATACAGATAGTGTCTGTTGAGTAATAATACTTCATACTACATACAGGTATGTATGAACAATAACCCCCCAAACCATGAAACCAATCTCAATCAGATCAGTCGGATCGATCTACTCTGTAATGCACGAGGCTCAAAACACCAGAATCCAACAGTGGACAGTGGCAAGAGAAGGAAAAAAAAAAAAAAAGAAAGAAAAAGAGGAACCGCACCGGCGTCCAAGTCAGAGACCCGCACGGGAGAAAATCTCCGACCTCAACGAGCCAACCAGTCATCTTTTTTTACCTCATGTTGCCTCCTCAGCTTTCTCACTCACGCCACAGACACAACTACGCTGTGGATATTGGATAATATTCCGTGGCGTGGGTTCAGCTTCCACATAGACACTCAGAAGGATGCCATAAAAAAATAAGAATAAAACACCCGACAACTGAACAGTGGAATCCCGGTCCCAACCGAACGGCAGGATACGAGCCACCTTAGTCAACGATACCCTGCATAATAACTAACTCCCAATGGGCATTGTCAAAAGCCGCAAACTTGGATGGGTAGGACTAGGAACCAGAAATAGTATCCAAACAGCCAATCCTCAACTCAAACAAACGGGCGCCGTGCCTGAAAAAGCGAATCTGAAAATCAGGCACCCGAAACACCGTTATCCCGCGAACCATGGTTCAGATGATGTGCAGGACCTGAACCAGAGCCATGGACGGACGCTGGGTTGCTCCGTGCGTTGCGTTCTTTTCATCTTGCCTCACAGGTACAGAGTAGCATCTCGTATCCGTTCTGTCTGGTTTGTTTTACATGGGCCCCTCTCTCTCTCTCTCTCTCTCTCTCCTCTGGTTTCAGCGCTGCGGGACCCGACGAGAATAGATGGTGATACATGCCAGAAATAGCAATACCCGCTGATGTTTTTGGTTCTGTGCTTGCCCAGCCCTGCCAGGAGGTGTCTATGTATCACGATCAGGGGCCCAGGGCCCAGGGCCCAGGGGAGCTTCTAGAGCATGGACGGAAGAAGTATATCGGGCAATGAAACCCTGCACGTGGAAACGCCTCCAGGAACGAAACGGCGGACTGATAGATAAGGCATTACCTAGGGCAGCTCTGATTTTCAGGGACGCAGAACAGAGTTTCGCGATACGAGGCACTGCAACATTTTTGAAGCGCAGGGCTGAAACGTAAGATTCTTAATGCCTTACTCTGTAGTCTGCAATGAATGAGAGGGAATTCTGGTGCTGGGTTTCTACTTTCTACGTAGAGATTAAATTCTTACTGCGTAAGTGCTTATGGACTTGCAGTCAGCATGTATGAATTATTTCAGCTGTATACTTGCTGAATACCCTATCTCGGCGCTGTTCGGTTCGATATTAAGAACACGAATCCGCATTGACTCCACTGTATGGAATTATGGATACACCCCACAGTTTAGTGGACGGGAGATTTGATTAAAATAATTAAATCAAACAGCCTCTGTCTACTCCAAACAGCTACTTTAGATTCGACTTGATCAACCGAAAAGGAGAAGCGATGCAAGAATGGCGACAGCGATCCGCGCTGGCAGGAAATCATCCATTTTTCTGGTCCTTGCCAGAGTCTATATAGTACACGAAAAGAAATTCCCGGGTCCACCGTAGGATTATGGCTCAATACAATTGAGCAGAGAAATGTGGTAAAATGATAAAAGCGCCGTAAGGAATGACAAAATGAAAGTGAACTGGAATCCCATCCAGTTAACGCCGTAAATCGCTGAACTCCGTGGATCCCGACGGCTCGGTACAGAAAAAAAGAAATAAAGGGAAGGACTGAAATGGTATCAACAGTTAAGCTTCACGGCTTGAAGTCAAGATGGGCAAGGTCTGTCACGTCGACAGGCTGCGATCGAAGATAATTTCGTAGCAGCATCGTATCAGGTAATAAGATTAGGCATTAGGCGATTTAAGTGTCGACTTTCTCTTCGCACGCAAGAATCCCATGAAGCTTTTCGTCGTCTGCTCCGGGCTGTCCACCTTCGGCTCCTTGAACAGCCGCAGGCTCTTCTTGCGCTGCAGCTTAGTCCGCTTGCCGTCGGTTTCCGCCACCTCGTTCGGGTCCAGACTGCGGAGGCTGTCGACCTCCGACCGAAGGCTGCTGGATGAGTACATACTCGAGGCGGTCGAGCTCTTCATCAGCGAGTTCCGAATCGGCAGGGGGTTGCGGCTGCTGTGGTTCCCCGGCATACTGGACACGCTGTAGGACGAGCTGGATCGATGTCGAGTGAAGTTCGTGGGTGGGTAGTAGTGGGATGCGGGACTAGTCGTGCGAGAGGGGGGCCGGCTGCTCTGTGGGGACATCGAGTATTCAGAACTCGCGGCAGACTGAGAGCAGGAGATGGGTCGGCCATGGGAATCTGCGGGAGCAGGGAAAGTGGAGTGGTGTCGTCCGTGGAAGAAGGGGAAGTTGGCGCTGCGGATGCTCTGTATCGACGGAGGTCGTCGCAGAGACTCGGTGGGGGCATGAGAGCGCGTGGCGGGCTTGAACGAGGAAACCTTCTCGGATACGGCGGTTTTCGGCCGCGAGAAGGTCATCGAGCGGGCCCGCGACGACACCGTGCTCGACGGTTCGGGCGATTGGGTGAACTGCGGCGTCGGCAGGTCGTAAGACGGCCCTTCCAGGTCGGTCGTGTTCAGACGCAATCCACTCTTCCTCGATCGTGCCTCTCGATCCGGGGCAAATTCTCCTTCACGGTTGAAGCTGCCTAGGAATGGCTGCGACGCAGCGGCGGATCTGAGAGAGTAAACACCTTCCCCATTGAGGGGCGTGCTGCTGTCACTAGGTTGAAGGGGAGCAGACTTCAACGCAGGGGGGATGGAATTCTCCGACATAGGGGATGGTTCTGTCGGGCTGATTAGGATTATATTAGGCTTGGTAGATGGTTCCACGTAGGTGACCTGCTCAGCTACAAGCAGGTCTGTATTATCGTCCTCCGAATAGATGGAAGAAGAGGAAGACCGCCTCGACGAGGCGGGAGACTCGGGAGGGACGTAGACATTAGGCTGAAGGAAAACGGGAGAGTGTAGAGGCGAGGTGGAGTCGGGAGATGGCAGCTCGATAATCACGTCGTCGTCGTGGTCGAAGATATAGGAATCAGCCACGAAAGTGGTGCTACTACTGCGCTTGACGGTGTCCATCGAGACGGGCCGCGAGGTTTTGTCGGTTGTCGACAACGGAGACAAGAGACAAGGATATACGGGCTTCTCCATGTTCGATTCGGCGGGGTCAGCATTCGAGAGCTCGTCGGCACTGGCGTCGGAATCGCGGGCCTTGTAGGATTCCACGGGCGAGAAGGCGTTTTCCTGACCACCCAACTCCGGTTCGGAAATGTCTTCCTCGTCAGACTCGTACCGGCGGGGGAGACGTTGTGGTTTGATGTAGGACAGCTGGAGGGAGTCGGCGGATTGGTACATGATTTGACCCGGCAAATAAAGCACCCGGTTCTCGAGGGCCAAGATGGAATAGGGGGGGAGGGCAGAGGAAGATGTCAAACAGAGCAGGTCGATCAAACCAACGGACTGCAAATCACGAGTGGCCAAATGGAATTAAAGGAAGAAGGCGTAGGGTCAGTAGGTAAGCTGATGCGATGGCCCCCAGGAGAACCGGGGGATTTCATGCAGTATGACCAAAGGGAGGGGGGCGAAAGAGAAGGATGGAAGAGGGAAAGAAAACGGGCACCGAAGCAGGAAATCGAAGATAATATAGGATAGGCATAGGCAGGATAAGGATGGATATGGGGGAGCCCGAATGGCAAGGCGGTTTTTTTTCCACATTTTCCACATTTCGAAATCCTTCGGTCCACACGGGCTGGCATGCTAAGGGGAGTGGAGCCAGGAGGAGGAAAAAAGATGGCATGAACAATTGATGAAAGCTAAAGCAAACTAAACTCGAAAGTCAAAGAGGGCATCGGATCGTCGTTGAGAATGAGACTGGAGAAGGAGCAGGAGAAGGACGGACCACATTGGGTCGATCCACCGGGCTTGTGTCAGCGAGTGGACACGTGCCCTGACCGCTTTCTCGTCGTCCGTTGACCTTTTCTCTTCTTCTCTTCTCACAACCTACGCAGTCCTCACTCGTCCTTACGGCATGCAGTCAACCCTTGCCGATTATACACTATCTAGTGTATCCTGTACGCATACACTCGGCGTAACTGAATACCAGATCCTGTACTCTGTGCTCCGTACTCTGTACCCGTACCACCCCCCTGTCGACGTGATCTATCAAGTGATTTAAGTCAGCATGCCTGATTGCTGGAATGAAGTGGCCGTCATGTAGGGCCATCTCAAGGAGTCGGGAATTCCTCCGGTATCGTATCTTCGTTAACCGCGATGATCTACTGTCATGGTTATGTATTACCAAGTACAGAGTACGCAGTCTTACTTTATGGGTTCCTCTAGTCCAAACTCATAATTCAGCGTCTCCCAGTTCCAGCCAAGCCGCTCGTCGGGGCCATGTGGACGGCGCTCCCAGAATAGTTCGGGCATTTTACGCTGAATAGTCGCCAGGAGAGTTCAGCTTTGATAGCGAAGTCGAAACTCTCTTGATGACAACTACTTTTGCTCCGTAAGCAAAATGATCCTCAACGCAGATACCAACTTTCCTCCAGACGATCCCGAGCAGCGACCGAGAAACCAACGCGACGAACTGAGCGTTAACTCGTTCCGTCTTGCCGGTGGATCCTTTTGGCTGCTCCATTTTTTTTATGTCGTAATTTTCTTTTTCTTCGACCTCATCTGGGCGCTCGCAGGGCTGCATTTGTTTGTCTTGCCTCCGTTCCCTTCGACTCCCAGTACTCAGTAACTCCCAGAGGTCTTCTCCAATGCCTCTATTCGGTGTCGATTCGGTGAATCGAATCGGTATTACAGTATCCGTACTCTCGTCCGGATCATCCAATTCTAATAAATTAAATCAATCAATCCAAATCCAACCTCTTCCGACCGGCACAACCGCCAAGACGGTGGAGCAAGTATAACTCAAACACGCCATTCCCCGTCGAAGCGAACTACTTCCCGTCTGGCGTTCATCCGGGAGTTTGAGGGAAAGACATGAAAACTTTTCCTAGTCTTTTTTAGGGGGCAGAATCCCACCAATTACCATCCCTTGCAGCCAGACTCGCCCTTGCAGCCGCCCCCAAGAAGAGAGCTCGATACACCCGCCGTGCCTGACTAGTAGCCGGCGTGCTGACGACTTTTCTTTTTTTGCCTCTCTCGGTCTGTGTTGGTGTAATCTTAGGCGACTCGGATTTTCCCCCACATCTCTGTTCGGCTGGAATATCCGAATGGGCGGTTTCAGTTTCATTTGCCTGCCGTTAGTGTTGGTTACTGCGTTGCTATTTTCTCGTTCAAGATAGGGGTAGGGGCTGTGTTTACTGTTTACTTCATTTGCTTTGTTTATTTGGTTTTTTTTTATATCTCACTCTCATCTCCGGGTCTGTACTCTGTACTCTGTACGCACTACGCAGTCCTGATCGAGATGACCCCGTAGAAGCACAGATAACGTCATGAGCATCTCCCTCCTTGGATCCCCACGCTAGACGGAGGATCCGGAGGCTGGCATGAAGCAGTGACACCCACCCAGTGCGCAAGAGCAAACTTTAACCCGCTTAACTGCGCCCGCCAAAAGCGCAGCGACCAGCGACGGCGTCGAAATCCCGACGGCCGGTTCACCCGTTGAGGGGGTCAACAGCTGCAGGAACGCGCCGGTTACAGTGTGAAACAACCCCGAGCTGCATGGGCCAGGGGATCGCTGCGCTCGTTTGCTCGTTCGGGCAGCGCCTGCGTCCATTTTTGCCATCGTTCATCATTTCTTCCCCCCTCCCCCCTCTCAAGCGAGGGGGGAGGGGATCATGGTCGTGGTCGCTGATTACGGAGGGCGCTCCAGACACATGTGGCTGGACGAGTCAATTGCTTGGTATGTGTTTGCGCTTATGGCCCGACACATGGATACCGGCATGATACTGCCTACGGAGTACAGCATACATAGGGCTTACAGCAGCAGCTGGGCTGGCAAACTGCCTGCCTGCATGCATATATCTGCGCAATCAAGCCGCCTCGAGGCTATTTGTGCCTCCCCCCTCGCCGGCGTTGTTAGGCCTCAATTGGACAGATTCCCAACCAGCCTGCCCTCTGCAGATGCAACAGGCTATCTAGACCGACCAGATGGCAATTTAAGTTTTCCCCGTCGTGATAATTATAGCCATCGGTTGCCAGTCTTCGCCATACCGCAATGTGATACGCTCCGTCCCCTGTCCCTGCTAGGCTAGCCCGATGCTATGTATCACCTGCAACGAGACATCGTGGCTTCCACGTCCTCCACTAGCAGTAGCCATTGCCAGCCTTCGGTTGCCTGCCCTTGCCTTGAGCTTCGCTTCCCCAGACAGTCCAGGCGAGCATGGCGTGAACATGAAACTTAGTTTGGCCAGGACATGCCGAATCGAGTGATCGGGATGGGCCTACGGAGTAATACCCTGTAGGCTTGACTTTCCCAGCCTGTCGACTCGACATCAGGATTACGGAATACAGCAGATACTGTACGGAGTAGTTACTCAGAGTACCACATACAGGGCAAGTGGGCGTACAGTGCATTCATTCTCTCCCCTCCCTGCAATCCCCCCCTCTTTCCTCCCCTCCTTGGACCGGTCCGGTCTACAAATCTGCATACTTTCTCTACTCTGCAATGTGCATACGGATACTCACATTCGGCCCCTCTTTCTTTGCCACTGCCACTGCCGTCTCAATCCTGGTCGAGTCAAGGAAGGGCATGCATGCTTCATGACGAGCGCCGTGCCTTCCCCTCCCCTCATCTCGATCCTTCATTGCTTGCCGGCCCGTTCGTTCCCCTCATTTGCTGCGTTCGAGTTTCAGATTCAACGAACGGCACGCTTACTTTGACAGCTGGTATGGAGTAAATAATAGGGGTCCTGTTTGCGGTACGTATACTCCGAGAAACTCTCGACAATAATAATAATTGCTTGAATCCACGTAAGCCGTCAACCGATCTGGAGATCACGTCCAGAGTCCAGACTATCTGTCACATCCCGTGGACTACCTAGTTATGTACCACCGTAATTGCATAACTAGTGCCCAGCTCGCTGTAGGTGACCGTTACTAGTCCGTCGTCCCGTATACCTGAGTTTGTGCAATATGTGGGGTATTTACTGGGTTAAATGAATAATATCGACCATCGAGCAAAGCAATAAAATTAAAAGCAAACAGGCCGATCCGATCCCGGCGCTTCGGCAAATACAGTACCTTATGGAACGATATGAGATGAGATGAGATGGCATGGTATGGTATGGTCTGAAAAGGCCGATGTGACACGTCACAATACTCGTTCTGAAGAAGCAATTAGCGGATACATGCATACCTACTACTTTCAGAAAAGGCACGGTAGGTAGGTAAATTAATATCCAGACGTTCCAGAGTCCAGAACCTTCGTCTGCTCATACATATAGAGTACATACGGAACGCATAGTCCTTTTACATTCCACAGGGCGGTACAGAAGTGCCTACCTGTCGGACTCATGCAGACACCCACAGTGGGAAGCAAACATGCACCCCGGCCAGGATGAAATGCACATCACGACCAACCAAGACGGCAATAAATATCCGCACTAACGGGAGATGATGGAGAGGCCGACATGACAGGATGACAGGTCCATTGGGGACGGCCCAATCGGGGAGTCGGAATCGAGCATGCCAAGGGGGATATGTGTGTTTGTGTGTATATTTATCATCGTTTGCTACAGAGCACTACTCTGTACTCCGTAATCTGTATATTTTTGGGTGATGTCTTGGTTAGGTGCAGGGGGTGCCTTACCTACTCTGTACAATACAGAGTAGGTAGTGGACGGATGGTGGCATGATTGATGATGATTGATTGATTGATGGAAGAATAAATCAGGGGCAACTTCGGAGATAATGAAAGATGCCAAGAAGACCAGGGATTAAATCAGGATTTTCCCTACGACGCTGGATTAGTGCGTTTAGTTCGGATTCCATTCTCTGAGTTTCTCTACTTGGTGCATGTTCAGGCAGTCCTGGATACCTGATCCTTTAAGACAGGAGTACAACGAATGTAGTGTAGCTGGTAAGATATCTTCCTACATACCAAGGAGATCGGAATGTCTCTGGAATGAATCGTAACGGTCCGCATTCCTAGACAGATACTCTGACGGAGCCATAGCATGACACCGTAACCCGTCGGCCGAGTCAATCCTTGACTAGTTCTTCTCTTCATTTAATCATTAATCAATAATCCATGTTCAATATACTGAAATTAATCTATTGACCGATCATCCAATTCTTCACGGCCGACTCCCGACCGTTACGCTACGTCGGAAAAACTACTGTAGGTACCGGCAGGACTAGCGACTTCATTCCCAGACCGACTTTTCAGGTACACAGAAGATGTTCTTCCTGCTGAAATTGAGAAGTGAGAACTGAGAACCTTGACTTCAGTGGCATCGTCGATCGCAAACGTCCTCCGTAATCGCAAACCAAAACGGGAAGACTGGAGTCCCCCTAATGCGCGTCGAAAACAATAGCCTGTCTACTATTCCAGACTGCCCATCTTTTTCAGTTCACTTTCCTCCTTCGACTGAGTAATTGAAGGTCAACTTGGATAGTTCTCCACTCTGTCTTCTAAGGTTCTCGGACATTTTCCCTCTTGTTGGCACCTTTTTTTTTTTTTTTCTAAACCGGTCGGCGCTCCTAACTTCAGTTCTAAGCCAGCGTTATCCTAGCTAACTAGTGGCCTGAGAGGTCTCACTTGACCCTATGTACGCAGCGTATAAACCTATTCCTACTCAGTAAAAACTCAGGCCTCGAAATGAAATGTGGGCTCCCCCGGTGCAGAACTCAGAGTCGGCCACCGAGACAGACCCAAGTAGGGACTAGGGAGTAACCCTCATGGCCCGGTTCTAATTCCTCATCCTCATCCTCGGTCGTTGGACACGTTGGGGCACACTGGGGCCGTTGGGCTCCAGTTTTCTTTCTTTCCTTCCGGTGTCTCTTCCGTATGATATGCGTTGACATAACATAACGCCCGTCCTCTACGGAGTTTTACCTAGTGCTCTGACCTCTCTTCTATTCTTGCATGAACAGTACCTCCTGTCGGTGGGTATCGGTTTCATACCGAGGTATTCTGTAGTCTGTACAGAGTATGGATACATAAGCATGAATAGCGAATCCTCCATCCGCTCCGAACACGAAAGTGGACCGGTGCGGTCCGGTCGGTCTTTTTATAGTACGGATATGTGAGTTTCCATCCATCCTTTTTGACATGACGGTTGACATCATGCTATTCATGCTTCCGAGAGCTGGATGGGCCTACTCCGTACAGTGGATAATACTTACTAATGGAGAGGAGTGATCGAATGATCCCTAGTTCAGATTGAAGGATCTGTTTCTGGTAGTACTCCTTACTCATATATAGTCTACCTACCTTAGTGTAACGGTTTTATTCTTACTCCTATGCATTAAGCATTTATGATTCAGGTCTAGTGGCTTTCTAGTCAGGAACGAGAGAAGAGATCCAGGCTGTTGCTTCTCTGGATTATGCCTGTGGCTGACGGCGCGACAGGATTCGGTGCTGTCTGTCAGCTGTCTGTCTATTGATATCTTGGGCTCTGGCGCTGTGCTCAACAGGAAATATGGAGTTGATCAGCGCTTTAAGTGAGCTATAAATGACCGAACGTTCATAAGCTCTCAATATGTGTCTCCGCCGGTTAAGATTAACTATGCGACTCGGCTAGGCAGCCAGGCAGGCAACCTAGCGAGCCTGACTCGCCATGCATCAGACTCCAAAGAAGGACCGAGTCAGCCGGTAGTCATTCCAACGAACATATCGAGCAATTGATCTCAATCAAGGTCCTGAACAAGACCGATCACTGTCTAGACACTACTTGCGCTTATATATCCACGCATGTAGAGCGCAATTGCCTCAAGAACTGGATAGTTCACACCCCTCCCTCATCCATTTAATCATTCTTCTTTCTTTACCTAACTATCCGTCTCTTCTCCCCTTAATTTCTGTTGCGATATACTACCTATTGAGTATGAACTGTGATCAATGGGGGAAAAGGTTTCTTGTTGTCTCTATCTAACTATTAAAGAAATGGCGGTATGTAGGCCATATTCCTATTGAATATTACCTGACCTACACTGCCCTCTCGATAGCTTGCTTCATCGTGTGGTTAATTGATTATCTATATCGGTTGGTTCCATCAGATCAACGGATCACGGAGATATGGAATACCGAATGTTGAATCAGTTGATGTCTGATGATTCGATCATTTCAGTTCTAAGATTATGTATATCCTTTTCTATCTGCATATGATAACGCCTCTGTATTCTATTCTATATTCTACATTAGGCCTCGGTGAACACCCGTTTCTCTACTCTGGAATCATCTTATGCGCTTCTCATGATCGAAGCAGAGTGTCTAGCACTAGCAGATATTAAGTAAAACAGGCAGGTAGATGGCAAAGAAAGTGAAACAAATGAGGGCACATCACAAGATTTCTTGTCTATCCCCGCTCTAATGCGCGATTCTAGGCAGTTATGCTGGAATTGTAGACCCTATGTCTATACTTACCTTGCCCCTGTCCTAGCTAGAGTGGTAGTGTTGGAAGAGCATCAAGTCTCTAATGCTCCATCCGAGTATCTAACTCGGCTGTAGATGAATAGGAATACCTGGAGGGTGGGCTACCTACTATCGGGACTGTGAAAGTCTGGATGTTCAGTTGTCGGTACAGTGAAACTGAAAATGTCCACGATAGAAACCAGTAGCATCTTGTACAGCATATCCGTAACGAAGAACGAAACAATTCTTAACAATAGTAATGCAATGTAAATGAATTTGTATGTACAACAAGTAATATGGTTCAGCGTATAGAATCATACCCATGATTACATTATAGGGGCATCTATAATATTTCACTAACACAAGAATCAAACGGACCTGCCACCGGCAGAACCACGAAAGCAAAAATGGGAATGTAGAATACAGACTGGAAAACAGTCGGCGGGCAAAGCAACCGCGGCCACTCTCCAGACAGAAGAAAACCTTTCACTCACGAAAACCTTAGGAAAACCGACAACCATGCAACGCTGCTTCGTGAGAAATGCCCTAAAATTGGCCGCGACGAAGGACGGCCAAGATCATGACGGTCATTCATTAAAACAATGATAATAAAAATGCGGTGGGCCCCCGTATTAAAAGTTTGAAAATGATAATCAAGAATCTTCGTACCCAGGCAGGTGACCGCCCAAAACGTCACCCTCCGTTATATTCGACGATGAGAAAACGTTGAGTTCAGCCGCACTTTCGCGGGCAAATCTATTTGGCGACATGTCAATTTCAAACATACATTCTATGAACAAGCCCAAATCCAAGATCCAAAACACAGGATCTCGGACTTAAGCCTTACGAGAACGGGTGACGGGCCCGTTGGACCGGGCGGTAGAGCTGCCATTCGACTTGGCACTTCCGTTGGAGGGCTTTCCGTTGGGAGACTTTCCGTTGCCCTTGGTGGGAGGAGGCACCTGGAACTTGGCCATGTCGATAACAGCTTGTCTGCCAGTGTTGCTGCGGGGACGGGCTCCCTTGGAGGCCTTGTTGTAGGTGGCGATATAGAAGGAGATGAAAAGGAAAAGGTAGGAGGTGATGATAGCAATTCCGGCAAAGGCGGCGAACTCCTCTCCAGCGCACTTGCCCATGTTGGGTGCCCAGGGGAAGTAGGTAGACGAGAAGTAGGTGTAGGAGGCGAAGTAAATGAAGCCTATCCTCAGGTTAGCTCAAGTCTCTCACTCCTGAGAAACCAATACATACCGACGTCAATGACAAACTGGATGATCTGGAGACGGGTGATCCACTCCTTCCACCAGATGCGAATTCCACGGGCGCTTTGGAAATAGTACCAGTACATAACCACGTGGACCAGCAGGTTGATGGTGATAGGAACCCATTGCACGGCAGTCAGACCGATCAGCTGGGTATAGCACAGAAGAGCGGTGGCACCATGGTGGTAGGTGTGAAGGAAAGTCAACGGCTTCTTCTTAAGGAAGAGGAAGATGGTGTCGATGAATTCGAGGTATTTGGTCAGATAGTTCAGCTGAAGACGTTTGTATCAGCATGCTTGTCGAGATTTACACCTGGCTCGGCGCACTTACATAGTACAAAACGATGAGGGGCTGGGTCCATCCACCCTGATGATCGCAAATGGAAAAGAAGATGCCATGGTTCCAGATGGTCGGCAACAGCTGCTCAATAAAGAGCGCCAGTAGAGTTGCGCTGATCGCAGTCAGGTAGAAATTGTGGATCATGAACAACGTGTTGAGCTTGAGAGCCGAGAAGTTTTTCATCACGGCGCGACCGCCGAAGATGATCACATAATAGGTGACGAGCATCGTGGCGCAGGAACGGAAGTTGGACAGAGGCGTCTGGCCCTCCACGAACTTGAATTCGCTGGCAGGATAGCCCACAACATATTCAAAAGCCTTGTCGAAAATCGGCCATAGCTGGATGCCGAACGGGCGATCGATTGTCGGCAGGGACACGTTTTGCAACAATTCGGCGGCCATGATGAATTGTAGAGATCAATTATTTAAATGAGAGGACCTGATGACTTTGCGGTCGCGCTGCGCTTTTCGTGTTGAGGGGAAAGCAAGAGTTGGGTGAGTTGCGAACTTTTCTCTCTTAGGTTTCCCCCTTGATTTTTTTTTTCTTTGAAGATTCTGTTGACAGGGCCGGCAGGAAGACCAAGCCGTGGAAGGAACGACGAGAAGGGAAGAAGGACGGAACGGAAGAGAGAAGAGGAGAGGGAAAGAAAGGGAAAGAAAAGGGATGGAAGAAGTTCGGGTCAGCGAAGCGAAAGGAGAAGACCGAAAGAAAAGGACGAAAGCGAAGGTGGAGAGAAGGCGGGAGTTCGCATTTTGCCAGGAGAAGAAAAGTCAATCCGCCCAATGCGGTTTAGTGCCTCGGCCAGCATAAAAGGGGCCGGCGCCGATCATGTGCTTCAGGCAGACTGATTCTAGTAGTTATTACCATCATCTTGCTGGCTTTCACATGCTCCAGCTCCATGCACTATTTACCCTTCATCTGCCACGATGGGGTTTAATTTCAATCTGTCATCGCCCTTGGATGCGCTCGAACTGCCAAGCCCCGAGCACCGAAATTGTTCGGATATTTATGGGCCCCTGGGACGATCACTAATCGTGAACCCCAGGTTCCCTCGAACTAGAGGCTCCTCGGAGGATATCTGGCGCCCAACTCTCTGTGGGTGGCATTCCGCCCCTGGTGTCACTATCAATACTTACACTACTTTACGGAGTAGGAGTGATCGTGGTCCTCAACACGATGGTTGTCCTACCTGAAAACGATACCAGTTGTACCGATTGACGACGGACCGAGGTAGCCTGGCATCGTCCCGTATTGTCAAACACATCGGAGGTTATTAGAAGGGCCAGGTAGATCTGGAGATCGTTAGATTGGCATTCCGTTGAGACCTGAGGCAACATGGCTTGCCGTAACATGGCACTTACTGCGTTCAGAGTATATTTTCCCAACCTGGAACTAATTGCCTGTGGTTTTGAAACGAAAGGGTCCCAATTTTGGGTCTTCGAAGCGATCAAAATATAACAGTCAACGTTTGGCTTCAATCAATGCCAATCAATAATGGAATACCGTACCGCAGGATTTACAACGCAATTTCTAGGTAGTTTCTACTCCGTGCGGATTCTATCCCGATGCTCGCCTCGGCACATCACTTGAGTAACTTTGCACGGCGCACAGACCAGATCCATAACTACCTACAAGGATGATATCGAAGAATCTAACTGCACCCGATGCAATTTTCGGTATTCATGATTTCCGTGATCCGTTTGTTCAATGGAATCAAGCGATCAAGATGGTCGGTTGGCCATCTGTCTAAGTACAGTTCATTGTCGAAGTTTCATGACGTGTTGGCTATAGAGGTTAATGACACTATATATATGATTGCCAAGCCAAGCGTTCTCCCTAATGAACTTCGAGAAGAGCATGCTCATTTCCAAAAGTCTCAAGGAATGCTCGCTGTCCTACCCGTGGTATTCCGATACCTACATTGTACATCGAGCAAGTCAGCTGACCAGGAGCGTAAAGTTAATGCCTTAGGCACATACGAACTCCCAGCCAATGAGATCCGCCGGATGCCTGACCATGCATGGGCCAATCACAGGGGCCAAATAGAAATCAACGGCACGGTGGCAGCCTCAGGCATCACACACCTCGGGCGGGCACGGGAGGCGCAACAGCCTGAGGCGCTTTCGATGACGGCTGCAGCGGCCTCAGGCAGCCACAGACCTCACACCACCCGCAAAAACCTAGCGCAGCCGGGCTTGTCCTGACTTCGACTTCGTCAACACCTCGTTCCCGTCTTCCCATCACGTCCGGCTAATTCCCACCTCCTCCACCCCCTCCCAATTCACAATCCACCTTTCGCCATGTCGTCGATTTCCCTCTTCCGTATCGCCACCCGCGCCGTGCGCCCTTCCGGCTTCATCAGAACTCAATTGCCCCGGTCCCGCGTGCAGGCTCCGATTGCTTTCGCTATCAACCGTCCCAGCTTCAGCACCACCACCCAGCGTCGCTCCGGCCACGAGGACGAGACGTACGAGGAATTCTCTGCTAGGTATGACCTTCTCTACCATAGATCCATTGGGACCTTGTGCGAGCGATCTGGGGAGACACGCGATTCCCCCGGTCGCAGGGGTCATTTTCTCTTGTCTTACCCGGATCCGATCAAGAGTCACCTCACTCCTGATACCAATTCCCGCCCTCTCACTCGCCGAAATTTCCACTGACCCTAATCCTCGTCGATGATCAGATTCGAGAAGGAATTCGACAGTGTGCAGGACGTCTTCGAGCTCCAGGTATGTTCGATCTACCTTGCCTTTCTCTTTTCGCACCGAACTGCCGACCTTTCCGTTTTGTCCACTGCCCGATCAAGCCTTGATAATCAGCCCACCCGCCATTGGCAGATCCAAAGCCTTCCAACATCACTACTCACATACACAACATAGCTTGACTATATCAATTGAGACTAACGTGGTGTCCCCTGTATAGCGGAATCTGAACAACTGCTTCGCCTACGATCTCGTCCCTTCCGTTGAGGTCCTCTCCGCCGCCTTGAAGGCCGCTCGCCGCGTCAACGACTTCCCTACCGCTGTTCGCATCTTCGAAGGTGCGATTGCTCCCTACCCTTGAATCCACATTGGACTTGTCTATGTGATCGATCCATAAACTCACCCATTTCTCTCTCCAAAAAAACAGGTATCAAGGCCAAGGTCGAGACCCAGGAACAGTACAAGCAATACCTCGAGAACCTGGAGGCTCTGCGCCTGGAACTCGGCGTCGCTCTCCGGGAGGAGCTCTACCCCGAGGAGGCGTAAAATCAAGGGAAATAGACCAGAAAAAACTTTCCAAGGACCAAAAAAGATTTCCCCCAATTCCGCCCAACTGTTTCTTTAAAGTCCTCCCTCTTCCCTCGTCTCTCTTCCCTTGCGCAACCCCCGGATCTATTTTTGACCGCTGTCTGGTTTACAATATTATTTTATGTCCGTTGATAAGATAGGAAAGCTGTATACATACTATTTCTAGAATGCAGTTGGAATGAGGAAGCGTGTCTCTGTTGTGTTCGCGCTCGTTCGCGTTCGCGGTGGTTCTCTTTTTTTTCTTTTTTTCTTCTCGATTCTTGTGTTTTTTTAATCTTTTCCCGTCGTCGACTACGGTTAACTAACTCGATTCTTGGGCGGGCAAGGAAAGAAGGAAGGTAGGTGGAAGTGTTTGACATAAAGGGGGGTCGGGGGTGGTATGCACGCGTGCTTTTTTCTATACCAGTGCTTTCTATAAATCTTTTTGTTTGTATGAGCATTTGATTGTACTCTATTGTACTCTGTATCATTGGAGATATAGTGAAGAAAAATAGGGGGTTCATTTTTGTCGTCTGGTTAAGTAATCCTATATCGTCTTTTATATGATGTCGTTTCATGGGTATATTCTACCAATGATGAGATCAATTCATATGGATTTACTGAATAGTGAACTTGTCCAATTCTATTTGCTTCTCAGAAAGAAACGACCAGCTTGGAACACAACAGAGAACAAAATATATAGATACATTGCAAGGCCGGCCCGCCATCCCCTGAATGAATTGAAGAAACATCGTCGCAGAAAAACTATAGATAAGGAAATATTAACCACCCCCAAGAAAGATAAAGGAGACAAAGAGATAAAACCCTAGAAAAACGCCGTCACACAATCAACCAAACATGGAGTCTGGGGTAATTATTGTCGTGAATTCTCAGTATAGAACAATAGAATGGGAAACCAAAGCAGATCATGATAACCGCACACCAAACAATGAGCTTTTATCATCATGGAAAAAGGGGGAATGAAGAAGGGGAGAAGAAACATGGACATGGTGGTTTCTCAGGTGGACCTGTCTTGAGGCCAAAGCTCGAGAGCACTATGCATATCCACCTCTAGAAAGGAGACCCGTTGTGCTAAATTGGAGGGATGTTTGTGCAATTCCTGGTCTCTTGCCGCGTTCTGGTCGAAGTTCTATTTTAATGCTTTCCGACATATTCAAAGTAGTTGGGTCGGCAGTCTTCCTTGGCCAGCCAGGGTTCACCTTCGTAGAATTTACCGGGGGTACAGCCGGAGCACTTGGGTGAGTTGGGGCAGTTGAAGTAGGGAATGTGGCGGTATCCGATATCACGGAACCTGTGGAAAGAATATAATTAGCCTTTGTACATCGTTGATCCCGTTGAATCCGCATTGCGCTTACCAATGAACCTTCGATTTATCAGCGAACAGGCCCAGGGCGATTGAGTGGACGGGAGCATCGCCCCAACGTTCGTAGTAGAAACCGCCCGTTCGATCCAAGTAGTCGAAGTAGGCCGAATACTTCTCGCCCCGGAAGAACTCCATGTCTCCAATTTCAAAATTGGACCAGAAGTGACACGTAGAGTATCCATTCGCGGCGGACGTGTGCTCCGGGCGCAGTTGGTCATCGACCAGCCAATCCATCATGTTGTTATCGGACAGGTAGGTCGGGTTTGCGGCAAGGAATTCCTTCGTTCTCGGCCACAGGGTCGGAATACTTTCGGGGGCATCGAAGAGGTTGATGGTAAATCCGTAGGTGATGTTGCGATCTTCCACGAATCGGAATACGTCGTAGTCGATGTTGCAGAAGAACTGAACCTTGGGCTCGACACGCCAGTAGTAACGGTAATTCTCGAGCGCCTTGTGCTTGTAGAACATTCCACTGTTCCATCGACACATGTTATGATAGGAGACCTTATCGCTGTACTGGATGCCCTTCTCCTTCAGCATCTCAGCCGACTCACGGAAGAGATCCTTGTTGATAAAGTCGGGCATATCCCATTGCTCCTTGGGAACCTGTTCTGTTTATGAAGTTAGATACAATAGCTTCGAGTCGCGAGTCTAAGAGCAAGATTGTCGCACCGTAGATGCATTTCGCCTTAGTCTCCGCCTGCGTGCGCTTCTTGAATTCTTGGGTGAATGGCTGGTCATTGAAGAAGATCCAAGGGTAGTTGAACTTGTTATTCCATGTTCGCTCCAGATCACGCATGGTCGGGATGAGATCGTCCAGTTCTTCGTTTCGGACCAGGGAGATCAGTGCCGCGTTGGTCCGGGCAGAGTTGGCACTGTCGGGGGCGTAGTCATTGTCTTCCGCGCGCCATAACTTGCCTTCAGGCTCTCCAGTTGCTGCAGTAAAATGCTCAGTTAGTACAGAGATACAGAATAAACACATTGCGACCGCGAAAGATTGGCAGCGGGGAGGCAAACGAACGTTCCAGGAGAGGGTCTGATTTGATGCCCTCGTAAGGCTGAGACCCCTTAATGCTGATGGCGGAGGGCCCTTTGTTGACTTGGAAGACAAGGAAGAGGACAAGGATGATACATGCTGCACCTAGCATGCGAATAGGTCTTGCGACAGCCATGTTAACGGCGAAACCAGACAGAGGGTGGCGAAGGGTCTGGGGGGAAGTTGACGGGACTTTGACAGGAGAAGAGCGACAATGATTCTTAGTTACGGGCAGGCGCCGCCTTCCCTGAGCGGACTAGCCCGGCAGTAAACCAAGAGTGACGCCGGTGCCGCGTCAACCTTCGTCGCAGATAGTTTCAGCCATCGCATGGATGATGGGGTGTTGGAAGACGGCTTTTGACTTGGTTCTCTCATGATCCAGTCATCATGGCTGCTGCTGCCACGGTCGGCACCCTAACGGACGAGCTGGTCGCGACCATTGCGAAGATAGATACAAAGGCATGATAGGCATCTGAGACCTTCAAGTGATCCGAACTACATTCTGTAACGACAGCTAACGGGTTTCCTGTAGGATACACCTCAATTTCGAAATTTGAAGCGTCGCGCGGAAGACACGTTCAAGTCCAGCTCTTATGCGCGCACGAACCAATTTGCCGTTGCGAGTCAACTAGATGGCCTGCAGGAAAAGTTCCAGGTTCTCAACAAAGATGACCTGGCAGATGCTCTGCGGACTCGTCTAACAGAGCTGGATGATCACCGAAGCTCTTGGTTTCCAGAGATACTTTCTCTGCTACTACAGCTTGCAGATCGTCCGGCACAGCTGTCGAGACTGGATCGCATCGAGCAGCCAGAGCACGAACAGACCAAGCAAATTTCCTGGAACGACTTAGACGCAGCTGGATCGGCGTTCTGCGACGAAGATATCTGGGAGAATGTCGATTTTGGTGCTGAATCTTCGGATGATGACTTGGCGTCTGTGTCCAGCGTGGGCCACCATTCGCGCCATTTACCACCCGCTTCTGTAGCACCGGACGACGACTATATTATTCCAGATGATGCTTTCTGTTCACTGGATGACGATGATCTGGTATTATCAATTAAGAACTCACAGTTTTGGAGAGATGAGAATCATCACAGCGTCAATCAACATCAGAAATTCGCTTCTCGTATCTTAACCGAGCTCCAGGTTGTAAGAGAAGCCATTTTCATGCTACAAGGGCTCCCCACATCGGTATTCTGGCGACTTGATGACAGTATCGAGGTTGATAGGAGGTACAAATTGGACCAAGTGTCTGATGATACGCTCTTACCACTCTTGCGAACATTGTGCTCCATCGGAGCTCGAGTAGATATCCTCCGACGGTTCGTCAGGCTTCCACAGACCGTTGCACACATTCAGACGTTCCGCCAGGCCATTGAGGATTGCCTACATGGATTTGACAGCTTCTTGTCGACTGTCCAATCCCAATATCTTTCCCAAAGCGCAACTATTGCCGTTAGTCTTCTCCAATTATCGCAAGACGCCCAAAGAGAGTCGAAGCTGCTGCTGCTTTTGGCGGATCTTGTTTCCCAACTCCGGCGCAGCGGATCGGAGAATCCGGTTCGTTGCTTGGATTTACTATACGATCTGGTTTGCATAGCGCAGGCCACTGGCTATGACAATGAATTCAGATCTCTTGCTGAAATGTTTTTCTCATGCTTTGAGACATATGTACGACCTATAAACCTGTGGATGGAAACAGGAGAGCTAAAGGACTCACTTGGTGGAACGCTTTTCATTCTTGACAATCGCAATGACAGCGATCTTCGAACACTCTGGCATGACTGGTACACCTTGGACAGTTCGTCCAGGCTTCTGAATGCCCCAAAATTCATACAACCGCTTGCCCGCAAGATCTTCATCACGGGGAAGAGTACGGTCTTTCTACAACATTTAGACGCGTCTCGTGATGATGAGGACATGCGCGAAGCTCCTGTGACCTTCAACGACGTCTTCCCACAAGATGTATCATCTCTTTATCTCCCGTTCTCTGCCCTGCTTGAGTCTGCATTTGGGAAATTGGTTGATAGGCAGCATGCTCTCAAATCGAGTTGGTTGCGACGGGAACTTGGCCAACAGTGTGGTCTGTGGACCTCACTCGAAGCTTTGGAGCACATCTATCTCTGCAAGGACATGAGCGTCATGGGGTTTATCGACACCAAGATCTTTGAGCTCATAGACCGCGGTAGAGGTGCCTGGAGTGACAGGTTCTTGCTCACGGAGCTGGCGCAAAATGCATTTAGCACCTTGCCTGTGATTGATCCATCTAGGCTGATCGTCCGATCTAACAAAGATATTCGTGACAAGCTGAACGGTCGTCATCGATCCGTGAAAATCCTGGAAACTATCTCGTTCGATTACATTCTGCCCTGGCCCGTGGCTAATATTATCACCAAGGATGCCATTCTTGGTTACCGGCGAATCTCTACATTTCTGATGCAGATCCGCAGGGCGATGTTCACAGTCCAAAAGCAGCGCCTGCAATATTCCGGCGGGCCAGATAAAGATACCAATCACTTAGACTATGTGCTGCGGCACAACATGCTTTGGTTTCTGAATACTCTCTATGGCCACATGACAGGATTCGTTGTCTCCACGGCTGTCGCATCGCTGCGGAGAGCTCTAGACGATGCAAACGACGTGGATGCGATGATCGCTGCCCATCGCTCGCATATGGTCTCTTTAGAAGACCAGTGCCTTCTTTCCAAGAACTTGCTTGCACTCCATCAAGCTACCATTACACTGCTGGACTTGTGTGTTAGCTTTGGGCATCTACAGGCTACCAAGCAAGGCGCATCTCAAGCCGAATGGACGAAGCCGTCGCGAAAGCATCGTGACCCGAAAGACCATAGTGACGATGACGACGACGACGAAGACAGCGATGGTTCTGACGCAGAAGAAGAGACGACGGCTACATCCTTCCACGAAAGCCAATATCGTGAACGGCTACGCGATATCAAGAATCAATTTGACCGCCTCGTCGCGTTCATGACGGCCGGACTGAAGGGAATTGGACGAGTGGATGGCCAGCTTAGTTGGGAGATCCTAGCAGAGAAGCTTGAATGGAGAAAAGCACGACTAGGACTGGATGGCGCTTGAGTCGCGGTTGCGTTACCTTTCAACATTGATGATTTGATGAATCTATGTCGCAATTATGGGAATTTTTTTACAGTTAATACCCCGATAGAAGCCCAGGAGATTGTTTCCGAGCCATTTGACCGTTGTACTCCGTATTGCCCTGTAGACACCGCATGCCTGAGGCTACCAGATGAGTCAGCCAGACCCAGGCACTCAGGTACTCAGGTACTCAGGCACCCAGGCACCCAGGCACCCAGGCAGCGATCAACGTTTTCCTTTTGGATTTTGTTGCATCGAATCCACTTTTTCCCACTTTTTTCTTCCCTGAGCTTTTTTCGCACGGGTTGATTCTTTGCGGAGCAGTCATCTCCGGTTAGTTCGTGCTATCCAACCGGATTCCAATTCATACTAATTAGCCAGTTAGCTGCTTTTGAGATACCCTGCAATTCCTTCGTTCGCTGCAGCCTGCGTCGAGCATTTGCCATTTGGGGGTAAATTGCGGTCTTTGGTTCAGCCCATCGCGCTATTTTTTTTTTTTTCTCTTCCTCTCTCCCTTGATGCTAGGACGGGCTGGCATGACATTTGATCAAGAAAACTCAATCATTGCATCAGCACTTTTTTGATGATTATCTTCCACTATCCTCCCGTGTTCAAGAGTTTGTATATTTCCTTCCTCCGCAAGGCTTCACCGTCACCGCCCGACCCGCTGCCATGTCTCAGCAGCACTCGGAACTGATTGTCGACGGCGATGCCCCGCCGGCCTATGGGGAAGACACCAGGAGTAACACCGAGTCCCACGACGATGCAGCTCTATTGGTGCGTTATCAGATCCCAGATCGACCTCTCCCGTGTGAGATGCTTATGCCGCATGCTGACTTGTCACCTGCAGAGGACCATGGGCTACAAGCCCGTAAGTTGGAGGCCATTCCATGCTACCTAGTTTTGAACGTCCAGCTCATGCAGGGTCTAGGTCCTCCACCGGACTTATTCATTGTTCGAGAATTTCGCAACCACGTTTGGTAGGTCCAATATGGTCTGTCCAATCTATGGTGGCTTCTGATCCCTAACGTGCCTTGTCAGCTGCGCTTTACTTTATTGGAGGTGTTCGCGTTACGTTTAGCACTGGTATCGCTGCGGGTGGTAACCTGGCCTACTGGTTAGCGCTCTTACTGCAGCTATGAGGATTCTTGAAGGCTTATCATGCAACAGGACGAGTTACATCGTGACGGTGGTCTTCACGTTCATCACAGCTGCTGTCATTGCTGAAGTATGTTCTGCTTCGCCTTCTGCCGGCTCGATTTATCTCTGGGCTGCCGAAGCTGGCGGTCCTCGGTTTGGCCGACTCCTTGGCTTCATCGTTGCCTGGTGGAGTACGACGGCGTGGACGACATTCTGTGCGAGTAACACGCAGTCTGCTGTCAATTACATGCTTTCGGTGAGTCAGGACCCTCGGCTATGTGTTACCGCGCGGTCCATGCTAATCAGACAATAGGAACTGACTGTTTTTAACGTCGACTTCCCCACTGATACTACTTCGGTTAAATTTCGAGCTGTGCAATGGATCTGTACTGAAGTTCTACTGGCATTGGCCGCTCTCCTCAACTTCATGCCGCGTATGTTAATCGGTTGACACTTCTTGCAACTTTGGTGCATATTACTCACCACCGCATAGCCAAGTATTTCAAATGGGTGTTCTACCTATCTTCTGTTGTTGTTCTGTTGGACTTCTTCCTGAACATCATCTGGCTCCCTATCGGTGTCCATAATACCTGGGGATTCCGGACGGCCGAAGAGGCCTTCATGTCTACCTACAATGGTACAGGTGCACCTCCAGGCTGGAACTGGTGTCTGTCCTACCTGGCCACAGCCGGTATCCTGATCGGGTTTGATGCCTCGGGTCACGTCGCTGAAGAAACCAAGAACGCCTCCGTCACCGCTGCACGTGGAATCTTTTGGAGTACTGTTGCCAGTGGAATTGGTGGCCTGGCTACCATTATCTTGTTCCTGTTCTGTGCCGTATGTGCTTACCCAAATCGCCCATCCAATGACTTAACTAATCGATCCCTTAGCCTGACTCCGATACGCTCTTCTCTTTCGGCTCTCCCCAACCGTTCGTCCCTCTCTACGCCGTAGTCCTCGGCAAAGGCGGCCACATTTTCATGAACATCATCTGCGTCGTTGCCCTCTGGCTCGTGAGTTCCCCCTACCCTTCCCTTAACACCCCCGTTAACAATAAACCAGAACACAGCCGTAGCCATCGTCGCCGCCTCCCGTCTCGTCTTCGCCGTCGCGCGTGACGGCGTCCTCCCCTTCTCCGGCTGGGTCTCCCGCGTCCACAACGGCCAGCCCCGTAACGCCGTGACCGTCGTCTGGGTCGTCGCCGCCCTGATCACCTGCACGCTGCTTCCCTCCGACGTGGCTTTCACCTCGCTAGTCTCCGCCGCAGGCGTACCCAGCGCCGCTGCCTACGGGCTCATCTGCCTCGGCCGACTTCTCTGCACGCCTACGCGCTTCCCCAAGCCGAAATGGAGCCTCGGACGACTGAGCAAGCCGTTCCAGTTCATCGGTGTGTTCTGGAACGGTTGGGTCGTGGCTGTGCTTTTCTCGCCTTATGAGTTCCCTGTTACCGGGGCGAATCTGAACTGTATGTCTTCATTTTCCCTTTTGCTCAAACTCATCCCATTCTTCCTTTCCACCCCATTCGACAATCCCCTTTATATACCCCCACCTCAAGAAAGCAACAATGAAAAGACACACACATTAACTACCTCGAAACCAAAAACAGACGCCCCCATAATCATGGCCGCGGTGACCATCTTCGCCATCATCTCCTACATCGTCATGCCCGAGGACGCCTGGCTTCCGCGCCACCGCATCTCGCACTTCATCGACAGCAAGGGAGTTACCGAGACAATCGAGGAAGTCGACGTCGGTCGCAGGCCTCTGACCTCGCCGTCGGGTGATGCGCAGGTCGACAGCGGGGCTGGAACCGGAACTGGAACTGGAAATGAGGATGTCGACGTCAGTGGATCCAGCACTGCTGATAATGCTGCTGCTACTGCTGCTGGACCGGGAGGCGAGTCTGGAGGGGAAAGGAGGAGAAAGGGGGCTGTGGTGAGTGATAAATGAATGAGTGAGTGAATCAGTCGTTAGGTATCAGTGGGTATAACATTGGTGCTAATTGGTGTTCTTGGGATGAGAGAACATGAAGACGAAGACTTACTCTCCTACCACTTGGATAGAGTACCTATACGAATCGGAATATATAGCATAACTTAGGATCAGGTTAAATAGATATATCATGTTACCTTGCGGGAAATAATGAAGTACTTCAACATTCCTGATCTTGTTTTATTCCTGGGAGATACGTGAGTGAGGAGGCTTGTTGGCGACGTATTATGAAATTATAAATACTGGAAGCTAAAAGATCGTTGTTGTTGGAAGTTTCAGATTCCGCAGCAGTTAAGAGAATTCATACTAGTTCTTGGTCTCGAGTTCACCATAACTGGGCTGATACCTACACATAACGCTTTTAGGATCCCACTTCTCACATATCTCCATCAAGTATCTGGCATGGTTGCTGTCCCAATAGCGCTCGTTCTCCTTCTGGAGGTCTGAATCTCCAAGATATGTGCCTACTGAATGATTTTCAATACCTTTCATGATCTTATGCACCCAGGAACGGTGTTGCGCGTCATCCCTCCTATCCTCAGATACTGTATAAATCGCGAAGTAGTGATCTGACCACATACTCAAGGCCATATCAGGTAGCTTGCCCCTACTCCGGGGGTTCATAGCCGACCAGAATGCGAAGGATTTGCCCCGAGGTAGACCCAGGAACGCGTCTTCTAACACTGTGACCACGTCGGCGTCATTATGGATATAGGCGTTATCGGTTTGGTAGCGATGACCCTTCGGATTTGCCTTGGCCTGTTTGTCGTATAGATTCTCCAGGCTGTCCTCTCGACAATACCACTCGGTCAGCGTGCCTAACGGCCGGCCTTGCTGCGTGTGAATATCCTGTAGAGCTGCCTCGGCTTCTTCCGGCGTATTCTTCATGCAGACGAAATAGACGCAGACGCAAACGTCAACTTGACCTTCTATATACCGGCTTACTACCGTGATTTCAGTATCTGTATCAACCGTCGGGGTGATTTCAAGCACCCAGGAGAATGCTTCACGGTACCGACTGCGCGGGTAGATATAGCCTGATGACCGGAATCCATTTTTTGGGTAAGGGATTAATCGCAGGTGGAATTCCGTTACAACCGCAGGAAATGCTTGAATTTACCTCCGTTAGCCCAGGAACAACTCCTAGAGCAGAAAGCGCACGAGATGGGAATGACATACCTGGACCTGCGCCTCGCGCTGCCCAGTATAGGTCGGCATTCTGTTGTGCGTTGCAAAACACGGATTGCCCTTGCATGGTGACGGCCTTTATGGCTTCCACGCTTTCGCATGCCCAGCCCCAATTCTGAGATTGCAAAAAGGATTAGGGATTTTTTATTAATATAATAGAATAGAAATGCGACATACCCGACAATTCCAACCCATTCCACCCTGTAGTAGAAACCCTCCAAGGCCGACATCTGGGCAATGACCCCCGGGAAACATGAGCCCATGCTTCTTGATCAGCACGTCATTGAGCCCCTTGCTTGTGATACTAGGTGACACCTTTGCGATGCGAGCTGCTTCGTCCACTTCCAACACCTCAAAGGCGCCTAGGTCCAGTAGGATAGAGTGATCCTGTACACTCCAGACGGGAAATGAATGCCCCCCTGCTCGAACAGCAATACGGTAATTGCATTGCAATGCGAGTTTTATCGCTGCGATAATATCGCTCTCATTTGTTGGTTTCACTATTCCTTGTGGAAACCGGGCTGGGCAACGCTGGTTGAAGACCCGGCTGAGACGTGAAGCTTCGTAGGCTGCCTGGTCTGCCGACTCACGCCAAAGAATTTGCATTGTATTTTGCATCAAGTGTGATTCGATCAATTCCTACGATAAATTCTAAACCCTCTGACAGCTAGAAAAACGGGGCTTCTTTAAGTGCTGCATTGTAGGGTTGAACATCCCGAAGCGGTAATAGTTACCAATTCCGGCTCTGTCTATATACACAGCAGATACTTTCCGAACGCAGTGGCTCTAGAACGCCGGGGAATTGGGATCTAGTCGACCAAGTCATGACCAAGCTTCCTCATATTACAAGGCCCAAAACATAAGTACTAGGTACTTCTGCACATTTTGTTGCCTCTTCAGAAGATACGGCAACGTTTGTCGAAATCAATCCGTTAGTTCATATCGCCGACATGCCAGCCGTTTCCATCACGCTTGCTCTCCTCCTCCTGGTCACTTTACTTAGCCGCGTAAGACACCCTTGCGCCGTCTTTGTGTCTATCATATATGGCTACTTTAACCCACCACTTACAGAATGAGCATCCAATAGATCATAATTCAGCGATGGAGCTCTCCTCTATCGTCTCTCCCCGGACCGGTGATGTCCAAATATACAGACATTATCCTGACGTACCATTGGTTGATTGGCAACAAAGCAAAATACGTGCACTCGCTACATGAAAGATACGGTCAGTGGGCTGTCTTAGACGCGTTTGCTAGCCGTCGGGCTGACTCCGGGATCCAGGCCCAATAATCCGTGTCAGCCCAGATCAAGTCGACATTAGCAGCCATGCCGTGGCAAAGGAGATTCATAGCATTGGGAGCACATTTGTTAAATCGCAATTTTATCGCCACTTGACTCGATACGACGTTCAGAACCTGTTCAACACCAGTGATCCCAATTTCCACGGCCAGCGACGACGACTGCTCGCATCGCCCATGTCGAACTCATCCGTTAGGCTCCTGGAGCCTGCAATCACTGCCCGCATTCACCTGGCGATTGACAGAATAGAAGAAGAGATGGGGGTGCGAGGGGCAGCGGATGTGTATAAATGGTGGATGTTCATGGCGACGGACGTGGTCGGAGAGCTGTGTTTTGCGGATTCATTCAGGATGTTGGAGCATGGACAGGTGAGTGCTTTTCGTTCCCCATGCCAGATGAAGTAACCTTCTAGGGTTGACGGTGGGTAGAAAACCCAGTATTCCAGAGACCTTGAGTCCGTGTCCGCCATGGAAGCCGTGCGGGTGGCCTTCCCAGGGATGGTCAGCCTGGCAAGTGTGCTTCCTTTCTTCACGGCCTTCCGCCAATCTGCAGATGCGGGCTCCCGTATGGAGCAGTATGCGATGCAGTCTGTCCGGCGGTATAAAAAACTGCTTGCTGCGGATCCCGACTTAAAGCCAACTCTCTTTACGAGGCTATTCGGGACTGGGAAAGGCGGCCTCCCGGATACCGAGATCATCAACGAGGCGATTAGTTTTATCATCGCTGGCAGCGATACCACGGCAACAACCATGACCTATCTGGTCTGGGAGATCAGTCAGAATCCCAGCATCAAAAAGTCGCTATTGGCAGAGCTGCAAGGTCTTCCAGATAATTTTCAGGATGATGATCTCCGCTCGCTGCCGTACCTGAGCCAGATAATCACCGAGACATTGCGTTTATACACCGGTGTCCCCTCGGGGCTTCCTCGGGTATCTCCACGGGGGATTACTCTGGGGGGATACTGGATCCCAGCCGGTGTAACCGTCACTACTCAGGCGTATAGCCTACATCGGGATCCTATCGTCTTCCCGGACCCAGAGAGGTAAGAGAAACCACCATCAGCAGGCTAATATGTATATATTTCAAGGGGCTGAAATTACTAGATTTGATCCTTGTCGCTGGGAACGACCTACTAAGGAGATGGAAGATGCATTTATGCCGTTTGGTGGCGGTGCTCGCACCTGTATCGGGATGCATTTGGCTAAGGCTGAGCTTCGACTGGCAACGGCACACTTCTTCCGCAAGTTCCCCAAGACGGTCATCTCGGTGAAAGAGGGAATGGGCAAAGATGATATGGATCAGGTTACCTATTTCTTGATGTCACCGAAGGGCAAACGGTGCCTGGTGGAGACTTGGTAGCTACCGAGATATCCCTTGCTTGTAGAGAGCCAAAACAATTCAGAGGGTTTCCATTGCAGCATCATTGAATCTGCATGCAACTGGATTAGGGTCCACTATATCGAGCCAGCCTCTCTAGTGGTAATGTTTCAGAGCAGCATATTTTAAAGCTGTGAACGAGCTATCATACTGCCTATTCCATGGTCCTAATTTCCCACTCCGTGGATGTAACCGTTTCCTGCTAACTCTCCAGCCTCATTAAGAGGAGTCGCATTTCCTGTCAATCAGCGGAAAAACCAGAGACTTGGCCCCGTATGCCTTAGTAGAAACTGCAACCGGAAAGCATGTAAAACACTAAGACCCACAGTGCTAGTCAAGCTCCTTCCCCCGGTCAGAGGTCTACTTGGGGAAAGCCTAATCAGTTTCCGGCAACGTTACTTGTCAAGTGGTCCTGTTGGACCTGATAAAATTTCCGTACTTCCTTGCCGAACCTATAGTTTCGGTGACTGACTATAAGTTCAAAAGTACAGCCGTCTCCCACACCGTGCCCATCTCGCAAGTTCAAACGCAGCAATGACTTTCCCAGAGCCTACTGTTATCGTTGACCCCTCAGAGTCGGTGGGACATCGACCTCTAGATGGGATGCATGGTACGCCCCCCAACTTATTCCCTGTGGAGGAGCATATGTGAACCATGAACATGAGATAGGTCTTACGCTCTCCGCCAAACCCATCGACGGCGAGAATCCAACCCGCGAGGTGAAAATGGCAACCAGCATGAGAAAGATCCTGGCAGACATGGGGGAAGACCCAAATCGGGATGGGCTTGTCAAATCCCCTGAACGATACGCCCGCGCGATGCTCTTCCTGACGAAAGGCTACCATGAAAGCGCATGGGACATCGCCAAGGACGCCATCTTCGATGTCGACCACAACGAGATCGTTGTTGTTCATGGCATTGAAATCTTCAGCATGTGCGAACATCATCTAATTCCGTTTATGGGCAAGGTAGGGAGACTTTTTGCGTACGACATAGCTGCAATAGGGCTGACCGACCAATGTCGCAGGTCCACATTGGGTATATCCCCAACGGTCGCGTAATGGGATTGTCCAAGTTGGCTCGAATTGCGGAAGTCTTTGCGCGACGACTGCAGATCCAAGAGCGTCTGACGCAGCAGATTGCTCAGGCTATCGATGAAATCCTCAAGCCGCAAGGTGTGGCGGTTGTCGTCGAAGCCGCCCATATGTGCATGGTGATGAGAGGTATCCAGAAAACCAGCTCGGTAACTACGACAGGCTGTCGGACGGGCATTTTCCGGAAGGATAAGGACGCTGAAGAGCAGTTTCAGTTTCTTCTCAAGCTACAACGTTAAGGCTATATAGAGACTTTCTTCGTTCATTCAGGTAGTAATGGAAGATTGTATCGAATGATGCGCACTACGCACCCATACCGGGGAAATCGATATTTGGGTTTATTCTAAGACATATTATTATTCATGATTTCTGTTATTACATCGACAGGAATAGAACTACATTAGAGGGTAGATCTGGGTTCTCGATGATTGGTATACAGTTGCACGAAAGCCACGGAGAATTGGCAGAACCCATCGCATTCGCAAGGCCTCTCGTATACTACTCCACTTTTCTGTCCGTGGACCCAAAGCAGTCAGAGCTAATGGCTAGGATCCGTAACGTTGTAATTGGAAACATAACTAGGGTGATCTCTATAACCCGCAACCATCTCAAGGTGACATTCCAATGGTCGGCTAGGTATTCTCCAAGTTAAAGTAACACTTCCCGTGCCTCGCACCGCTTACGGTTACCTGGCGTCTGCTCTTCCACTTGACGAGGGGGCTTAATTGTTAGATAGTTCAGCCTTGCCTCTTTTCCTTGCATACACTCGAGCATCCACTATGGGTGAATGCAAACCCACATTTCAAATCCCTGTGGCACCGCCGCTTGTCGACCACATCTGTCTTCGCAATGTTCAACTCCCTTTACCGTGTGCCCCAGAAGCATGGCATCGGCCAGGCCTGCCACAACCATGCACCATGTCTCTCAAGTTATCATGTTGCTCTATTATCGCCTCAGCAGCGGCTGATGATGTATCCCTGTCTCTAGACTATGGGAAAATCTATCGCCGCATCGAAGAACTTGTTCGCCATTGGCCCATTGTGCACGCTAAATATCCGATTCCCAGCCTACAATGGTCCAAGACGGTTCCCTCTGTCGACCATGGACAGGATATCGCCTCCCTGGCTGGGAGAATTGCTAGCTTGGCATTGGGATACCTAAAGGAAACAGCCAGGGAGGTACACGGCAAAAGCCCGGGCGCTATCCAGCAAGAATTCGGGCAATGTGAGGTGGACCTGCATCTTCCGAAGGCTCTACTCCGAGCTGAACAGGGTCTGTGGTACCGCTGCCATGCCTCGTTGGGGCGAAGTGCCGAAGGAACTGAGTCTGCCGTCGTAACTGAACAGGAGTTTCGGATTCGGAATATTCGCTGCCACTGCATCATTGGCATTAACCCGCATGAAAGACTTGAGAAGCAGGTGGTTGTGGTATCGCTGCTGTTTAAAAACCCTGGAGAGCACTTTCTAGACGTGTATCAGGAGATGACGAGAGTCGTGGCCGAGGTATGGGCGAACTATCACCCCCGGAGTACAAAGCTAACCAATACGGCACTCGTAGGAAGTCGATAAAACTACTTTTCTGTCGGTAGAGGCATTAGCTACGCTTGTCGCTCGCATAGTGACGGTGCGCTTTGGAAACGATCTGGTGACGGTGAGCGCAGAGAAGCCCAATGCTTTAGCATTCGCAGAGGGAACCGGCGTGGAGGTGACTCGCTCTCGGGGTTTCTTTACGGAGAAAGAGAAAATCTAGGATAGCTTGACATAGGGGTACCGTTCAGAATTTGGTGTGGGGAATTTCTTACAACCTGCCGGGCAATCAAGGATGAAATGTTCCGCTTTGTATGCTAGTTATATCCCTAACCCTTCATGTTCCGCATCAAAGCCACCAGTTGACCAATATCCGGGTTGTCCGCATCGATCATCTCGGCAGGATTCTTATCGATAGGGGACGGGCTCGAGTAATACTTACCGTTCAGTAGATACGTCTTAGAGATCCTTCCAGGAACAGGAGTATGTATGCCACCGGTGATAACAACGAGTTTAGGTAGCCCTGGTAGCAGTAGGGTATCAGGATAAAACCACCGGCAAGAAGGTAGACAGGCCGTAGACAGGCCGTAGTTCTGGTCTCCAACGGTGCCCAGGAATGCTCGAATGTTTCAATTACTCTGGCCCAAGACGGTGGCTCCTGCTTCATGTAAGGGGAGGGGTACATTCCTTGCGCTGCTAATTGCTTTCCGCCCCTTGGATGAAATAACCTGCAAGGATCCCAAAACGTCGGATTAGGATCCTTTCGGTCACTGATGGCCGGATGCGGTATTACTGGCGTTGCAAAAGAAACTGCTAAGAACTGGAATAACCGAACCAAATGCCGAACCGGATTGTTGAACGGTCTTTTGGGCGCACTTGAACTGAGAGAAATCCATTTGATGGCTCCATGTACAGGCTTCAAGATCTGGACCAACTTTCCCAGAGCCAAGGATGGTCCCTTCTTTGATGTACCGCATTGGGAACAGTATACTGACTAGGGTGAGGGTCTAGCCAGTAATTTGCTAGCGATCTATCTCGGCAGCATCCAGCTGTCACGCGGACCGTCTCCGGAAACGAAAATAAAGCCGTTTCTTAACGCAGGACTGTAGGACTGCAGGTTGCCGGCTACTATTTAGGCACATGAAATATCGGCACGACTGCAATCGATCGCCGTTTCTTGCAATCTCACTCTATAGTCGATGGCTCTGGAGAATGACATAAAGCAATCCAGGCTGAATTCTACAACCCGATGATCTCGAAGTTCCTGCTCCTCCTTCTCGTCCATTCAACCCGCAGAGAGGATAACTAGGGTCGAAATTCGGGTGAAGGTAGTAGTCGGTTTCTTCGTCATCCACACCCCCAGTCGCCACCTCGATCATTTTACAACATGGAGGGCAGGGGCTACAGATGGCGTTCCGCGAAGCTTCTCATCATCACCACCATCAGCATTGCCTTGTTCGCTGGTACAAAGCCTCCCTTGTTTCCCCTCTCACAACTGGCTAAGTCCCTCCCTATTAAGGACTGAACTAATCGAGACCCCGTAGAAACCTTTCTATATAGCTTCATTATCCCTATGCTGAGCTATATGCTGGAAGTTCGTCTAAATATTGACCCATCCAAAACGCAGCGGTATACCACCGCCCTACTTACTCTCCACGGTCTGGTCGCTCTCGTGGTTGCACCACCAATTGCCCATTTCGCCGACAAGACCCCTAATCGTAAGGGGCCCTTCCTGATTTCCCTCGCAGCATCTCTAGCCGGAACATATTTGATTGCAATCGCGTCATCAGGTGAGGTCCTTCCCTGTCGGACTTCCCAGGAAGAGTTGCATTGCTTACCCATACACAGTTTGGGTGCTCTATCTCGGTCGCGTGATACAAGGGGTCGCTGGATCAGCCTCCTGGATTGTGGGCTATGCCACCTTAGCAGATAACATCAGACAAGAAGATATGGGGAAGGCTATGGGGCTGGTCATGTCCTTCTCTCTTTTAGGCATCGTCACAGGGCCGGCGATCGGCGGAACGCTACTACAGCTTCTTGGATACTGGACCGCCTGGATTGCTCCCTTAGCAGTGCTTATCCTCAATATTATCGTCCGCCTTGTTATGGTTGAGAGCCGAGATGGCCTTTCCTCTGTTCCTGGTCCCCGCGCGGTGGACTCATCCTCGTCAGCTGTTTCGCAAGGATCCGTGGAGCCGCAAAGCCAGGATGAGGCATCTACGTTGCTTCCATCATCATCATCGGATTCACATGGTTATTCGTCTTTCAACGCAACGCCTCGCAAGGCTCATCCGTCAAACGGTCCCACGCAGCGCCCAGGGTTTTATGGCGTCATGTTCAGAGAGCCCAGGATCCTTACAGGGGCAGCCAACCTCCTTCTATATAACGTTATCACAGCCGGTTTTACCACGACATTGCCTCTCCACCTGCGTAATATCTTCCATTGGGGAAGTATGACCGTGGGACTGATCTTTCTCGGGCTACAGCTCCCTCAAGTAATCCTCGGTCCACTGGTCGGATCTTTCCGCGACCGTCTAGGGTATCGGTGCCTAACTACCGTCGGCTGGATCGTCTTGGTTCCATTACTCTGGCTGCTCGGGGTCCCTGGCTCTAGCACCTTTTCCTGGAGCCGCCCCGAAACCCATGGCCAAGCCTCCTTTTTTACATGTATAGCTGGCATCGGTGTTATGCTCAGCCTGGTCCGCGGTGGGGGAGCGTTGCAGATGACTCGTGCGTTGCGTCTCTTCTCGCTGGTTTTACTGCTGATTATTCTAATAAAGCCACGGCAACAGGAGTTATGCATGAACTGCAGTCCAAGGATCCGACGGTCTTCGGCGATTATGGCGCGAGCTCGCGTCTGTTCTCTTTGATAGAGATATTCTTCAACCTAGGATTGGTACTAGGCCCTCTGCTTTCTGGAGTTTTAGTCGAGGCGATCGGCTTCTACTATACGTGGGGCTTGTTCGGTTAGTATATTGCTTGCTTTCTATTCTGCTTTGATCGCGATCTTCAGCCTATAAATATCTTACAGTCTTGCAGGTGGTGTTTCCCTTCTCGTTGCCTTTTTCACTTTCTTCTTCTTCGACAAGAAGCTCCCGGCTCAGCATGCTGAACCTACGGCCTGACGCGGTAGCATCGACCATCCTAATCCACCCTTAACGGGCTTATTATTCACGTTGGTAATACCTGGGGAACTCTAGATGAATGTACGAGACGGAGAGTCTTTGTGTTTGGTCATGTTCAGCCTTTTCTCAGTTGGTCGCATGGCCCATTAGGTATAGGCTAACTTAAACCGAACTAGCCTAGAGAAGGTTTCACAAATAATATTCTTTATGTTCGGCTTTTAGGAAGTACTTTCGCGAATGCTAATTCCGGATTATTATATTTCGATAGTGGCGCTCCGGTTTGTAAGAGTAGTGAACCCATCCATACGTGCTAGTATCAGCATTCAATGGGGTTAATCGGATTAATACCAGGCCGCAGTCATTTGCCCAACACATAATGTCTGCGCCCTGCATGTGTCTAGACAGCACTAGTAAAAACCAATTTACATATTTGGCTTGATATTATAAGGGGGTAGATATAAATTTTAAATCATTAATGCCAAAGCAAAAGGCACCGCAGACAAATAATCACTACACCTTTTTAGCAATAATATAATAGTATGGTAAAGCATCCGAATCAATCCGGTGAGGTGGTCTAAATACCTCCATCTTCTGATCCACAATATTGAAGCCATTCTCTTGCAGGAGTTGCTTCCACCCTGCTCGAGTGAATAGTGCACTCGTAACTTGATTGCCCATAAACCGCTTTCTGACCTCCCTTGCACACAATCCGTCAGGGTCATATCCAGAGAGTATATTATCTGGGCTGAAATCATCGGCAGCCATTGTCGCAATGCATACCAGTCCGCCGCTATGTAGTTGGCTTCCATACTTCCGCACAGTGTCTTCGATCTCCTCCCTGCCCAAGCGGAAGAGAGAGCGTACCATCAATACTGCATCTAGCTGCTTTCCCTTGGGATGGACATATTCACGCATGTCAGAAAGTTGGAACACGCCATTGGGAATCCGCTTCTGGCTCAGCTCGACCATGGCGTGCACATTGTCAATCCCCGTTATAAAATGGCCTGCAGCATCCATTGTTTCAGCCACTGGTTTGCCAGTGCCGCATCCAACGTCAAGAATTTGGGATTGTGGAGGTAAATGGCTTAGCACCGTGCTGAGGAACCGCAGAACTCCTGGGTCGCAAGCATAGGCGTCGTCATACTGCTGGGGCTTGTATAGCACACTTTCTGCCATCGTTGACTGACGGCCCGTTGAAATTAGATTGTGATAATAGTATGATTGGGTTGTTATTTGCCCGATCCAACTTGCTGGACTTCAAAAACAGGAGTGGCAGGGTGGGAGGGATAGAGATAGACAAATTTCTCTCATGAATATTCATATTATGGGGTCTGTGAACTTAACAGACAAATTTATAGAGCATGGAGCATGCTACCTAGCGTCACTGTAGCTACCGTTTCACTCCCAGCATTACAGCAACTTTGCTCCACATACACTGATTCGGCACTTATGGGTAGTGTATAGAATGTAACCTTATTGATCATGCCCAGGCGAAGGTGGAATGTGAAGTAACCCAGAAATGCAAGGACTTGGTTATGCAAACGCCGGTGCTCTCCCAAATGGCAACAATGTAGATATAAAACGTCCGAAGCAGCTGATCGATATCATTATCATCCTTATAACAGACCAAGACATCTCTTACCTTTACCATCCGGGACTCCCGTCACCATGACCAAAACAGACGCCATCGCCGCTTCCCAGGCATCGGCCGAGTCCGTTCCTCACGGCACGGTTCAGACAGAAATCAAGTTCTACAAAGCACCGGTGGATGGTGCCCAACCATTCCTCTACAGCAAGCCGCCACCAGAGGGGGTTCCCACTATGAATTACACCGAGCCCGCGCTTCCCGTCACGCTGAACGACATCCGCGGCCGCGAGGACGAGTTTTCTCTAGACAAAGATGCGTTCCAGGCACTCAAGGGCGTTCTTTGTGTACCGTACGAGGCCATTGAGTCCGAGGAGACAATCCAGCGTACCTGGTACCCGGCGGTGGAGGAATTCCTGCTAGACCAGATCAAGGGCGCCCATCGAGTCTTCATCTTTGACTACGTTGTACGCATGGAAAGCGTCAGCACGCGCCGCAAACCACTGCATACGGCGCATGCGGACCAGACGGCGCAAGCGGCGGCCACCCGCGTCCGGCAGTGCATCCCAGACCCGGACGAGGCTGAGCAGGCCCTCCGCGGTCGCTACCGTATCATCAACGTGTGGAAGCCCTTGAAGGGTCCTGTGCAGTCGACGCCGCTGGCGTTTGCGAGGGCGGGCTCTGTGAAATCGACGGAATTGGCCCCTATCAAGTTTCATATGCCGCACCGCACCGGAGAGATTATTGGCGTGGCATTCCACCCGGCTCAGGAATGGATGTATTGGTCTGGTATGCAGCCGGATGAATGCTTACTGCTCAAGTGCAGTGATTCCGACGAGTCGGTGGCCAGCCTTGTGCCACATTCCGCTTTCCATGACCCCAGGACCCCCCTGGATGCCCCGGGTCGGGAGAGCATCGAGTTCCGGGCTTTGGTGTTGGGGTAGTATGTAGCCTCCTTGCTGAGTTTCCCAATCACAGAGTATTCTACGTTACACCGTATTCCAGGCACACACTACTGTAGTACCAGTTCAAGCACGTAGTCAACAGTTTGCGGGGCTTTTTCTACATGCGGGTGGTTAGAAAATCCTGATCGGTTGAGGAAATCAACGCCAAATCCGGGCAGGTGAGGTTTTCCGGATTCGGAGTGGACATACAACTCCAGGTAAGCATTTTTTTCCCTGCCCTTCCATAATAATACCTCGTAGGTTCTTTCACGTCTAGGCAAACCCTAAAAACCTACAGCTTCGTCGGGCGCCAGATCTCCTAAGTTATCTCCTTTCCTCTTCCTCTACCAGCCAATACATAGATAGGACGCTTTACTCGGCCTCCAATGTCGAACTACAGTTATGGCGACGTTCTGGACCTCTGGTTCGGTCCAAGGTCCTCTCCTGCTTACCTGCAAAAAAAGTCCTTTTGGTATGGTAAGAGTGCTTCCGACGATGCCTACGTCCGCGACAATTTTGGCGAAGCATACCAAGCAGCAAAAGAAGGGAAACTCGATGCATGGATGCAGACCGGCAAAGGAGAAGGAGCTTTGGCTTTGATCATTCTGCTGGACCAGGTGCCTCGAAATATGTTCCGCGACACGCCCCAGGCCTATGCTACGGATTCCAAGGCCATCGCAGTGGCTCGGCAAGCCGTCGATAGTGGCTGGGATAAGAGCATGCCCACGATTCAGAGACGCTATATCTATTCGCCGTTCAATCATTCCGAAAGCCGGGAGGACCAAGAGTTGTCTTTGAAGTTGTTCACTCAGCTGGGGGACAGCCATCACCTACGCTGGGCACAGGATTTCTATGACCAGATTCAACGAAATGGGAGGTTTATTCACCGGGATCAGATTCTTGGGCGATAAAACTAGATATTGACATCTCCATTGGGACTAGTAAAAATTTAGTTCCACTGTTCCTTATTCAAGTTCACTTGCGCTTGCAGACCGACTCGAATATGTAGTTTGTAAGGTCGAGATGTAGAAACCAAGGCTAAGTATCAAAAGTCGATATCGTCTCTATAAGATATGAAACTATGTGGTGCACGTATGTAGAACTAGTTGTTTTTATGTATGAGCATCTGACAGATAATAAACCGGCGGTCCATCTCATCCCATGAGAATGTGCTGTAAATCCAATCCAAAAACCGGCAACTGACACTCAGCCATTTAACTGTCTGTTGGACACAAATGATTCCAATGATTAATATTTGCATGAACCAGAATCGTATATGTAAGTGAGTAGGGTCCAGCCCCCGTGTCCAGGTTGAATGATGCTTCTATCTTTTTTTCCAATCCTGAACGCCGGTCTCAATATCGTATCACAGCGTAGACTTGCGATAAGTGATGAATAAGAGAAAGAGAAAAAAAACCCCGAAAATCCGGGTCCTCGCTAATGTTGGCTTGATCAAAGAATAGAGCAACTCCCCAGTCGGTCCAGGATAGGGTGTTGAGGTGTGATGGCTTGGTTGGGAAAATTGCCGGCGGGCAATAGGAGGGTAGTAGGAGGGGTGAGGGAGGCGTAAGAGAGATGTAGGTATGTGAAGGTGAAGATGAAAGAGAGGCGTAAATCATGGCAGGAGAATGGAGGACCGAACGTCATCCATTTTATCAATCCATCCTTCGGGAAAGGCGCGCTGTTTGAACCAGGCCTGTTCTAACTCATCGAGGGCTTTGTCGACGTTCTGATACGGCAGTTAGTTGCATTCAGAAACCCAATAACAAAACAGGAAGCTCACCTTAAATCCAAACCGTTGCAGCTCCAGCATGGTTTGTCTGACCCATTTCTGTTCCCGCTCGTCTCGCGTCTCACGGCCCGCAGTGAACAGGGGCCAGAGAACTGCCAATTGCCCGACGTCCTTGGCAAGTTTGCCGATCAGACTTAAAATACGAGTTGCGAGCATGTCCATCATGGCCCGCGGAGGCTGCCGGTCGGGCCGCTCGGCCGCCGCCACCCGGTGTAGGTAGAGAGTGGTCGCCTTCTCGTAGGCCTCGATGCATCCAGTATATTCTAAAATCTGTGGGAAAGGATATTGCCGCAGACTCTCGTCATCCAGATCGCCGAGCTCCTGGAAACATTGGGGGGCGTTGAGTCGCCACTCGGCTAGGCGGGAGAACAAATCACGGGAAACCAAATCTTGTTGCTCGTATGACATCCACCCCTGCGATTTCGCCTTCCCAAGTGAGCTGATGGCAGCCTGGATTTCCATCATTACTGACCAGCATTGTCGAAGTTCCGCGAGTAGGGAGTGCTCGGCAGGTGTTTCGGTCGAAAGGCTCGGGGTTCCCAGATTGTATTCCCAGCCACCTCCATGAGTTCTCCAGTAGCTACCTTCGACCACCGTCCCTTCCGAGGTGGCACAAGCACCGGCAACGTCGAGATAGGATAAAAGAGAAACAAGGAATTGCCGCAGCGGATGGTTTGTTTCCGCGAGACGCTGGGCCTCCTTGGCGGGGTCGCTGTTCGGGATAAACAGAAGACGGTAGATTTCGCGGGCTCCTTTGAGATGGACAGCCCAGTTGTGATGTTGAGAGTCCATCATCTAGATGAAATTAGACACGTGAATTGATTTTCTTTTTTTTTTTGGCTGATGGGCTGACATACCTCGAAAAGACTCAGTAATAGGCAGGTGGCAAAATCGGTTAATTGCAAATGTTGTCCGGCTTGGTTGTATCGAGTTCTAAAAGACTTCACAACTTCCCCGTATTTCCCCATGGCGTGTTGGAAATGGGTTATCCGCTGTTGACCTCGAGAGGTATTTGCAAGATGCAATGCACCAAGCGCTTGCATTGCACTGGCCATCGACGGAGACGATCGAGCAAGCTCGGGGAAATATCGACGGAATGGATTGATGTTGATGGAATTATCGTATATGAGCAGCAACGTTGCCACTCGGTCAATGAAATGGGTGTAGTAGCGGCCTTCCAGGTCTAATGAGGAGGTCATGAACTCGGCCGGAGAGACCGGTTCCTGGAAACGAAATCTGATGGGTTTCGTGTCGGAGAGGGTGGTGGGGGACACCACCACCGCATCGAAGGACTCGCCATCCACTTCTTTCTCCTGTTTGATCACTTTTCCGTCCACAGCGAAGGTGCACAGCGTGCCAGCAGGCGGCTTTTTCTCGCGCTTCTTGGAGCCGGTGGGTGGTGATGAGGACGAGGACGACGACGATGATTCCCCGGGTTGCGGAGGACCGTAGACCTTGAACGTCATGCGACCTTGGGTGCCATCGCATTCAAGACCTAGGCGAGAGCAATTCTTGCAGCATGGCGATGCCTCGTCACAGCGAACGTGGCGACGGCGACAGGTGGAACAGCCGGTGAAGCCTCGATGATGCCATCTGCGCACTCTCTTCCGTTTCTCTTTCTCAGGCGCCGTGGCGGGCGCAGGTTGAGGCTGAGACGACTGCGGTTGTGGTTGAGGAGTCGACGAGGGCTGCTTCACCGGGGCATCAGTTACCGTATGAACCGTCATGGAGAGCAGAGGCGAGTGGAAATGAGAGGCGAATGTGGGGTCGAGACATGAAGTTATCGGACAGGTGTGGAGGAGAGAATCCGCCGGCAGGGAGGTCGCAGATATATGTGGGAAGTCGAGAATCACACGCCCAGACGAACAACAATCCAAGGAGAAACCAGAGAAGATGGATGCGACGGACACACAGACCGGAGGGGAAATGATGCAGGAGGATGGGAGAGAGAGGAAGAAGGCAAGACGAGTCCCAACGGGGAGGAACCGAAAGAAGGGGAAGGCGAATCACTGGACCCGGTGGGGCTCTGCCTGCCTTTTCCCACGCCGAAGGTTCGCCTCGTCCACTCGCCATCTCCTCGTGCAGATCATCCTTTCCTTCCTCTCATCGGCGCTCTACTCTATCATCCGCCTGCATCGGCCATCTAGTCATCTAACTCTGCACAGTCTACAGTCTACACCTTCTCATCCCATCTCACCCAAGCTTCTCCGGCGGGTGTCTGCGGCACGCCAGAAACCATCCAGATGCTGATCGACCCTAGTGGTTGATCATACTGTTCCCAGCGGCGGCGCATTTGCTTCACTAATTGGCTTAGCTGCAGATTTAACCTTTTCTTTTTTTTCCTCCCTTATGCACGGCGAGAAAAAAAAAATACCTCATCTTGATCCCTGCCAATGGAAACCCCTCCTGGGTTCCTAAGACTGGGTTTGCCGGTTGCCTCTGACTTCACACAAAAGAAAATCACTAGCCGACCAACTTCTCTGCGCGGTTCCCCACACGATCCACTGCTGCGATTTCCTACCAGTGGGGGGACGCCGCTGGTGCCTCTGTGATTCGCCGATCCCACGAGCTAGAGGCTAGGATCCCCCTGGGCCTCTCGAGCGATGAAATTGACAAGGAGAGGAAAGAGGGGGAGGAAACAACTAGAAACTAGAGAAAACACCGGGGACAGAAATGATACACTCGAAGGATTCACGCCGACAGCTCACTATCTGCTCGCCATCTTGGCCTTGCCAAGTGCGACGCGCCCTCGCTCTTTGCCTATCTACGGAGCAGCAGCGCTTTACTCGAAGCAGTTGCCCCCTCGTGCCCTCTGATTCGAGCATGCTGGTGCAATCTGGGACCAAAATCCAGGGTCTTTTTCTTTTCCCCCTCCCGCGTGGCATGTGGCATTCTTGGTGATTACGGGAGTAATGGTTGAAACTGGGGAGTGGAATATATTTCCATTTCCTTTTTCTTTTTGTTTTCAATTTTGTCTTACCGCCCCATCCCGCCGGCGAAAATTTATGATCCGGAAACAGCAGGGGAAAAGCGGCTTGGTTTCAAAGATCAACAGCCTTTGCTCCAGTTCACCATCCCTTTTTCCCTCGTGAATTGTGGGCGGATGGATCCCGTCCCGGTGCGCCACGCTCCCAAAGTGCCAATTTGCCAAATCTTCACAAATAACCCAAGACGGACTTGGCACTAGGTCCGACTCCGAGCGAACGTGGGCGATGGTTTATGGTCTCTGGGCTCTACGGAGGTACTGGTCTTAAGGACTTTGAAGCCTTGGGGCGTTTTGACATCCTGAAATCCTGCGGGTGCGCTAAGGGATGAACAGGAAGTTTCTTCACAATCATTGGCTCGAAACGTTTCGAGAAACTTTGTTCCGTTGGTTGCTCACCGGGAATCCACGGTTTGATGGAGAATGAGTCCCACGGTAGAATAGTCTTTTACTTTCGCCTGCGAAATGAAGTCACTCGTTCTTGGCTCCCCGTCAAAGACAAGAGACTCACTTTAATTCTTCTTTAATCAGCGTTGAGTTCGTTAGCCTGGACTTTCCGACCCGCTCGACAACCTTCATCGTCCAGAAACTTAGAAAGACTTTATTCCTAAGGAATGTCTGGGTCGATCTCTCTTCGTCTGCCGGTGGAGGCTTAGCTGGGCTATGCATTTCCGCAAGATTGTCACTTTCTTACAGAGAGTGTGCATATTGGATAGGGAGAGAGGGCTTACGACGACAACCTTATGACAACCTTATGACAATCGCAGTCTCGATTTTGGGGAATTCGGTCAGGCTAGTGCATCTTCACATGCAAGCAAGCAAGCAAGCAAGCAAAAACACCCGGCCTGTCAGGCTGTCACCCCGTACTCCGTACTTTGTGGCCGTCTGTTTGCTGTCAGTGTCACTGACCTGTCTGGGAGATGATTTACTCAGTAAGATGGACATGTCGAAAATTTTGGAAGCACGCCGGTTTTCCACGGCCCGTTGCTTAATTTCTTTTCCTTCAGGGATCTCGTGTTACGGACGACATGCTGATCAGCCAGAGATATTCTAGCCTTCTAGCCTCCTGTGGGCGTCAGGGCCAAGTGATCGCCCATGTTTGATTGACTGATGGTCCGCGGAATGCGGATCCCAAGAAGCGCGCTGTCCTTGTCCAGAACCCACAGTCTATTAGGATCACTAACATTTTTTGTCCTTCTGTCAGCCCATGGAGCCACACGGAAGTCAGCCATCGAAACCATAAAACTCAAAGCAAATGAAGACGTACACCTCGCCAATCACAGGCCCGGCCGGGATTGACATGCCCCGGTTTCCATCTCTGGCGCTCATTGCCTGCCTGGGCGAACATTGGCGCCCTGTTTGCCTCAAGGTTGGACTGAATGATCTGTCGCTGACCTTGACCATCGACCGGGGTTACGATCCCTGGACAAGAGGGGCAATAATGCCTGGAGCCAGATCTAGAGAGGGCTTTTTTCCCTTTCTTTTTTTTTGCTTGCTTTGAGATCGACATCGATGTTCCCGTAGACAGACAGACCTTCCAACGCCCCACCTTCTGGCTCTCCCAGGTCGAAGGGACCGCAGTTTCTGATTGAGCACAAGACCAGAAGAACTCTTCAACCAAGACTGCTAACAAGTTAGACCACGCTTGGCCAAGCCAATATCCCTAGCTAAGAATAAACCAAGGGGGAAAATAAAGATGTGTTTTTTTATTTTTTATTTTTTTTTTTAAAAAAAAAAAAAATAAAATAAAATCAATCCCTGGCGTGCATACTATTCGCAATTTTCCGAGCGGCCAAGACCACGTATATAGTATCTTTGCTTGAAATTACTGATATACCATTTTATTTGTCTGCGTAGACAGAGTCTATCTGACTGTGTATATGTTATAGTATGTAAAGATGGCTGTATTCCTCATGCAATCGCAGACTAAGTAGGGGTTCCAGCGTAAAAGACTTCCGCTGATCCTGAAGAGCGCAAGACTTCAACTAGCCTACGGAACTACAGAGTAAAACTAAACGGCGAAACGCCCAGACGACCGGCCCACAATAGCCACTCATCTGCAAGACTGCAACGCCATCCTGGCGCAGTTATTCTCCTTCATGGGCCCATCCCTCCCATTATTGTTCGTGATCGCGCCCGTCGTCCCATTCGTGTATCGATGTATTCTAGCCAAACGGCCCAAGCGTTGGCATCCTTGTCCGTCTTGGAACTTGGTTGTCATGATGCCATCGCACAACCAGAAGGTCAGGAAAGGGTCTTTGAAGGTTCGGGAACTCGCCTCCCTCGGAGAAAAGCCAACTCACAAAATCCCGTCACGGAGCCGAGGGGGGATATACCCGCTGGGCGGGATCGGTTTGCTTTAGGGTTTGCCTTGGGCCGAGGATGTACTGTACTTAGACTACAAGGTGTTACTCGACGCCGTTAGTTTTCAAGTCGGACCAGGACAACATATTGATCCGTGTAACTCAAGAAAAGAAAAACGGCTGTTCTGGGCTGGGATGGGATGGTCAAAGTTAATCAAGACTCAACTGACCCTGCTGGCCGCCCGGCATGCCAGTAAAATGTTTAGAAACAATCTCCCATCCTATCCTGCGCCACGACAGAAGTCGTGTTCCCAGGTGAGTGTCCGGTCCAGAGGCCTCCGGCGTTGGTGTGCAGAGAAGAGGCCGCGTGGGCGGATTATGACTGATGGACCACCGGATGGTCAGGGTGAATGGATTATTGGCGACTGGCGAGTCGGATGCAGATCCAGGTCCGGGGGTAGGATTGGATGAAGCGCTGGGGCTAATAGGAGGTGAAGGATAGAGCTTGGCTGTCCGACCGGGCGGCGTAGGTAGCGAGGAAGTTCATTTTCGGCACTTGGGTTGTGGTTATCGTATGGCGATGTATACGGAAACGAGACTAGGAGATACGAGGTAGGCCACCATGTGCTCAGTGATCAAGATCCGTCTACTCCGTATATATCTCTCGATGATCTCTTAAGCGATCATGATTGATATGATCAGGATATCCAGCCTAAAATCCACGTTCCCCATCTGGCGAAGCCGAGGTTGCGAGGTCCACTCGCACTGAGACACATGAGGTCATTCTGTCGGAGTCAATGCTAAGCCTAGTTTAATAATAGTAAGGGAGGACCCGGCCGAGTTTCTCGCGTGGCCAGTGGGTTTGGCATGGCTGGAATCCGGTTTTCGGTTTTCCCTTTTCCTGATGTAGTCGATACGGAGCATCGGCAGTTGGAAATTGCGATCAAGTACGGACTACAGGTACGGAGTCCTGTGGTAAGGGCAAAATAAACACGGGGGTGGAGTTTTGTAGCGCCTGCAACGGAGTGGAGAGCTTTTCCGTGCTTGGCTGGCCCTGAAGTCTGAGATTATGATCCATCATCCATCTCAAGCTGTCATCGGATTTGTCTTCCCGATACTTCTTTCAACAGAGTAATCTTCGTCCCGTCTATGGTCCGAGTTCGTCTTTTAGCCCCCAAGGCAATTAATTAATGATTATCCATCGGTAGGAGGACAAGGCTGAAAAAGCACGGAGTATAATTGCAACCGTTGAGACTTGAGACCCGGTGGAGTTCGTCTTGCCGTCTGCAATTTATTAATTATTCGCCACGGAGTTGTTTTAATTAATTCGGAAAAATTAGAATTCAATAGGCTCTTTCATCGGACCCAGATGCAATTTACTCACGATTCCTTCGGACCCTCCTGGACTTTAACGCTCTCGCTTCTAGATAACTTTAGTCAACGCTTGTAGGCTTGGTAGAAGCTTTTGTGGGGACGACTGGATGTCGCCTCATTTTTTCCATTTGCAATTTGCCCATGCCGCCCTTTGGAGCCTGGGCAATGAGGTCAAACGATGATGCTCAGCTTCCAATGGAAGTGGTCGAAGTAGTACGAGACACGCAAGAGGAAGCAATCCGGGAGGCGGGAAAGAAGTGAGCCGAAAGCCTGGCCATTCAGGCAGGGATAGGGATGTCTTGTGATCAGGTGGATATCAAAAGTACAAGGAAAATCCATTGTACCTCAAAAGCCACCTACAGAATGTATACCTATCACATTCTACTTGCTGAAGGTCAATAAACTAAAGTCTCATCGTAGGGCAATCATCGGCTACGTCCTATCTTCCCTTGTTGGTTCTATGATTAGCCTCCTGTTCCACGCCTGTGACTTCGCGTTCCCTGGTAGAATCCGTGAGAACAGAGTTCTCCTGCCTCCTAGTGAGGTCTCTTGCTATCCGGATCTTCTCCTCGTCCGTGGCGTCAGTCAAGTTCACCGCAACCTCCTCGCCAAACTTCATTGCAATCTCTTCCAGGGTCAACCGAGCCGTCTCTGGGAAGAAGAAGAAGATCACTACGTAAAAAGAGTCAGAACGATCGAGGAAAGACACACGCTCCATGTCTCACCAGGAATAAAGGCTGCCGACCAGCAGATGATGACCAAGTAGAACTTCCACCCGATATTGTTGAACCCCATGGGTGCCGTTTGCAGTAGAATCAGGGTGGCTTTTTGGTTAGCCAATCCCACCGAAGACTTGAGGAAAGCACAAACTCACAAGCAAACTGCCCAAAAAGTGAGAATCCCATCCCAATTGGGCGAATTTCGGTAGGGAAGATCTCTGAGACATAAAGGTACATGGTGGTGTCGCAACAGGTGCTATGTAACAACGCATTAAGCCAGTGCGTCTCAGCGTGTGTGTAGGAAGACTTCGTCTAAAACATACCCTTGGAAAGCTAAGTAAAGGTACATGAAGAAGATCCCAAATCCATTTCCGACTTTGTTCGTAGTGCCTGCATACTCCGCGGTCATGGCGGCCAAACATGAGGTGGTAATGATTATTCCAATAAACCCCGTGATGTACATGCCTCGGCGGGAATTAACTTTGTCATGTAGCCATGCGCCGAGTGGATTGTAGATGATACCTATGACTGCGGTCAGTAAGGCATCCCTGGATGTTTTCACCGAGAAGGCTAGGTACCGGCTGTTGTCAACCAGACAGCACTCAGAAGCAGTGGCATGCCTCCCGTCATTCCCAGATTGGTGTATAGAATTACAGCATAGTTATTCTGGCAGAGTAAGCTGTGAAGTTGCAATTTTAGGAGCCATGAAACCCACAATAATCAAGGGACCACCGAACTCTGCTCCCCATTGAGTGAGAAAGCCGATGGCCATTCGCTTTCTGTACGATTTTCTCTTCAAGATTGCATTAAATACGTTACCGTATTTTGCAAGCCTCTTTGCTTCCAGACGGATTTGCTCCGTAGTTTGAAAGAATTCATCCTTAGCGGCCACATTATCCGGATCATCTGGCGACTTGCGAAGCTTCTCTAGCACATCCCTGGCTTCTTCATGCTTGCCCTTCGAGATTAGCCAACGAGGAGACCGAGGGAGCCACGGCGATCCGAGAAGCAACGCTAAAGGAGGCAAACACTGCAAGCATAGTGGAAACCGCCAACCAAAGCTTCCCAGATTCTCTTCAGAATAGTAGCACGCATAGCCCACCCACCCCGCAAGCATGTAGCCGAAGACCAAGAAGATGGCATGATGACCAACGAGCCAGCCTCGGCGGAAGGCACTTGACATTTCCGATAGATACATGGGGCAAACAGTTACTAGGATCCCGATCCCTAAGCCACATACAAATCGCCCAGCCTGGAACATTCTAATCAATAGTCAGATGGGCTCCTTGCCAAATATTCCGAACATCGTAGCCATAAAAGCGCCAGAGGGGGAAAAAAAAGAAAGAAAAGAAAACATACTCAAGAGAGTTAGCGCCCCCTTGCAGAGCGCCTCCAAACATGGAGAAGAAGGCACCCATCTGTAAGGTAGCCTTCCTACCGAAAAAGTCGCACGACCACATAATAAACAAGGTCCCAACGGCTCCCCCAGCGCTGAAAACCCCGTTGGCCGTCGAGATGACAGGGGTCGTGATTGAAGCATACCCCGGTTCGCCATCTGCAGGTAGATCGAAGTAAGTGTACCATCTAGGCTGGCCGATCGTGCTTGAAATTATTGAAGAACAGTATCCATATGTCTATCAGGTCCAAATACCGTTAGGTTGAATACCTTCAATGCATGGTCGAAGGGAGGCTTGTAATACTGACCATGGATCCAAGGGCAACGAAGGCTGTCACCAGCTTGTTGTAGCTACTAGTCTGCGTCCCAAACTTTCCCATCCTGTGTTGATTGCTGCTGCGTGCAGGATGCGTACAAACGACAAGGCTCCAATCGGGGAAAGGAATTCTTCTGCAGTAGAAACAGAAAAAGAAAGGAAAGAGAGCCCTGGTTGACGTAACCCTGTAATTTCCGCCACGCAGGAGCTGGGCGCAGAAACCGGGCTCAATTATTGTAGACTAAAGCCAATGTTGTATGGCTTCAGTTGAGGAGATTCAGGAGAAGGACAGCTCAGAGACTACTGGATGTATATAGGAAGGCCGACTTCTGTAGTCAGTCCAACACCTGTAGTCAGCCACTGTGTCAGCTCCGAGCAGGTCGCGATACAATGAGAAAACATAGGTCTACCACCTAAGATCTCAAAAAATTCCCCTCATTCCTTTTTCTTGTCTTTTCTTTTCCTTCCCTTTCTTTTTATTCTCTCATGTTTAGCCAATTGCTGGGCGAATTCCCGGTCTCATCTGCACGAGGCCGCGTTGAGGAGGGTAGGCCATGATAGACGCAACTTAAGACGAGAAAGTGGGCCGGGGCCTGATTCCGGAAAATGAGCTGCACGAAGTTCTGGGTCGGAATTGACGAGTCAATTTGAATTCTGACGATGAAGTATGACAGAAGCACCGCGCTAAGCCTCTTGGGGGTCGGGCAGCCCGTGACTTGCGTTGCTTTTCTCCCGACGCCTGCGGATTGGATTCCCTCTTCTACACCCTCTGTCGGGCTTCGTCCTGATGCAGGTTTCCATCTCTTTCTTTGTTCTGCTGACGCCATTCAGATAGTCAGCGAGGTATCCATGGCTTCAGGCGGAAACCCTCGGGTTGGCGAAAGTCTTGCATGGTTACTCCTAGGTAGTCATGCCCAACTGTCCAGCGCGGGAGGCACAAGGCATCGAATGCGGTAGGAATATGCGATCATCATCATTATTTCAATGGCGTCCGTGCTCGGAGATTTGTGGACTCCCTCCCGTGTGCTTACTATGGCGTCCACTAGGTCTGCACATCCCCTTCCAGGAGGGTTCCTATTTGCCCGAGCAATTGATTGGCACTCGTGCATGCGGAGGGTTCTCTTGGACTGAACTTTAATGATGATAGTCGCAAAGTGGTGCCATCCCCCCCCCCCCCCCCCCCCGCTATTCGGCCTCGAGATGATAAGATTCTGGTGTAAAACGTTTGTGCAACCTTGACACAGGGGGGCAAGAGGGGAGGTGACCAACATGGAAATCTTGAACCTGAGCATGGATACTCCTCACCCTACCGTCTCATCCCCAACGTAACATCAGCAATCATCACCACCATGGCAAGCAAATCGCCTTTCGATGTGCCCTTTGACGAGCTTCCCAACCCAAAGCAGGTGTGGGTTGGAAAGCCCGGGAGCTACGAAGAAGGACTCGGGAAGCTCGCCATCTTGACGCCCGAGGTCGTGGCGAGGGCTGCTGCAAGTGAAATTAGAACTGGTCGACGAGTGACCATGGGCTGGGACTTGACCAAATTGGATTTTCCAAATATGGATCGCCAGCCATGCCAACACAAAATTGTTCCTCTTCTTGGGGGTATAGCCTTTGATGACCTCTATACTATGAATCCCCGTAAGGCCTTGGATCCGTATCATCCTTCATGGCCCAGTTGTATATATTCTGACAAGCGTTTAGAGCAAAGTAGTCAGTGGGACGGGCTACGCCACTTTTCGCAGACGGTCCCTGGTCAGACACAACGTGTGTTCTACGGCGGCACGACAGCTGATGAGATCAAAGACCGCGAGAACGATCGCATTGGTCTGCAGCACTGGGCACGAGAAGGAATTGCAGGTATTCTCCTCGTTCGCTTCATAGCGACTGTACCCGGGATGTTGAATGTAGAGCCTCATTCTATGATTAGGGCGTGGAGTGTTGATTGATTACGCAGCGTGGGCGGAGAAAAAGGGGATGGAGTACAGCACGTTTTCGACGCACCAGGTCCGACTCTCCGATATCCTGAAAATTGCGGAAGAATCAGGTATTGTTTTTCAAAAGGGTGACATTCTATTCGTTCGTGTTGGTGTGACCAAAGAATGGGACACTGAAATGACGGAGCAACACAAGCAAAGATACTCAAAGGATCCCAGTCCAGAGCACGCGGGAGTAGAAGCTACTACCGACGTCCTCCGATGGCTCTGGGATTCTGGATTTGCAGCAATTGCTAGCGACACCATTAGCTGGGAGGTACGAGAGATCGCTGTGTTTATGTCCGTTCAAGAGCTAAGCCAACATATGGCAGGTCTACCCACCGCAGTCAGATATATTTTTGCATGAATATGTACTTGCTGGATGGGGAATGCCAATCGGTAAGTCTTCGTCTTAAACTCGTCAAAGATGCCACTCATATTCCAAATAATAGGTGAACTGTTTGATTTAGAAGCACTGGCTCGCGTGTGCCAAGAACTCCAACGATGGACATTTTTCGTAACGTCGGCGCCATTGAACATGCCTGGCGGAGTCTCGTCGCCGCCGAATATCATGGCCATTTTCTGAGGGCCAGTCAATAGTAGCAACTTAAACCCAGAATACCATAGACTGACCGAATGTACTCTGGATGCTCCTTATGTTTCCGTCTCATCCAAGGGGACAAGCCAGGTTCAAGCAGGGGGGGATTCATACATACAACATCATGAATTGGGTTACATTCTATGACTCTCGGTTTCAATCTTGTTTAACATCAAAGGTTCAGCCAAGTCGGACCATTTTCTAATATATCATTGGAGCTAGTAGACTGGCTGATGTCTACGGAGTGCGTGAAAACACTTTGGAGTCGGCTTTGGGGAGCTTTCTTGTGTGCTGGTTTGGCCTGTTATCTCCATCCGCACTCGCTATTTTTGTTACCCCTAAGATGAAACCGGCCAAGTTTCAACAAGGACTCACTTGTATCCCCATGGCATGTCTGATCGAATACAGCCTGGGTCTTGAGTGACGGTTGGCCTGGAAAGTGCCACCTCAGATCTTGGAAAATGATAGTATGCTAGCCTCTGCAATGTGGCCTGAGCAATCAACTCGATGGATTTAGCGAAGGAGTCTGCCTAGTTCCAAACCTCTGCCATAAATGGCCGCGAAATCTAGCAAAACGCGTCTGGGCTAGTCAGTCACGACCTCAATTTAGGATATGCGGGTCATCGGAAGGTGGAATCCGTCTCCAGCCTCGTTCTGAGCAAAGCATCGATCGATCAATCAATCAATCAATCAATCAAGCCACTGCGGCAGTTGTCTGTCACTCTCCCCCGTCTGCCCTCCCTGGCCCTGGCCGGGGCTCACGCTCTGGCCCTCTGTGCGCTGGCCCCAGCGTACGACATAACGGTTGCTGGAATCCCGGACAAAGAATATCGGAAGGATTCCTATTGGTATTTTTTTAGCGCCTGCGAGAATGCAAGACGCTGGGAGCCGTCTTAGGGGTTGGCACTGCTTGCGACCATAGAACGCCGCCACATCACATCCAGCTAGATGTGCTGGACGGGAAGCGGCGTTTTGTTTGTGCCAATAATACACTCGCAACGCGCAGGATTTGCAAGCAATAGTAACTCAGGGTATTAGCTGGTCGAACACTTCCCCCTTGTTCTTTTTTTTCTTTTCTCTCTCCCGCCCTCCAGTGTTGATTCCTTCATCTGCTAACTTGACTTTATTGAACAGGGGGTCACAAACATGCATGTTCTCAGTTGGAAAGATTCGGTTCTACTGCAGCCAGGTTCCACCATTGGTCATGAAAATCTTCGAATTGTACCAAATAGTCCCCGACGCAATGGTGAAAATATACTCATAGATACCTGGAGCAGGACCTGCTTGGCAAGTCGCTGTATCCTGCCGTTATCATAAACCCAGCCAGTCCTAATCTTGCGCGACCTTTCCTAGGGATGCGTATCATCATGGCTTCAATGCGACCACCGAGGCGTGATGTGGCTCCGGATTCCGACGTGGACACGTCAGTACAGATATGGAATATCGTAACGCAGTCACTTTGTGTTGCAGCAATGACAGTTTTCTTTGCGCTCCGCGCATATACTCGGCTATGTCTCCTCAACGGTTTTTGGAAAGAAGATTGTGCGTCTGCGCGAATACGGGATGTCCAATACTGACTAGTTTGCTAGGGACCTGTCTTGGTGCTTATGTTGGTCAAGCTTTGGATCCTTCTACTGAGCATATTCTAATCAGTGCATTGATTACCGCAGTTCCTTGGTGTCTCGTACTCAGTTATTGCCCTCATAAGTATGTATTATCCTCAATTATCTTGACGATGCTAATCTCCACGCGTAGTGGGCCACTATGGCGGGGGCCTTCATCTCAAGGATGTAAAGACAGATCATCTTATCCCGTTTCACAAGGTACTACACCCTAGCTTGTGCCAATCCAGAGGGCTCACTTTTTTTTTCAGACCGTCTACGTGACCATGATCATGTACGGGCCGACGGCATATCTCACGAAGGCATCCCTCCTTTGGATCATGACGCGAGTATTCAAGCCGTTCCGTAAATCCGTCATCTTCATCTACACCTTCCTGGGTGTCATGTTGGCGTACTACATCCCGGCGGTTATCGTAAAGATCGTCATCTGCAAGCCCATCTCGAAGTTCTGGGTGCCGTCCACTCCCGGGTCATGTCTCGATCAGACATCCATCATCCTCGCCGATGCAGTCGCCAGCGTCGTCAGCGACATGATCATCCTTCTCCTCCCGTTGCCACTGACCCTGCGCCTTCAACTACCAATGAAGAAGAAGATGCGCGTCATGGCCATTTTAGGCGCCGGAGGAGTAGCCTGCGCATTCAGCGTCATTCGCCTCGTCCTTATCTTAGTCAACGGCCAGTCCAATGACAGCACAATGGCTTTCATGAGAGTGAACATGTACGGGTAAGCCCCCCCCCTTATCTTAGCCCAAACCCTCTATGGCTGTCGATAACATTCGACCCAGCAACGCCGAAATTGCCGTCGGTATCGTCTGTGCCTGCCTCCCTGCTCTCTCTGCGCTCGTCACCCACATTTATCATGAGTATTCGACCAACGGCGCCACGCATGGCTCCGAACCCAGCAGGGGGGGACAACATGGCGAAGGTCGCGCCAGCCGCACCGAGCCAGTTACGCCACCACTTGGCCTGATAGAGATAAACTGCGACCAGGATATTCTCATGCAGAATTTCCAGAGACACTCTCGCATCGAGACGGCCGTGCTTGGCGATGAAGACCAGTATCAGCTCGAGGCAGGAGGCAACTTGAAGACGGTAGATGTGTCGACGTCGGTCAGCTCACGGGGTGGGTAGGAAAGATGAAACCTTGTATCATATGCTATTTGGTTGGATTTACTGGGATGATAGTATGGAAACTTGGATGAACCCACTGCCTGTATGATATAACTGTTTTACAAGTATGCAATGGAACCCATCCACTCACTACAGAGTAACTTTAGAAAGTAAACCACCAAGATCTGCCAAAATTATCCATCGGACTCTGAAATCAACCCGACTGTCCCGACTTCTAGATTTTGTAAACCAGGATGAATAAGAAGGACATCCTCCGAGTCGCCGATCGGGCTTCGCGCCGTTCTCTTCTCCGCACGAAACCACCCCTCCTTTGCTTATGCCGAGGATATTTGATCTCTTTCCCATCTTCTTATTCTCGTACCTGGCATTATTTGATTTGATTTGTTTTGTTTTCTTTGGTTGCATAGTCTGGTTCGCTTTAACCTATACACTACTACACACACACACACACACACACACACACATACACATACCTACACTTCTCAAAGGATAAGGATTCGGATTCAAGCAAAATGACCAAGCCTCTATCGCCCGGCTCTCGACTCCAAGGGAAGGTCGCCATCGTGACGGGTTCGTATACTGTTTCATTCATTCTTTTATCCATCACTCGATCGAGAGAACACCCACAAACAAACACTAACGCTAACACAAACCGTTGAATACCAGGCGGCGGATCCGGCTTCGGCGCCGCCATCGCGCGGCGGTTCGGCCAAGAAGGCGCCAACGTGATCATCACGGATATCAACGCGGACGGGGGACAGAAGATCGCAGCGCAGGATCCCGACCATCTCGTGTTCCAGGCCATGGACGTTACCAAGGCCGAGGACTGGAAGGTGGTGGTGGAGTTGGCGGTGCAGAGGTTCGGGAGACTTGATGTGTTGGTTAATAATGCGGGGACGACGTATCGGAATAAGGTGAGTGAGAATACACTCATTGATGTTGGAGTCGGGTCCTTGTTTGGATGCCAGGCTGGCTAGCTGGCTGACTGAACGTGGTAGCCGACGGCGGAAGTCACCGAGGAGGAATGGGAGCGTGTCTTCAACGTTAATGTGAAGGGTATCTTCCTGGGGATCAATGTCTTCATGCCGAAGTTGATGGAGCAGGGACAAGGCGGGTCGGTGATCAATGTTTCGTCAACGGGGGCGACGAGACCGAGGCCCGGGCTGGTTTGGTATAATGCGTCCAAGGGGGCGGTGTCGAATGTATGTCTACCCTACCCTTTCCTTCCCTTTCCTTTTCCTTAACATTTCCCTGGAGCCGGAATGCCTGTGGTCGGCCATGTGGAATGGAAAGTGAACGATGAATACTGACCAGCAGTCGACAGGCGACAAAAGGCCTAGCAGCCGAATACGGTCCCCATAACATCCGCGTCAATACCGTGGCGCCTCTCCTGTCCGGGACGGGCCTCTTCTCCATGTTCACAGGCATGCCGGATACCCCTGAGAACCGGGAGAAGTTCATCGGCAACGTGCCGCTAGGCCGACTGACGGATCCGGACGACGTCGCGAACATGTGTCTGTATCTGGCGAGCGACGAAGGGAGCTTCATAAATGGTACGGAGATGATAGTCGATGGGGGGAAGTGTATTTAGTTGGACATTGCAATGGCCAGGTGGCAAATTATGTAGGAAGGAAATTCTGGCTGAATATCAATCGATAATTTGCTTGTCGGGCTATGCATGGCGGCATTCTGGTTTAGAGCGGAGAGTGAAGATAAGATCAACTAAATCTCAGGTTGTGGCCATGCTCGTGGATCGAACAAGGACCAGTCTTCCTCGAGTAGACCCATCATATGTTGGTTTCCGGAGAACCAGTTCCCCAGCGTGGTTTGGGGCACGTTCGCCGGTAGCAATTGAGGTTCTATCCCTCGCATCTCAGTAGGAACCTCGCCCGTCAAAGGAGGAGCGGCGGCGGCTGCTGCTGCGGGAGTAGGGCTAGGATCAGGAGCACCGGCACCTGCGTTGGCACTAACGCCAGTACCAGCAGCACCAGCAGTCCAGCGCATCTCCGTGTCGTCAGTCGGCGCCGGTGCCAACCCAAGCGCTGTAAAGTAAGAGTCAAACTCCTGGCCCACCGAAGCCAAGGACTGATCCTGCTGGGTATGAGCTTGGGTTTTAGCTTCCAGGTATAGTCTCGCAACGTTGCTTAGGACCTGGCATAGGCGATGCATCTTGGAGATAGCTTCGGACAATGCACAGTTTGGCGCGAGGGACGTGACGAAATCTTCGATTCGTTTCAGATCAGAGTGGGAGGAGACTTCGATGATATGGCAGAAGAGTACGATGAATGGAACAAACGGAGAATAGAGAATAGTCCTGAAAAAAGAAAAAAGAAATTCAGCCTCTGATTCTCAGTGCATGCCACCAACGTAGCTTACCAATGTAAGTAAGAGCGCATCAGGTATTCATCAACCTGTTCGAACATCGCCATGCAATACTGATGGGACTCGAGTGCCGCCCGAGCCGTCTCAATACATTCCTTGATGAAAGTGGAGGGAGAGTCTGGGGGTGGTGGAATGGCCCTGTAGATGAGAGTCAAGACAGACAGGCGGCACACTTCGTCAGACCGAATATAGAGCTCCTCCACGATGTTCATGCCATCGAGTGACTTGAATATAGTCTGCCTCTTGAATTAGCGACAGATTGTGAAGCCGTATCTTTCGGATAGCTCACCTTGAAAGGCTCCATGACTTTCCATTGCATATCCGAGGCCAAATTACGAGCATGCTCCACCCGCTCGCTTTCGGGCAGGCAAAGAGCTGCAGGGCTATATAGCTTCTCGTACACCTTTCCCTGTATTTTGGCCAGATGGATCCACAGTATATAAACGTCATTGTACGGGTCTGGGCCGCCTAATCTGCTCGATGACCACGACAAGGAGATGTCGTAATCTTGGATGGTCGAGGCGCGCCCCAGCCGCAAAGAGAGCGCCTTGTCGATACAATAAATGGACCAGAATAATCGATTTTTGTGCTCCTTCATGGCAACGGTGTCTTGTTCCATGGACGAGGCCCGGTGGTAGCCTAGAGTCTGACATAGGCGGGACGCAGTAGATGTCAACGTCAGAGCAAAGGACGGCTTTGATATTTCAATCGCATGAACGGCCTAGATTGTCAGTTTGACTCTACTTAAAAGGAGCAGAAAAACTCACTCCTAGCGTCAATGCTTCGATAGACTCCATCCTCGCCGGCATCAGAAGACTGAGATTGGCGAGCGCCGTTTCCAGATTGGCGTGGCAAAGCTTGAGATATTTCCGGTAACTTTCCCGCGTTTCCTCGTCCTTGACCGTGTAGCTATACTCGGAGAACACATAAAACAGGCCTCCATTGACGACAATGAAGGTGGCATCGGAGTACTCCTCCGTAGCAAAGTATACCTCTTTGCATTTCTCAATCAGACGATCTGCCGGGATGAAAGGACAAAAGCCTTGCAGGGCGGTTGGCGGGTCCTCTTCTGGACCGTCAGCACATTGCTTCGGAGCCAACTATACAATTACGCACTTAACGACGCACCTTTCAACCTACGCAGAACCGGAAGGACACTCTGAATAGGCGGCATGATCAGGTCGCGCAGCCCAGAAGTCGGCATAGCCCGCTGATTGGGGAATCGAACTTCACGGGACGAGTTGATCTGATTATCCTGCATGTTAACCATCTGCTTCAGCGCCGACAGCGCCGCGCCCATCTTTGGGGTCGACATCTGGAGAGCACTGCGGGAGACGGCCGTTTCCAGGAACTTGCTTGCGTAGGCGGAATGGGCAGCGAGTGAAGAATTGCCCTCGAAGGCAGGGCCGGCCTCGTGCTGGTCCACCGCCGCCGTAGTGTTGGATTGAAACTCGGCCGTCGAGGGGGTGGCTTGCCCGGAAGCCGGAGTGGCATGGTAAAACGGCTCGGGGGGAGACTTGTGCGAGGTCCCAATACTGGATCTAAGTTCGCGGAGAACCTGTTCGATACTCCCAAGCCGCTCCTCTATGAGATCGATTTTCTTCTCACTAAACAGGGGGGAGGAGTCAGGATGCTCTAGAGGGACAGAATACCAGACCAAAACAGTGCCCACATACTATTGACTGGAAATCAAGACTCTTCTACGAGGCTCACGAGGCTTCTGGCCGGCTCCAGTGGAGCGGCAGACGATCTGAGAACTGCGGCAGTTCGAGCATGGGGACTGCTTGTCGCAGCGGATCTGGTCGGAAATCCCCTTAATTAGGGCTTATTCTTGATTATTGTACGGAGCAATGACAAACTGCCAAGCATAGCATACCTTTCTAGCCCGGCATTGATCGCACTATGCGCCGTCAGTATGTGCACATGGGATACATGGATAGCACAGAGCCACAGTAGATCTCACCGCGCGTTTGCCCAGCGACTCCTTACCGTCGCTGTCGGGTCCCTCGGGCTCCATGCTGGCCGCGGAATGCAATCACAATGATAAATAGGGAAGGAGAAGAATCTTCAGGGCTGCCGACGGGGACAAAATGTCGACTAAGAGCGTTTAGCGGGCGTTGGAGGTTCGTAATTCAAAGCGGTGGCGGAACCCGCGGGCGCCGAACAAAATGTGGCAGCCTCGGTTTGCTGGTGACTTCACCACTGCGATGGAGACAGACGAAGGGTCGCTCTGCCGATACGTATTAAATATCTGTTAAATATCGGCGGAACCCCCCTCTATACGTCTAGGCAACCCAGTTCTCTCGGCATGATCGACACCCACTCGGGTCACTGCCACTACGGACTACGGGGAATTGAAATAGTCTAGCTTCGTCTTCGTCTATTCTATTCTATTCTATTTCGGATTTTAGCACATCCGAGTATCCGTCGCTTCGTCAAAGTCATACATGCGTCCCAGTTCACGCATGGCCTGCCCCATGGCCATTGTAGACCATGTCGGAGTGGGAAAGTCTGCGTGTGATTGCTGCCCCGTCTAGTCGAGACGTCTCCGGTCGCCAGGGGACGGTTTAAATGCTCATACACTTCGGAATCATTTCTTAATACCGATGACAGCCAGGTTTCGTGGGCTTTCGCCGTAGTCAAACACAGGTTCGACCCAGCAGTCTTGCACGCAGTCGTCCTCGCGCAGGAACTGCCAGCGATCGACCACGATGATGGCTTCCACCAGTGCGGAGCTGTAAGCCATCAGGGTCCAGACCACGCTGAGTTTTTTCTTTGCGTGCCAATACTTCTCCACGTAGTGAGTCAGTTCCTCTTCAGTTAGATCGGCCATTCCAGCCGTGACTTTTTCGCCGAAGTGCGGGTCCCGGCTCAGTTTCGTCGTCGCTGCGCGGGCATACGCCGAGAACGAAGTAAAGGCTGCCTTGCGCAGGGAGCCAACGATAAGAGGGTTTCCTGTTTTAAAGTCGGAGGATTCGTCCGTTCCGTATAGATCCTCTGGTGTTTCCGGCTTCTCCACAACACCGCGGTCTACTAGAATGCGCTGCAGAAGGGTCCGGTAGAAGTGGCGCGTAAAGAAGTTCTCGCTATCTTCCCTGCCCCAGTTGTAAGGGGCCTGTAGAGACATCGACCGCGCAGTAATGTTCAGTTTAACGCCGGCGCCACTGTCGTGCTCGAATTCTTCCAATCGCTTAGACATAGGAAATCCGTGCGGGTCGTACGCAACGGCATCCTGGGTCAGACGGGGGTGCATGGAGCGAAGAATGGGCAGTTTATAAGTTGCAGGCCCCAGTCGCTCGGTCACCAGATTATAACAGCAACCGATCATGGCGATGGCCTTCACAGAAGGGTTCACTACTAAAGAGCGCACGCCATGATGGAGAAGGTTGCCGCACGAATGCAAAGAAATAACCATGACCCTGGCATCTGAAGGCTTGTCATTGTCATTCTCGCCGATCGCATCCACCGAATTCCCCGCATTGCCCGCAGATGGAGCTTCGATCACATCTTTGATGATAGGCTCAAGGTACCCGTCCTTGATTTCATGCTCGATGTAGTCCATCACTCCTCTGGGCTGGGCGGAGGCCGCTGACTCCTTCTTCGCCAGTTTTCCATTAGGATCATTATGGACAGGAGCGAATCCAATCTCCCCGGGCGTCAGACTGATATCGCGGAAGACATTGACCATGGAGACGTCGTCATTCTCGGCAGGGTCCTCGCTAGGTACGGATTCCAACGTCCCTGGCTGTTGAGAAGGGACATCCGGTTCCGCCGCCTCAGGCGCCTGGGGATCCTCACACTTCCTGCATTTATCCGTTTTGGCATTGTACATGCGCACTTTCTTCTTCTCCGCCAATTGCGCGTAAATGTCCATGTCCTTGGCGCCGTTTATGAACTGGTGCTTGCGCTCAATGGCCACGATGTGTCGGTTGTACGGAGGGCTCGCCAGCGTCCGCCCCAGATAGCTCTGCCCCGACCCAAAATCCACGATGTGGGTGAGATTGTCGCCCCGCTGCTCATCCACCACAGCGCACAAGGAGTCCACATATCGCGAGAAATGCGCCACCTCGTGGTATTTCTTCGTTTTCATCCCCACCGAGATGCGTCGCGGTATCGAGGGGGTTCCTGGCTGCGGGGGGTGAAAATCTCTCTTCAGACTTAGCCGTCGAATCTGATGGATGTACTCAAGAAAATCGAGCGGGGGAAGAGCAGCCCCTCTCCATTCACTGTTGTCCCCTTCGCCTGCAGCGGCCTTCCGGCTCTTCTCGAGGAGCGGCGGAAGATCTTCCCGCAGGACCAGATCAATGATGTCCTGAATATCGTGCTTATCGAAGAAGAGTCGCCAGGATTCGGGCAGTAGCGAGGTGTATAGGTCCGGCTCGCGCGTCAAGAAATCGAGGATGTGCACTCCCCCGCAGAGATGCCGGAACATGTCTGACGAGGTGGCAAACGACAGAAGGGCATCGACGTAGGCATCGGGGTCAGTCCACTCGTCGGGGAGTGGAAGAGGATTGGATCGTGCCATTGTTTGGTGGGGGGGTAATTGGGTGTCGCGAATTCACACTGAACGAGAGGGGGGGTATCATATGGTTGGGCAGGGTGCAGACCAAGGGCGCCAACGACGGCAAAGGAAAAGAAAGACGGACGAAAGAAGACACGGGAATCGGAGATGTCAGTCCAGCATCGTGGGGGTTGTCGATGCACTGGAAATTGCTGGCGTTGCGACAGAGCAAAAGAAAAGAAAAGAAAAAAAAAAATGGAGGGGAAAACGAAAGGAGTTTAGTTTAAGTCCGGCGCTCCACGAAAGACGGGGAAAGGCGGAGGTCGATCAACTGACGTCCGTCCCGACTGTCGCGGATGGCATTAAGGGGCATGGAAGTCGGAGTCTGAGTCCGGGCAGAGTTGTTTGACATTCGACCTGTCCAAAAACACCCCCTAGAGTGTCTCCTTGTTGGTTGATGCTGACGGTGCTACCTTGTTTGTGAGGCTACAGCACGGAGTACAGTCTACAGGTTATCGTCAAGAGCCTAAACCGTCCGTGCAACAAACTATTGGGACCCGAGGGAAATAGCGGCTGATGAACGCTGTTGATTTCGCAATCATGGCAAGGACAGGAGGACAGGGGATTGCGGTGGTCGTACGACAGACCCAGACAGACCCTGTCGAGATGTTACACCTTGGTCTCGCCTTCAGTTCCTCCGGCGATGTCGCACATATAGAACGTGATCGAAGCAATGGTGACAACGCAGAGTCCTTGCAAACCTGATTCTCTCCTCTGTTCATCAGGCCTGGTTGGTTTCTCCCAGGAGGATCCAAATGCCCAACTCTGCCCGAGAGGGATAATACAGCGTACTTATATTGCCCCGAATGATCAGTCAGTCTAGCATCGGCGAACCACGACGTCTGAGAATTCTGCATCCTGCATGCTCAGCCCTTCCGACAGACACCTACATCATACTCAAGGCTTAGCCACTTATTTACCTACGCGTCACACCGTCTGTGCTGTGATTACATTCAAGCAACAAATGGCTCCCCCTTGCTGACAGGAACGGCCCATCTTGAGCATATTCGGGGGGAGTATTAAATGAACCGGATCACATTGCTCTTCTCCGCAATCTTACACGGAGACCAGACTATTTTCAATCATGGTAGGTGGACCTGGACTTTTTATCGTCATGGAGAGGTGGAATATTGATCACCGTGTGTTTGCCAGATTTTAACTCCTAGCCAGCCGAGGGCATTGCCTTTGGGGCTGATCGACGATGTCCTCTTCCAAATCATCATTAACGGCGATATCGATACCACTTTGATCCTCTGTCTTGTCAACAAGAGTACCTATGAAGTGATCAAGAGTCTGGAACCACACATCTGTCGATATTTTATGCGTTCCAATGGCCTCGCTGCATTTGACCCGGTTCTCACCCTAAACCCATGGACCGGGGGGCAATCGACCGTCACGGTGCACACAATCAAAAAGTTCATTGCGCGCCAGGACATCGCCCAAAGACTTGCCCAGCATATTGTGCCCTCCGTGTGGGGCTCTTTCTCGGACGAAGAAACGTCCGTCATGAATTTGAAGGCTGAACTTCAACTTACCCAGCGGTTAGAACGCGGCCTCTACGTGCTTTTCCACATGGCGGACATTGCCCAGGATACAAAAAAGTTGAAGAAACGAAGGTTGTCGAATCCAGTCATCACCGGAAGACTAATGGTGCTGACCAAGATGCTGGACGAGTATCATCACTTACCGCCACACACACGCAAGACCGTGTTGTTCGAGAACTACGTCAGTCACGTCCAGACCGTCTTGAAATACGGCTACAAGGAAGCAGATATCGGTAGGAAACGCTTAGAGCTGAGGGGATACCTCGACAGACAAACGGAAATCGATTTCCACGCCACAGTCCGAATGCTGCGAGAGCTCATGGGACGCATGCTCCTGCGGCATGGGCCCAGGGATTACCACCGAGATTCCAACAATGAGTTTAGTGTAATCTCGTGGTTCCTCTTGAAACAATCGCCGCAGTCCTTGGAAAAGCTATTCCTCGGCCCTCAGGATGACTGCTGCACTTTTAAACCGGACCCAGCTGCTGATTGCAGTGCCAAGCCATGTTACTTCTCGGACCCACTGGACGACTATTGGAGAGCGTGGAAAGAGGGTCCCGACCTGGGGTGTCAGGGCTGCGACTGCAGGAGACGGGTTCGAAGCTGGAGCGTGAAGCCCACGTTGATCGATGCCCACGGACGAGACTTCAATCGTGCAGCCGAGCGTTATCTGAAAGAGATGTGGAGTCAACGGCATGTGGGCTTACACCGAGCCTTCGCGATGGGATATTTCAACATAATAATTTGATGTAAAGAGAGAGTCGATGTGATGCCTAGGATTAATAGGATTAGAACGGACAACTAGGATGATTAATAATAGACGCATATTGAATCAAGGACAAGCACTGGAGAACTATTCTCAAGCCTTGCATGCGCTGACACAGTCACTTGACCCCTGACCGCCTTTTCCACCGCCCAATGGCCTTCCCTCATCACCTCCGCGTCCCGATCGGCTCCAGAACCGGACTTGTGCTTCAGGAATCAGGACATCTTACACCGGCATCTGGACCCGTGAAGCGGTTGCACCGGCAAACATTCCTATTCAAACCCATCCCATACCCCAAGATGGATCATTCCGACCCTTTTCTCCAAGTCCAAGCGTAAGCCGGACTCCCCACCCGCCGCCTCCTTTTGGCCAGCTGTTTACTGACGTCGCCGTATCCAGAGACGTGATCTCCACGCTGCAGGCCTCTCGACCTCTATTCTCCTCCTACCTCCGCATTCGCTCCCTCGCCAAGTCACCCTCAAACCCCGAACTCCAACAATCCCGCTCTGAGCTCGAAGCCACCTTGACAGATCTAAGCGCGGACCTAGACGACCTCGTCGAGAGCGTGCGAGCCATCGAGCAAGATCCGTATCGCTATGGCCTAGAGCTCGAGGAGGTCCAGCGGCGACGCAAACTCGTCGACGACGTCGGGGCTGAGATCGAGAAGATGAGACAAGAGCTGCAGCGCGCCGTTACCAGTTCGGCGGCGGCTGCCAACACGGGCGGAAGTGCCGATGCCTCTGGACTGCCCAATCCGGCGGAGTTCGATGATAACGCCCTGTCGCCGTCTGGAGAGGACCGAGGCGAAGACTACTACGCTGCGATGGAGCAGCAGCGGCAAACAGAGCTCATGCACGAGCAAGACGAGCAATTAGACGGGGTGTTTCGGACGGTCGGCAATCTTCGTCAACAAGCTAATGATATGGGGAGGGAGTTGGAAGAACAAGCGGTTATCATAGGCGAGGTGGACACATTGGCCGACCGGGTGGGCGGCAAGCTAACGAGTGGCATGTCGAAAATCAAGTATATCGTGAGGAAGAATGAAGGTTGGTGCTTCTTATTTTTGGAAATACGGCATTGGCTATTAAGGGTCCAAACTAACTCGGTCTAGATACGATGTCATCATTCTGCATCGCCTTGCTCATCTTCGTACTCATTCTCCTTTTGATTTTGCTCATTGCGTTATGAAGAGATCTGGAAATAAATTATATCGGTACAGAAAGATCGATCTCGGAGTTTTGTTTTTCTTTTGGCAGATATCAAGACAGTCCGACTCTTTAGACCTTGGTCTTCTTGCGGGGTCTCTCCTCCTCACCCTCCATGTCGCTCTCCTCGTCACTTCCATCCATGAGGTCGCTGGCGTCGTCGGCAGGCGAGACTGTTCGATATATGTCAGCATTCAGAGTGTAGGATTCTTGGAGTTGAAACACTAACACAAGTACTTGAAGGCGTTGGTGTATAGATCCTCCGCCAGAGCAATGGCGAGCTCATCGCCGTCGGGGAAGATTTCGATGGCCTCATCCTCGTCATCCTCGTCATCCTCATCCTCGAAGTCGTCGTCGTCCCCATCGACTTTCTCTCCTTTGAGCAGTTTCTCGAATCGCTCGTTGTCCTCCTTCGTGGCAGCCTTGGACTCCTCCGCGGAGACAGTGCGTCCGCGGTATCCGAAGAGAGAGAAGAAGCTCGTTCCGGCGGGGCTCATCGCGCCCAGCGAGAAATCGTCGTCGTCAGCATCCTTGCCCTCGTCGTGGGTAGCCTCGGCAGCCTCCTCAATCTTGGCCTGCAGCTTTTCAAACTCAGGCAAATCCTTTCTCTCACCCTTGCCCTTCTTCTTCTCCGCCTCAGCAAGATCGCAGGCAGCGTCCAGCAGACCCTTAGTCAGATCCTTGCCGGGCTTCCAGTTGATGCGCACCGGCTCAGACACCAGGCCCTCCCAAGTCCTCTTCTTGCCGGATGGCGAGGTAATGATCTGCTTGCGCCAAGAGAACTCCTTGACCAGCTTCTCGTTATCGAAGTGCTCGTTGTCGGCGGGGCGGAACTCGAACGTCAGGCGGAAGCTGCGCGGCTCGCCCTGGCCCTGCTCGTCGACCTCGAAGCGCTCGACGGAGAAGTTCTTCAGCGCGGTGCCCAGGACGGCGGCGTCGGACTCCAGCACGAACTCGTCGATCTCGGGCGGCGAGTTGGCGAACACCTGGATCCAGAAGTTATCCTTGAGATCGGAGTTGGCGATGGTCTCGTCGCGCTCTTTGAGCAAGGGGCGGAATCGAGTGACGCCACTGCGGACTGTATAAATATATTAGCATTATAGACCCATATGAATGAATGTGAATGTAATAAAACGAAACAATCTAACGCGCCAACCCTGAAAGAAAGAAAGGGAAAGAAAAAAAAAAAAAAAACTCACCCTGCTCAACCTCCGCACGCACAAACTTCTGCTCTAGCAGATTAAACTGTCTCACCAGCTCCTTAGGAACCTCAGGCAGAACAAGATCCTCAATATTCTCAGCCATGACGACGGAACGAATTGGACGAAATTAAAATCCAAGGAATTGGAATTAAAAAAGAAATTTGAATTAAAAAGTCGCCGACCAAGACCAAACTGGAACCTTAGTATGTAAAAACCGGCACTATGACGCAACGTGGGTATCGCAAAAAAAACAGGGATAAGATAGGGATAGCTCAGCGCGAACTTTTGATATTTTCAGCCAGCAAAAGAGGCCGAAATCTGAGGTAGAGAAAGAGAAAGAAGGTAGGTAGGTAAGAGGAAGAAAGAAAGACAGGAACGTAGGGTTGCAAAAAGCTAAGGAGAAACAGGAGAAATTTTACTCGCCGTCAGACGGAGACGGCAGGGCGAGCGCAGATCCAATCGGAGTGGCTGCCCGCAGCGGATCAGCGCGTCATCGCTAGTTTTTGTTCCGTGTACCTACGCAGAATAGTAGGCATATATATATATAATATATAATATACTGGTAGGTATGGTTAGGTCAATCGATTCTGGTCTAGTAGAGGAATAAAACAACAGAAAGAATGTCCCCTGTCAGTTCCATCCAAGAAAGAAAAGTTAAAATATAAATAAGTAATATGATAGAATCAAAACAAGCCGCCGCCAGTGTGCATGGAAATAGTGAACACCCGAGGGGAATAAGTGTGGGAATCAAATCAAGCAAAACCAAATCAGACAGAAAGAAAAAGAAAGAGAGAAAAGAAAGAAAAACTTTTCACGGCGGCCCACCACCGGGGACTGGAGTTTCATACATCCATTGCTGAGGTATGGTTCGTGACGGGCGTTTCATCCATCCAGTCCCGACCTGTTTGGTCGGTTTCCACCGTTCATTCGAATTGAAAAAAAAAAAAAAATACCATTAGAACGTGTGTGTCATGAGAAGAAAGGCGGGGAAAGTCAGATCAAGCATTTGTCTGGCTTGCTTTGCTTTCCTCGTCTTGGTTTGTTTTGTTTTGTGTTTCCCTTTATGATAAGCAGCTCTTGAAGTCCTCTTAAGGAGTAAAGCAGTTCTTTCTTTTTTTCGGTTTCCCCCAATGATAAGAATTCAGACCCGGGCCGTTTCGCCAGATATGCATAGACCAATGAGATGGCATGAGACGGAAATGGAGCAGATAGAGAAGAGGAAGGGGAGGAGAAGGAGCGGATGACGGAGAGAGAGGGAAGAAAAAGGGGTGATAGAAAAGAGAAAGGAGGGAACGGAGTACACGAGTCCATGTAACCCATACCAAAGCAAGAGAAGGAACTTCAGTCCGCCAATTGGGGCAAATGAAGCGCACCGTCTTGTCCGGCGCCGATGAGAAAGATGTATCCGTCACCCACTACAGCATCCAGTCCAGTCCGTTGGCCTCTTCTTCCACGGGGAACACTTCCCGCGCGTACTCCTCCATGTCTCGCCAGCCCTGCCATAGGTGCCGAGCCTCGTCCGTGACGCGAAGCGAGATCACACCTCCGGGACCCTGCATCATTCCCGCGCCAGCCCCCTTGCCATTGGCCGGTCCCAGTCCTTTGGGGGATCCTGCTGCTGGACGGGAGAATTCGGGTTGCGGGAAATACGGCGCGTTGCATCGGCCGAACACCTCTTCCAAAGCCTCCAACTGTTCCCGATATCCGGACGGAATATTTACTTTGATTTCAATCTTGGGCACGCGGACGTAGTTGCAAGGGCGATTTAAGGCGCGCGAGAATGCCGCGCAGACCTGGTTGGGGGAGAGCGTTTCGAACGAGAGGGCAATTCTATACCGAGCTTGTTAGCCTGTCGCATTCTAGAAGACAAAGAAAAATCCATTATCGAGCCCCTGCACGATAACGCAACGGCGCGAGGGGGATAGTGCAGGTGGAAAACGAGACAAAGCAACGTACCGGTGTCCGTGCCACTTTTTGACCCCGTCTTTGAAAATCTGCAGCAAGGCCGGTCCAACGTCGTGCTCCGCGTCTAGCCACGGCAATGGGATATCTGGATCGAAGGGCGCGTGCCATTCGAAACTCCCGTCCGGCATCAGCTCCATCTGGAACAAAGGATAGGGTAGACTCGTGAAGTTGTTGTTGTAGATGCCGGTGTAGACGAAGGTCGCGGGCAAGCCCAGCTGGCGGATGTAATTCTCGACCGTGAATTTGGGCGCCCATAGAGGCACGGGGGGCCACGGTCCGTGGACGGAATGATCTGGCATGCTGCTGTAGATGTAGTGCTGAATTGTTCCGGCTCGCTTGGCGGCGTCGGCGAGTGCACGGCCGATGGCGACTTCATCGCCGGATTGCGACGTGGTGTTGATGAACGCAAGGTTGGCGCCCTCGAACAGGGAGTCCATTAGGGGCACATTGTCGAGTAGGGGGCCCTGGAACAGGGTGACGTTGGGGAGACTTGCGAGCTCCTCTGCGATGATGCCTTTGAGGGAATGGATCTGGGCGCGCACGCTGTGTCCGACAGCGGAGGCGACGCGGATGAGCGAGGCGGCCTGTCGGCCCGTGGCATTCACGACCGCAATGGTCTTCTTGTGTTGCGTCATTCGGGCGTGGATTTCGAGGCGAGAAGGGAGGAGGGAAGAAAGGGAAAAACCGAAGGCGGGAGCGAAAGAGGCTCTCCGGGTGCAGAACGGAGGAGCGATTGCGGGGTAGGAGAAAAGGGCGTTGCAGGCAGAAGGAGAAGGAGAAAGCGACCAGCAATCAATAGGAAGAATTAATTGGCCTGGGACCACCAATGGAGACACGCCGGATGCGGTGGAAATCTGGAGCCAGGAGGAATAATTGCTGTGAAGGCGCAGATAAGTCCAGTAGAGACGATCAATTGGTGGGGTTTGGCGGAGGGCACGAATATGTAGGAACGCCGCGATGATTCAAGAATGCCGCAATCGAAGAAATAGATGGTGCAAGAAGAAGAAGAGCGAGGAGGATAGCTCAATTATAGGTAGGCATGAAGCTTTGCTCGCAGGGTGGGCAATTGGGGTCAGATGCTCCCAAGGTTATTTATTCCATGCGGCATGAAGCATCGCGACTACGGCAATTAAGTGGGATTAAGTATTCTGTATTAATAGCCACAATATTATTTATTTAATATTATAATACCTGCTAGTCAGGAGGACATCGACGACAGATTCACAAATGAAAAACCACCGGGAAAAATTCGAAGCTCCCAGCGAGTGACGACCTCCAAGTGGGCAGCGTCCAGCTAATGAGATTCCCACGCCGGATTCCCCATTATTATTATTATTTAAACGCTGATGTTCTTATTACCCCCAGGGAATTGGCTCTGTTACTAACCCAAAAATAAATTCTCTCTGAAAATTCTGGTGAGCGACGCGAATTCACAAAAAAGACTCGGATTTTTTTTTTTAAAAAAAAAGGCCGTGTGGATCAGATCCCACTTGGTTCCGAGATTCACAACCCACAATGGTTACATTGACAACGGACTGCCAGGGTACACCAGGGTAGCCAAAGTCCAAACTGGCGATACCTCAACTGGCTTCGATAAGCTCAATTGCCCACGCTGAGATCCTTCACGTCCCTGGTCCTCCCGCGGCCGCTTCGATTCCGGAGTGCAGGAACCAAGGTGTGATAGACCGAGCGATAAGGAGGCCTCCAACCTCGGACGTGAAACCAACAAGCAAAGCAACCGGCTGGAACTAGTCGGCCGGCCTGGATAAGGATCATCGGGAGTTGTGCAATGATAAGGATGCAAGCATCATCGTGCTCAGCAAGGGTTTTTTTTTTTTAGCTTAGGACCGAGCACAATTAACCCGTTAAACCCAGAAAAGAAAAAGGGCAAGTCATGCTCGCCGCTGGCCGATGTGGCCGAGGGAGGTTAAGATCGAGTAATGGGAAACAGTCATAGAAACCGACGGTCCAGCCCTGCGGTCTGCATCTTGCAACTGCGAGAGCAAGAAGTATTCCGTACGATACTGGATCATACTTCATACCAGTCGACGAGATACTCTGTGAGTCTGTACTCTGTAGATAGGTAGAATTCGACTATACTCGATTCGAAAGCCGATTACCCCGTATTTCCCATCCGTCCAGGGCGTTCCCCCTCATTTCTGATATGTCCGTGTTGGCCTTGCCCTAATCCCGAATCCCTAATCAGTAGTAATCTCCCTCCGGACGGATCTATCGACTTATCGCTCGAATTCTCATTTCTCACGGGTTCTGCCGGCCAAGTGTGCGCTCCGGTCTCGACCGCGGATTGATCACCGGGCAAGCCAGACTCAGCTCAGAGCCCGGTCTTCCTGCAGGCCAGGCAGATTGCTTTGCGACTTGCTCGAAGCGTCCGTTTCTCCGCCGCCGATGGGTTCGTCGCTGGCCATTGACCGTCTTTCCTTTACGTAACTCGGGATGCGGTCGAGGCATGGAGGCTTTCCACGTATGAATTGCGTTGATCAGATGGTTGGCTTCTTTCCAGTCAGTGGCTGGCTCGCTAATAATGGAGACTAGGTGTGAAAATTCAAACCAGCATCTGCTTGGCTTGCTTTCCCCCCTCTCTCTTTTTTTTTCTTTTCTTTTCTTTTCTTTTCGGCGAGGTGTGTTTCAAGCAATTGGGTTTCTTCTTCTTGGCAATCGTATCGACGTCACCGACGCACGGCCATCTGCAATCTGAACTGTTTGTGGAGGACCTTGAAAGGTGAAGGAGACTCGGTTTGCGCCCGGGTGTTTTTCCCGCTCAGGTGACTTCCACTTCCATCTATTATTCTGTATGCTGTAGATAGTTACCTAGTTACTGTTATGTTACTGTTGACTAATTACTCCTATGTAACTAACTATTTGTAAATGATCGCAAATAATTCCACGTACTCTGTAGTTAGTTTTCAAGGGGTACGAAGCATCATGTAAGGTATAAAGATACCAGGCAAAGTTACCTACCGAGTACAGTGCATCGTCCCTTACAACAAGAATGACAGTTTAGGAAGTTCGACGGAGAGCTGATGGTGGTAGTGGAGTGATTGGTGGATGTGTTAGATGGCCTCGGTGAGTACAGAGTAGCCAGACTGTCAGACTGGCAGGCGTGAGGACCAGGTAACTAGGTAAACTAGGTGGACAGTATCCTCGATAATAGACATCATTTCAAACCAATCTAGTACACAACATGGCGCACTTTTGACCCCCTTAATTGGCCGCCTTCCGAGACCGGCTTACTATGCTCGTGATAATCATGATTAATTCATATTAGGTTTGCCCTGGAGGCGACGCCGTTGGCTGCCGTTTGTATATACCTCCCATGTCTGTCTGTATTGGTTGTCTTTATACTTGGTCATACCCCGTCTGCGCCTCTGCGTGACCTGTTGCCAGGAACTACAGGAACGACAGGAAATACACCCCCGTCGTTGCTCAACCTCCGAACGTGTCTGATACGGACTTCCTACCTTAGCTACCTACTTCAAGGCGCCGATCCTGCCATCGCCCGTTGCAGATGGCGCTCCCCCGCTTCTTCCTCCATCTCCCTCGGTCCAATCCCAGCCAAGCCCCAGATCCCCGGCCTCCGTCGCGCAAGCAGCGTCGCCGCCGCCCGCTCGTCGGAATGCAAATGCGCTCCCGACTTGCGCAGCAGCAGAACGTGCTCGGAGAGGTTGGCGTTGGCTGCCAGGAACAGGGGCGTGCGACCGTTGCGGTTCCGGATATGTACAGAACCGCCTTCCAGCAGCAGGCACCGAAGGATGGGCAGAGATGGGGACGAGGCCGCAAGGTGCTAGGGAAACATACGTCGTTAACGCAAAGAATTGCGAGGGCCTCAAGGAAAAGGGAGGGGGGATACTCACCACCGGAGTGTTGCCCGAATAGTCGGCGTCGTTTAAGATATAGTGATGCTCCACCTTCATGATATCCTGGACTCGTTCGAGGTCCCCATGCGCGATCGCGTACCCGAGGATCGTGAGCGCCTGGATACGCTCGGGCAGGGCGCCGTCCGGATGACGGAACACTGGCTGTGATACTTCGTTTAGCTCTCCGCGTAGAGAGATCGACATGTTTTTAGCTACAGTCTCCGGCGACGAGTCTGGCAGGGCCAGGAGGTAGGCTAATTTAGTCAGAGCAGCTTCTGTAGTCATATCGAGTCCGGCGACCACGCCAGCCCGCGACAAGCTCATGCCCGTGGCGTAGACCGGGCTGACGCTGCCAGTCAGGCCTGTTTCAACGTTAGCAAAGACCCAAGGGTCCCCGATCGAGCCAGAACGAAGACGAAGATCTCACATTGAGTTACGTTGACGATGACAATTCCTCGCTTGATGGCATCGGCAAACACCTTCGTCATGGCGTTGTCCTGGCCGTGAGGTGCGTTCCCGGCCCCGAAGGTCTCCAGCACCAATCCACGCAGCCCTTCTAATCGTAGCACCGCGTCAACCATCTGCGGCTTGATCCCTGGGAATATGCGAAGACAAGCGACGTGGGTTGTGTCCAGGTTGGTTTGGATGTTGAAAGGGTCAATGTTATTGGGTCGGTTCACCAGCTCCCAGTTGACGTTGGTGCGCATGGAAGTCGTCACGGCCAACGGAGGACAGTTGGGCGATGCAAACGCCGCGAAGTCGCTGGCCGATACCTTACAGGCCCGGTTTCCACGGAAGAGTCGGTTGTTAAAGTAGAGGCACACCTCCGGAATCATGAAATGGCTGGCGACCACCAGCGAACCCAGAAGGTTATCGGTGGCGTCGTTCTGTAATTCTAGCATGGGCGCCTGGGACCCCGTTAGAACCACCGGCTTTCCGAGGTTCTGCAGCATGAAACTGAGAGCCGAGCAAGTATATGCCAGACTGTCGGTGCCGTGGAGCACAACGAAGCCGTCGAAATGGACATAGTTTTGTTTCACCGTCTCGGCGATCTGAGCCCAGCCCTTAGAGTCAATCGAGCTGCTGTCCAAGAGCTCGTCGAATTCGTACACGGTATACCGCACACGTCGACCGTACGCAGTCGGCGGAGTCCGCAAGCTGGGATGTCCCTTGACCGCTCCGCCGGCATCTACGACCACGTCCATATCGGTCGATCGAGAGCCATCGTTAAAAGTAGGCACTCGGGCTAGACATTGTTCTTGAAAGCCTCGCGCAGGAACGAACCCTGACGGAGATTGCCGCATGCAAATGGTTCCTCCGGTCATGATAATGAGGACCCTTGACTCGGGCATGGGGGGTTCCGGCTGTTGCTCGGCCAGTTCTGAGATGATTTCGTTCATAGGGTCCATCGTGAAAGATGTAGCAGTGGTTGAGACGCTTCAGTAGTATAGTGTCGAAACACCTGTTCCTTATTCTCCTGTCTTCCCAAAAACAATAAAAGATGAACGACGACAGACGCGCCGCCAGGTCAGTGGCAAATATCCCTGCTTGACTAGCAACCACGTACAGAGTAGATCGGACCAAACAGTAGAAATGTTTTCAAGATATCTAGAGCTGTGCACAAATTTGCCCCTCGAGCGGAATGGAAGTGAGACAGATCGGTTATCGCGCAAACAGGCAAGTTGATTTGGCAACCCGAGACGGAGTGATAAAGTTTTTCACTCAGGGACGAGATCGATAAGGTTGGAATCAGACGAGGGGGGATTGATTCGATACATATCTGCCGAATCCCATTATCTCCAGTATCTATTACCCCAAAGAAAAAGCATCGGAGAGTCAGCGAAGCTCCGACTAACGGCTCCCCATTACGTACAGCGAGCCTCTGGTTCGGTGGTTGGCCGTAGTCAAACCTGGTAGTGCGAGATTTTCGGCCGCACAACAGAAGAGGATTTGGAGCACAAAGGTGGATACTGGATATTTCCCGCCAACCTTAAGTAATTTACTGATTCAATCAACCCCAACCCCACAGTCCCAACGCGGATTCGAGTTCTGCTAGGACGCAGGCAGGAGATGGCAATGAAGGATCCGGTGGACGGTCGACCTGATCGAGTGCTGTGTCTATCAATTATCAACCTCCTTGCGGGATTATGGATCAACCGACAATAGCCTAGCGCGCTGAAGGGTTAGTGCACACAGCCAAATAGCGTTCCGAAGGCATCGAGAAACTTACGGAGTAAATTACTCTCATTCTCTTCAGCGGTAGTCAGTAGACGCTTTCTATAACAACAACTCCCGGCGGTTAAATGAAATGGCCAGAATAGGCATAGCTGGCCAGTCACATGGCAGACCGACTCTTTTCCTCTCGCCTTCCGTTTCTTTCCTCCTTCTTCGTCTCTCCCGTCGACAACCTTATGATTGTCAAGTCAAATCAACCGTATTGCATTGATTGTATTGCCCATCCCAAAGCGACACCATCAGACTTGTCCTTGTTCTGCCTTTGGCCCACCTGAGTGACCGTCCTCAGCCTTCGTATCTCTCCATTCGATGCCACTGCTTCTTAGCCGACAGGCGGGGTTTCTTGGTGTCAGACGTCCACGAAGCACCAAATAGTCCGCTACACTACACTTCCACTCTCGCTGGTTGACCATGAAGAGAAACCATAAATATATATATATATATATATATATATAATGTTGTTTGAAATGTTTTTCATTCATTTTTTGTCTTCCTAATCGTCTGCAGGGTATCATCTTGTTTATGTACAGATTCTGTTCAGAACAACTTCTGACGCAGATTGATGTCGGCCTCCTCGACATAGCCACGTTAACGCTTGACCATGAATCATGACTAACTTGAATGCGCTTCAGGTTCAAAAGAAAAATTGTAAAAAGAAAACGTGAGAAAGAAGTGAAGTGAAGAGTAGGACAATCAACATCCTACTTTACTCAGAGGTCTCGGAGGTGTCGTCCTCCACACAGCTTTGGCTGCCCTTGTACGACTTCCGACCCCGAGCGAACCAATCCACCAGGATGACGAAAACCACGACACCGTACACAGCGGAGACATAGTTCATATCTGGCGATGATGTCAGTAAACAGAACCGAGCAACTATAGTCATTATTGGTGGCAACTTACTTCCTGCGTGGACCGGCATCGTCGAAGGGAAGGAGTACATAACCAAGCAGAAGACGGTCCAAAGCAATGTGACGATGTTGGCGCAAAGACCCCACTTGCCCAACCAGAAGGGGCCGTGTCGAATGTTATCGCGGCCACGATACAGGAGGCAGAGAACAGGGCAGGAGTAGGACATGTACAGCAGAGTGATACAAGCGGTCACCATACTGTTGAACGCAGTAGAGGATCCAAGGTAAAGCAACCCCAGAGCGCCAACAAGGAAAGAGCTTGCACTGTGGGCGTTCAGCGGCACATCCAGCGTGTGGTTAACGCGAGACAGCCACTGGTGTCCGGGCATGCCGCGATCACGAGCAAAGGCCCACGCCAAGCGAGATTGCCAGGTGTGGCACGCAATCAAGCAGCCCATTCCGGTCACCAACAGCAGACTCTCCAAGACGATAGCGCCGGCCACGTTGTCCAGAGCTTGGTAGTAGAGCTCCAAGATAGGGACGCCGGTAGCGGAGTTCAACAGCTTGCTGATATCGCTGAGGCCGAAGAACATCGAAATGCAATAGGTCCAGGAAGTGACGAATCCAATTCCGACGGTAGCCATGATTGCAATCGGGATGTTCTTCTCGGGCTCGGGCACCTCTTCGGCGAGATGGGTTGCGGAATCCAGGCAAGCGAAGATCCAGTTCGGGTTGATCAAGCCGACGATGAACGCCATGCCGTCCGACTTCCAGCCGGTGGAGTTAACGAAATGGCCGAACACATAAGATGCACTAGCATGCGTCTTAGCGCAGGCCGGCACCGTGACCAAGATCACAAAGTAGGAGATCAACGAGATGTACAGAGTGATCTTGGCAACTGCAGGCAAAGTTTTACCCCAGCAGTTGAAAAGGTAGCACACGAAGTTGATGATTTGGTATGCAACCACTGAATGCCAGGCTTCGGGAACACTATGATCAGTCAGCATTCAACACTTCATTTCAACTCCCCTCAAAAAAAAATTTTTGAGCTTTCTAATGCATACAATTCAGGATGACCAAGCTGCCACATTCCAACACCGGCCTGTCCCAGACTGAGGGATACACTAGCGCAGGCGAAAACCGCGCCAGCATATCCAAACCAGCCGGTCAAGTAGGAAGCAAATCGGGCATATTTCTTGGGAGCCAGTTCGTTGGCCCAGAAATATTGGCCACCAGCGTTAGGCATAGCACTTGCCAGTTCCGATAGCGATGACCCCACGCAGCAAGAGATGAACGTGATCCAGAGCAGCCCGTAGACGATCAGGACCGTGCCTCCCGAGCTGATGCCCGTGATCAAAGATGCCGAGATACCGAACCACGAGTTGGACATGCAGAACGCAATACCAATAAGTGATACGATGGAGAAATTGCGCTGGAGATCCTGGGTGTATCCCATCTCAGCCAACTTGATGGCATCGCTATCTTCCGACCCAGACGAGCTGCCGCTGTTCGTCGGCTTCACGCTGGTCTTCTTCTCTAGATCGAGATCGGCCATTGTGTCGGATGTTCGAAAATGCTGGAGTTGAGTCAGCTGGTCAAAGTGATGGCGCGAAGGGCAACACAGTTGTCGATCGACGAGAAAAACCGGTCCGGTCCGTCGTGTTGCAATGGTAATCGCGTGGGAAGTTTCTTTTCGGCGAAGAATCTAATTTGAATCGATTATGGCCACTGCTGCATAAGGGCTTACGGATCCTCAAAAGGCGCTTCGAGTTCGAATCGGGTTCGGAAGGGATTGCTACTGCTTGGCAAATTGGCTGCTGTTGGCAAAAATATTTCGTCGATTCGGGGTTCGCAAAGTGGTGAAGCTGCAAAGGGGTGTCGATATAGTCGATATTCGTCGTTGTTGCTGGCGGACGAAGACCTGAACCTGTCGATACGTCGATACGAGGATACGGAACGGCCAAAGCAATCAGTACTACAGAACTCAATCTGTGTTTTTCTTGGCTTGTTTGCAAGCTATCAACAAAATCGGGTGGCGAGGAGTGAAGAGGCAAGAGGCCCGTTGTGTCACAGACAGCCAACGCAAAGAAAGGAAGTGAAGAGGTAGGTCTCCACCACGATGTTCCACGGAGGAAGTGGTATGGAGTGAGAAGGGGAAGGATAGGTGAGAGGTGAAAGGTGGGAGAGTGTGTGTTGGTGATATGGGAAGGGAAACAGAATCCACCGCAATGGGATGTGAGTGACTATTTATGAGATCCCGGCAGTTTTTCCCTCTTTTTTTTACCATCACTGTTTCCCTTCGACTGCGAATCGCTGCCTTCCGAAGTCTCCACCAGGAATTTGATAACATCATTCCCTGGGCTCCGACTCTCCGAGGGGATTCCCCATATTTTTTTTGTGTCTCTAACAATGCCTACTAGGGATGAACTAAACTGCACTAGACAAACTTATGCACGCCAGAGCAAATGTCTGGAGTCCATTCCCGCCTCCACTCTCCGTGCTATATCGTCATAAGAGGGGTCAAAAACCGCTTGCCACCGGAGGCTAGGCAAAACAGTCTGGTTCGTTTCTACCGCTGTTATGTCTGTTCAATCTCCTCGTGGCAACGAGGGGGCTATGAGGTACCATTCGGCTCCCGAGGGTAAAGTGCGAGGACCATCCTTTGGTTCAATATTTGACGCCGCACTATCGTTGGACGATCCCTACTTCAGGCGGTGGCGCCTCCCCACTCTGTATGAAGTCGGTTCCGCCGAAAATTTTTACTTTGCACCAAAATTTGCTGAGGCCCCCTCGATTCCTTGTTCTGCCTCTTTTCTTGTTCCATTCTGTGGAAATTCGAAATAACGTCATAGGGTACGTTTGTTTGCGCGTCTGTAATCGGTATTCGATAGCCGATTGCAACCGGTTCGGTGAATCCAACTGAGCGCTTCTTCATTCGGGCCGGCTCAGGGGATCTTGATTTCAAGCCATTGCTGCTCCAAGATCCGGCGCCACGATCAATCGATCTGCCCCTCTCTTTTGTCCCTCCTTTCTTTTTACCTGGTTGTGCGCTTATGCCTTCTCTGTCGACTATGACGGTTTTTCGGATAAGTACCTTACTGCGTACGGAGTACGCAGTAGTGCGACGCAGGCCTCCAAATACACAATCCACACCAAGACAGTTAACTGCTCCGGTCCAACCGCTCAGGTTCCGAGTTTACTCCAGTCCCATGCAGTTACTAGTCTTTTTGGTTTAGTAACCTCCACGACTGGATACAGTGGAGCTAATTTCCACAAGAGGCTCTGAACTCTGATTCGCGAGACCTGCCCAACGGAGAGAAACGATTGAGTAAGAATCTCTCACCGGCATACCCTTGAAACTCGAGGCATTTTTTTCTTCTCGGTCGATTAAGAAATAATACCGCATAAAATGAACCACATGTCCAAATTCATGCCCAATTGAATGCTTTACAGTTCACCAAATGCCGCCCACCATCCTTACAGTAGGTCGAAGCTAATGCTGTCTGTCATTCACCATTTCCGGTTCAGTTCTTCGGCCCTTACAGAGAGGGGTTCTCTCTCCAACCCCACGCCGAGGGTTTGCCGTCAAGAAGCATGTGTTTGCTAGTCTGCAGCTACACAGTAACGACAATCCGGTTTTCGTTAGCCACGAAATCGTCCCGCCCCTAGGGGAGCTTGGCCCGTTGCTCAGCCTTGCCCGCAATCAGCAATCGTTGCCCGTTGAAGCAAATTATTCATCTACTACTCTGTACCACCTATGGTCTGTACGCCTTACTCCGGAAGTCCGGAGTAAGTTCCCTCCCGCGTTTCCTTCCTCGCTGGGCGATCCTTGTAGCACATCCTCGTGTGGCTTAGTCTAACTGGAGGGGCTTTACCAAAGCATCCGATTTTGATTTCGGGGCGGACTGCGAAGAGTAAAGTACACGGCACGGAAGTTACTAACCCCATATATACGCTCCCCGGGTATACGTGGCCTTCGTAGCTAATCGCGGCATCAGAATAACCTCCGTTACCTAATACTACTCATGATGTCTCACGGCACTATAATATAATAATTAATAATGCCCCAAAGGAGTAAATCCATTCGAAGTTGTTTACTTAAGATAGGGTATCATGCCGTAGTTTATTTTAGGTTGCTGGTAAACAATTCCCATTTGCCACCGTATCTCGTATGGACAAGTTTACCTTTTCTGGAATAATTCCATGCTTGATAATAAAGGCCTACCTGCTCCGATTGGCCGAGTCTATCCAGTGACGCGGCCGCCATTTGCCGGGAAATCTGGGGTAGTTGGCAGGTCTGCCCGATACCTAAATAGTCCATGCAACATTCAATTCAATTCACGGGACTAGCTGTGTTGATGTGCGGAGAGCCGATAAGATAGTAAGACTACTATCATTCCGATATAACTTTTGCCTGTTTTTGTCTAGCTTATGTTTGATTCCGGGGTTTCATTTTCTCTTGTGGCTGAAACTTGGGGAGTCGGGGGTTCTGGTATCATGTGCTCTTTTATAGGTAGGTAGTCTAGTAGAAAACAGTTACTGCCAATGTGGTTATTATTGATTCAGCGACTTGCTACAGGTTTACAGGAGTCCTGGTAAAGTGTGATATACCTGCATCAGGGTATTTTCGTTCCCTTTGCGTGGGTTTACTGATAGTTGGGGGTTCATATCCTTGTATCTACTCTGTAATTATTTAAGAGGATGTTGGCAACTGTCTATGGTAAAAATTGAGGGAATCAGTCTCGCATGTAATCGGAATATTTGTATAGTGTTGTCGTTTTGTCTTCTGATCAGTAGACTACCTAGGCACATGTACAATCTAACTAGTACAGCAAATCACAATTAGATGATTAGATCCGAGTATTTAATATGTAGATCGGCTTAACAACCTAGTACCCTTCTCAAGAAACACGGAGCTTGAAATGGAATCCAAAGACTAATAGATAACCCCGCCTTGACTAACACACGCCTATCTATCGGGGGATCGGCCTATACATCTTATATTATCTAGATAAGGAAGGACAGGAGAAACTAACTCAAACAATCAAGGATCGATATGCCTTTAATGGTTAATCCGTCCTGCGCGATACCACCTAGTCACACATGACTTTTCCGCGGTAAAGAGTGTACAGTAAGATAGGAGACAGTTTGACCGATGTGCTTCTGTACGTCGGGTTGGTGGGAAGATGGATGAGTAGGTAGTACTTGTGTTCAATCGAGCTGGCTGGAGGCCGGGGTTTGAATTGGCTGAGTGCTACCTATAATGCTGCTGCTCTCTATAGTGCTATGGTTCTGATTTTGGAGAGGGAGTATTGAGCGCATCGGGTTTACATTGATATTGGAGTGAGATAGCTTATTTAGTATGTGGCAGGCTGGTGTTCGTATATGATATATGGCGCTATTTACTTAGGTGAAATAAGTAGATTAGGATATAAATAGACATGTCGATGCTACCATTTTAACCTTGTATATCGAAATCTAGATAATAGAAACGAGATCGGCTGAGATTGGGGAGCTGAACGGAAGCCGCCCACCTATAAAGAACTTAAGAAACTGACTTATCTGCGCTGTGTAATGAATGAGAGTAGGTTCCTTCTCGTTAGACTAATTGGTTAGCTTTTCTAATGCCGTTTCCTAACTGAGTTCTTTTAGTTCTCATGCCGAAGATCTTGAAGGATAGAGAGGAGTAGGAGCACATTGTGATTATTGGCATTAAGATGCTTCCTTTATTAGCTGCCATTAAGTCAATTTGGTATATATTGATAGAGCTCCGTCTTGAAACTATGGACAATGACTTCTCTTTGAGGGGCTGTCTGAGGTAGTTTGCTCATGAGCTACAGTAGGTCTGCAGGAACATATCTCAGTTGCTGCCGGTTCTGTAACCCGATCTGAAGGTGCTGTCCTGAATAAATTTGGATCAAGGAATAGTTCGAGGGAGTTGGATTTGTGACTGGTATGCGGAATTGTTAGAGGGGTTGTAGTGCTGTATGCCAGGAGAACCCTCTTGACTTGCTAATAAGTGTGGTGTATCTTGATATCCTATGCAAGGTAGCCTAAACCAAATGTTTCAATGAAGTCTGGTGTTTAGGCCTAGCTTCGTGATTGTTTTGGGTTTTTCATCATACTTGAGAATGCTGAACTCAGAGATCCCCAGAACATCGAAATGCGACTCGACATAATGAATCTGTTATTTCTGTTGAGACATATACAGAGTAGGTTAGGGATGCTTGTTTGATTAGAATAGCTAGTGCACTAGAATATTTATGGAATTCTGTAGGTTCTAGAATTCGATATTTGAGGTGTCATTTGCAGGTGCCCTTTTTGATTGCTACTATATTTATGCTTCTTTACCTTCTTGAACTCAACAGCCAATGAATTAATTAGATATGTCTCAGCCTTTTCACCACTCCAAAGAGCCTCCCTTAGGTTAGTACTGGGCCTGATGTGTGGAGTCGGGAGCAGCCCAGTCTACAAGATAAATATAGCTACTTATGGGGCCTCGGACGGGCTTCGTATCATATAGGACCCATGCATCTTGCTACTACGGAATATCTATCTACAGAGTACACATTTTCAGACAGCCCCCGCAGACTGCAGAGTGCAGAGGCGTAGTAAATAATCTTACATGCTTATTGCTGTGGCCCCATTGTAAGCAACCGGCCTTCCCAGTTAGGGGCCAGACGGCAACCCCCCAATCTGACCGTGTTCAGCCTGTCAAACCATACAATAAGAAATAATTGAGCAGTATGAAGTATTTACTCTGGAAGGCAAAAATGGCTCTGAGTGCATCCAAGCAGTTTTAATATCGTGACATTGCCTGGAAGCCGAGGCACCAATGGACGGCCGCCCCAGGCCAACGACGTCATGTGCCCCCGCCTTAATTTGCCGGGCTCCGCCGCGACTCTCCAAGTCTCACCGTCTGTTTCATGATTCCGTCCATCCTTCCTCCTCCTTTGTCCAAGTGAGATTCATCAGGCAGATCCATCTGTGAATTGTGCATATCCAAACACTGCTTGACCCTTCTATCTTAATTGTTACTTAATTCTTACATACAACTACAAGTCTACAACACTGTGCCCACGTCCCACGATGAAGCCTTGGCAGGACGGTGGCTGGAGATCCACAGTTCGACCGGCATTTCTGAAACACCAGTCTACTTTTCGGTGATCGCTTCAGAAAACTAAAAGACTAGTAGGCCCATGCTAGAGAAACCGAGCTGCCTTGTCGGACAAGCGGACGACATATAGACAGGTTATTGAGTGACTTGTTCAGCCGTTCTGACCTTCGGGGCAGCATTACTACAGAGTTCACCTGGCGATGATCTCTCCTGTAAGCACTTGATTGGCCGATTCAAATCTCCTGGGCATCAACCTGGATAATGTCACCGTTTCAGTCTGCGTTCCACGCTTTTGCGACCAAGCAACAAGCGCTAAACCCATCAAATGATTGGACAGACTTTGTTAGTGCGAACCACTAGTCAGGAACAACCGATGTTTTTTTGGTCATTTTCCGTTCCCTGATTTGATTATTTTTGTTTTTTTGACCCCCAGACGGTCCTTCAGCGGACGGTTATTCGATGCTGTCTTGTTCGATCTTCCCACACCAGCCGGGTCGAACTTTGATTTCAGCTTCCCTATAGGATGGATGTCCCGACTTGATGCTCCGAGTGTTTGTGTTCGGGGGACTCCTGACGAACTGCTGCTGTTTCCAGACAGTCAGACACCCCTGGAGATCAGGGATATACTCCGTAAAAAGAATGGGACCGAGTGGAGGGCCCCATAACGCCGCCGAGGCCCGAAGGCGCAGCATCCCTTTGGTTGGTCTTGGGAAATGAGGACATTCACAGGACAACTCCTTCGCCGTCGCACGAGATCTCCGGGAAAACCGTTAATGTTTCCTGTAAATTGTCCCATGGATTGTACAGGGATGATTGCAGCCATATGATAGGGAGACAAGTGATCGCAATCCAACCCCCGCGCACATAGTTTTAGTGGCGCCCGCCAACCGGGACTCCATCAGCCACCAACGACGGGGTACGGAATAAGTACAAGAAAGAGCCCACGGAATACGGATTCTGTGTAGCAGATTGTCCCCATCGTTGATTAATTAAATCGACGGGGAACCAGACCCGTTTGGCGAGGTTCGACAAGAAATCACAAGAAAAGCATTCTCCATAGGGAGCGCATTAGGTTCGGGTCTATCACGTTGGTTCTGGGAGAGAAGAGAGGAACAAAGGCCCTCGTAGCGAGGCAGAATAATTTCACGGGCAATAATAGATTAAGAAAGGGGAAAAAGGAGGGAGGGCAATGACGCATTGTCTTGCTATTGGTCACTAAGCCAATCTTTCGCGGCTGTTATCCTCATTCCTGGGCGAACAGACCATCTCGACAGGCGATTGTGATCCTCTTTCCTTAATATCGCTTGTCCACCGTCCTTTTCTCCCTTCTCCTCCTCTCCTCCTCCCATCCCACACCCTTTCGGCGACGTTGACGTCCTTTCCACTCTTTTGTTTTTTTAATATTCGGGGATTGAATCCGTTCCTTTCTCCCGTTGTCCTTCGTTTTTTCTCGTTCCTCTCCTTTTGGCCCCGCTGCCTGCCATTCCTTCCTCAGTCTCTCGTTAACACAACTCGCCTTTTGGTCGACGTTCCATTCATTGCTCAGAGGTATGTACTGTCGATTTCTCTCCAACTCCCCCCTTGGGCAAATTTGGTGATGGAGTGGTTTGTCTAACCAGGAAATAGTCCGAACCCCCTGGATTCTTACGAAGTGATCGAAGTTATTGATCGGCGGACAACTACCACGACAATCTTAGGTCATCTGAGAAAGGTATGTTCAGTCTCTCTAGTGCCCCTGGAATATTTTGTCCAGCATGCCTTGTTTTCCCCATGTTTCCCCTGTGCCTCGAACGCCCTCGTGGAAACTTGAGTGGCAATTACAGAATGATCATGCAAGGAAGCCATTATCCCTTGCCTCCCCACGAATCAGCCACAAGCGCGAAATATGCAGGATCTCAAGATATCGAACTCCTGAATGCTTGTCCTCATGTATCAAGCCTTCTTTAGGGGTGACTTCATCTTGCTTTGTCACCTTTTATTTATTGACATTGTTGATGTTGTGGCCTTATACTATGTCAATCCCCCACCATTGCACCTTCATACTACTGCGTAGTAACATCAAACACCCCACACGTTTGCAAGCTGTCGTCTTTCTTTTCTGGCCCTTTCTTTCGTTTAACCTGGGATCTTTCTTTTTTTGCAATTCTTACTTATCGCTCCTGGTGACGCTGCAGTCGAAAACCTCGCCCTTTGCGACATTTACTTCGCTCTTTTTGGAACTTCCACCTCGTCACTCGTTTGCCGTTGATACTTGAGCCTCCAACATCATGACTCGAACAATGCGACTTGATGTCGGATTGGTGACGTGCTTGGCCGCCTTTTCTGGTATGGCTGATGCATTCTGGCGGCTTCCTTGCCGTGGACGAAGTGGCCTGGCTCGAATCGATCCATTGATGGACCCCGGAAAACCTTCCAACCACGTCCATGCGGTTCATGGCGCAAGTGGTTAGTGATTCTGCGCTTCCTTGTAATGGGTCAAATTCTAACCCCTATCCCGATAGCCTTTGCGATGACCGTGGACGAAGCGAGTCTGCAAGAGTCGAGCTGTACCTCTTGCGCAGTCACCCAAGACAAGTCGGCATATTGGGCTCCCGCTTTGTACTTCATGGACAAGAATGGCGATACCGAAATTGTGGAGCAAGTGGGAGGCATGCTTGCGTGAGTCGAAATCTTATGTTCGAAAACGCCTCGGCATTGCTAACCAAAGACTGCGACCCTCTAGTTACTACCTGCTTTACGGAGAGAATGTGACCGCGTTTCCCGAAAACTTTCGCATGGTTGCGGGTGACCCCTACTTGCGCGACTTCTCTTGGCCGATTCCCGACCCCCCGAAATCTGAATGGACCGGCAAACAAGCCTCCCAGGAGGCCCTCCGCCAGAAGGCTCTCGGATTCAACTGTTTGAACTATAATAAGGACCCGGAGCCGTCGCTCGGCCGCCACTACCTGCCTGACAAGTCTTACCTTGACGCGAACTGCCCCGATGGTGTTCGCTTCGAGATCATGTTCCCATCGTGCTGGAACGGAAAGGAAAGTGACTCTAAGGACCACAAGTCGCATGTCGCCTACCCATCGCTGGTTATGGATGGAACATGCCCCGAAGGCTATGAGACTCGCGTTGTCTCTCTTTTCTTTGAAACCATCTGGAACACCTATGCCTTCAAGGGCAAGGAAGGCCGGTTCGTGCTCGCCAATGCCGACCCGACCGGCTACGGATATCACGCCGATTTCATTCACGGCTGGGAATCTGGTATCCTCGAGCAGGCCGTGGAACGCTGCACAAACCCCTCTGGCAAGATCACGGACTGCGATGTCTTCGATATCCAGAGTGAGAGCGACCAACAGAAATGCACCTTCGAGATGCCTGACGAGTTGAAGGATGAGGAGGTGACTGAGTACAAGGGCAGTCTGCCTGCCGGTCTCGCTGTTCAGTATGGACCTGCCTATGCCAGCCCTTTGTCTTGGGTCAATGGGCCCGCCACCTCCACCCGGAGCGCCTCTTCCACCCAAAGCGCAACCTCTGAGCCCACCTGGACTGCCACGCCCACCACATCCTATGTTGAAGCCGCCGTTACCGAAGCAATCGTCTACGTCGAGAGAAAGATCATCCTTTATGTCGACGAACAGATGCACCCCCTCGAAACGGAAACTGGTGGATTGAGGACGGTCTCCACTGTCACAACTACCACCTCTGAGGTCATCTCCACCGTCGTTTCTACGCCGACCGCGCCTCCCGTGAAGCGAGACGGACTTGCTCACCATGTCCACAAGCGTCACGGCCATGGTCATCACGCTCACTAAACCCAGCCAAGCGCAGGAAGATCCGTTCAGCTGACGATGCTCTGAGGAGACAATGCAGTACCGTGTTTTCTCAGCGTCTCCAAGCTCTCGCTGGTCCAGCACAAACTTATCCTCTCTTTCTCTTTTTCATCCTGATGCTGGAGTGTCTATCAGATTTGGTCCTTGGATTCGATTCTTCAGAACATTTTTTTTTCTCATTTTTTCTGGATGCTCACCTTCACCTGTCAATGTATTTCCCCTTTTTATTTGGATGTACATGTTACTCTGTGTCTGCTGCTTGTCCTTGAGGGAGCAAGTACAGCCTTTCACATAAGTCTTGTTCTCTCGATGAGAACGAAGACATATCCTGTTAGACATAGCAAATGAACTCGTGCTGGAGAAATCTAGCCCGATCATGCTTACCTTTACAACCCTGTGATTCGCCACCTTTAGTACCTTTGGTGTCTGAGACATGATTTTACGACTCTTGGTCAATTTATAGATATCTTTCTGATTTCCTATCTTCGTTTGCCTTGGTCTCGTAGCCCTGCTGTTACCCTCGCGTTCTATTCGTTCCTGCTCCGTTTGCTTCGCTCGTCCATACAGCTCCATTCTCTGGTCCTTGTCCCTCTTGGCAGGCAACGTTGCACAAACAAACACTACTCCAGGGTTAAGTCTAAGTCGCCTTCAGTCCCTGACTCTCATACTTACTCGCTCGCTTTTTGCTCAAGTAGCGGGCTCTTTGGTGTAAATTTTGGCTATTCGACCTTTTGACTCTGCGCTCCCAACTGCCGTTTATGTAGCCACTATCTTCCGATACTATTTACTCATGTCCTGTATACTTCTCCTTCATATCGCCCCACACCCAGTCCTCTGTCGCTCGACAATCAATACCTTCGGAACCGAGCAGTCTTGGATAACTCAGTCGCCTTCAGAGCCCAATTCTCATACATACATTTCTGAGACATTTATCTCTGGTTTCACAGCTACTCCGCTTTTTCACAAATATTCCCCCACCTTCGCTGTCATCTCAGATCTTTTCTCCTGTCCCAGCTCACGTTCGTCCTTCCCCCATACACCATCCCGATCCCTGGAATTTGAAGAGTCACCATGTCCCGTCAGAGCTCTTCACTATCTGCATCAGGAGAACCAACATCGGAAGATGCATTTGCTTTGGATGTTGGCGATGAGGTTGAGATTCGTTCACGTCGTCCAAAAACGCTCCAGTTGAACATTTCCAAAGATTACGTGAAAGGCTGGAGTACAAAGGATGCATTTCGCGAGCTTTGTCAAAACTGGTATTTTTATCCGTTGTCCATCACCATGATAAATGCTCATTAATCGGTTGTATAGGAGGGATGCCATCGTCGAGTCTTTCGATACCGATCCGACATTTAACCCAGAATATGAAGAAAACTCCCGTACAATCACTGTAAAGGCCGTCTTGCCTGGTCCTGGATCTTCCAAAACCCACGAACGTTTTCGAAGATACATGGGCTTTATCCGGTTCTCAAAAAAGACAGGGACCATTGTCCTTGCCAACGCCAATGCCCATCTAGAGCTGAAACATCTCCAACTGGGACATGATAGGGATTGTGCAAAGGGTCATTATGGTGAGGGCTTCAAGCTTGCAATTGTGACCATGGTTGGTGCTCGGTACAGAGTACGCATCGAAGCCAGTGGTCACTCCTGGTACTTCAGCTCCTGCGGCACACCGATTCCCTACTTTTTCTGTGCCGTCCACTCATCAAGAAAAAAGGACGCAGATCTCGAAGTTGACACCATGTCCAGTTGCAAGAATAGAGTCTCAAAAGACGTGGCTGTGGTCATTCAAACAGGCCATGCCGAGGCTGAGCGCAAACTACAGCGAACTGAGTTCCTCGATTGGCTAAGCATTGTATTTGGAATAAGAGGGATCTCGAGGCCCATTGATGTCGTCCAAACTCAGCATGGAGACCTCATTACAGACAAGGAATTTGGTACCCGCGTCTATGTCAAGGGTCTACTATGTCAGGAAAAGCAAGGCTTGGTTTATGGCTACAACCTCTATCATGCAGGTACTGGCCTGGGCCCACATTTTTCGGTCGACGACAACTGTCTGCCCGAGGTTCTCTGTCGTTTGTGGGAAGCAGCTATCCAGGAAAAGCCAGCGGCATTGCTTCCACTATACACAAACTTGCTTTGCCACCCTCAGGAGCCACTGGATGTCAAGGAAGCGGACAAATTCTTGGGCAAATCTACAGCAGAAGGAATATGGAGACACCTTTTACGGGAAACCAAGGACGGATTCTTTTATCATTCGGGCAACGATGCTGAAGTAAGTCACATAAGAAATTCCATTGGTCGGTGGCTCAGAGCTCATATTGGAATAGAACCTTTGCATCATCAAGGACTACATCGGGAAAGAACCTGTGCTGATTCCCCAAATCTTGTGGAGGATTCTTCGAAATGCTCAATTGATCCGCACCCCGAAAGAGGAACAGGCCGAGCAGTTTAAAAACGCAGAGGAAATAGCTCCCCCCGATTCTGTGTTTTCCAAAACATTGCAAAGAATGCTAAAATCAACATTGATGTTGAATAAGGCAACGCAAAATATCGGGATCACCGTTGTGGATTGCAAGGGTAACAACAACGTTCAGATTCGATTCGACGCTCAATCTAACGTGCTGAAAATACGGAAAGCATGGCTAGATTTCCATACCATCCATGCCGAGTACCCTTGCATGGTGTACCAAATGAATCCGGACATCGGAGACACGTCTTTCTTCTGCGACCACATATTTGAGATTCTCTACGAAAAAACGATCAAAACAATCTTCGGTTGTACAACCCCAGTCAGCTCGAGGTTGTGGAAAAATCAATCCCAGAAAACCAGGGATAAAACGCTCCAGATGCCTCGTAATGTTACGATCGAGCATGGACTGAATGCAAACCAGCTAGTGGTCTTTTGGGGAAATGGTATATCCCAGCAGGTGTTGAGCCAACTGAAGGAAAATTGTCAATATCACATTATTCTCCATGATGAGCAGTGCGCGGACAAGGCTCATATGGTATTGCATGATGAAGGTAGGCTTCGATTAAGCCAGAACCGAGCGGTCCTACTGACGCTTTAAAACAAGCAAACATGGGTTGGAATACACTGTGTGCCTGTGTCCAGCAAATTGTGCCACATGGCACGTTCGTGGCGATTTTTGATGATCTCGATCCGTCTACATCCTACTTCCCCATGGTCGCCTGGAACTCTGATGATTCTTTTTATGGGTTACCGCCATGCCCTATCAAGCCAGGTGCATCGTCAACCTCCGAGGACTCTGATTTCCCTTCTAACTACCCCGAACTGTCGTTCTCTTTGCACAATGCCACGGCCAACGAGGATAGCGTCATGAATATCGATGGACAAGACCATGAAACCAGCCTTGAATTAGAGTGCAGGTGGAAGCAGTGGGAAAAGGAGGTTTTCCCTAAAGTGTTCAGCAAATTGAATCCTTCATATGAGTCAGGAGTTGTACGTGAGCCTTTTAGTAACTATAGTTTGACCTAACAATCCATCAGGTGAGAAATTGCAGGCTGCTTTCCGCATATGAGAGCCGGCGGCTAAATTGGACGTTCGCAAAACAAGAATATGCCCTGGTGACTATGGGATATCAAGGGTGTTCAGAGCAACAGGCTGTGTTCGTCCTATACACACATGGCATTCGTCCAGCGATCGAGACCGACAAAGAGGATGAAGGAGTGCTTCTGACCACGCCGTATTTTGTCGGATGGTTGGATTCGATCTCTCGTTCGGACGATGGGCTAATCATACAATCAGATGCTCATAAACAGGAGTGCCTGGCCCAACTGAAGAAGCGTGGGTTGATGCTGCACTTCAAAAAGTTCGATTCTATGGCAAGCTGGCATGACGCCAGCCACATTCCTATTAAATGGATCAGTGGCATTTATGCTATTGAGCCCGAGCTTCTTGGCACTTTTCAGTATGCAACTGAGGTACCAAAAGGTAAGCGACATCTATATATCTTTTCAAATTTAGGCTATGCTAATAAATGCAGATTCAACTCAGCCCGGTCTTTTGTGTCGCTTTGCGCACCACTGTGATGGGCCTGACGATGCTATCTGCGCCACCCCAATAGCATCCCATCTACTTCCGGAATCAAAGAGATGGATGAACCCACGATACAATACAAAGTCAACTCCTGTTGTTTTGGACTTATCACCTGGTGTCCTGGGACCAGCAGAAGGCCTCCGACAATGTGGGTTTGAAATCTATGCAGGTCTAGGATTCAATCCCACAACTCATCAAACCTGGAAAGTATGTTAGCTCCTTTCCCCTTTGCTGACCCTTCTGACAATCTTCTAAGGCGACACACGGCTCTGCGTTCATTCTGGATGGCACATTACACAGTGTCGTTTCGGATATCAAAGCGAGCAAGCTCAATCCGCTTCCACCGGTGCCGCAGGGTACGCCTCGTATTGCCATCCTTTGCGTTGCCAACAAACTTGTCTCCGATGGACGAGAGCAGATGAGAGAAGGCTTCGAAGTTCTGGACTGTCTAGAGGATATCCTAGCCTTACCGCCCAGACTGGACTTCCTCGTTCTCATCTTCCCACCTTGGGTCCTCCACAAACACACAGAGGGTTATTTCTTCCGAAGTGTCAAGCGTTTGCTCACAAATCGATACTGCGTCAACATTAAGACAGTCCCATTGTCATCCCTCGGCGTTCCACGCGATGAAACGGTTATCATCTTGATCGCTTCAACATTCTATTCTCCCGTCCCCTGGAATGAGTATTTTGATTCGAACTCCGAAACCCAGCTTGACCCTGTTACATTCGACCAGATTCACGACCTCGCTTTCTGCAATCTTAGGACAACAGATCCTCCCGCCGCCGAGTCCCTCGTCTGCAGATCCCCCACGACCAACACAAACGTCTATAATCACCAAACCGGCCTCGCGGTGCCCAGTTCCCATGTCTTGGATTTAGGGCCTCTAGTCACAATGAGCAGTGCAACGCTCATTCGGCACCCAGGTCCGTTTACTACATATCTCCTACCAATCCGTTCCAATTCAACAAATAAACTAAACTAGATGAATATTGACTTTAAAAATAAATAAATAGAGCGGTACGACCGTCTCACCGTCCGCGAACTCGCCCGCATCCAGGGATTCAGCGATGACTTCCTCTTCCTGGGTCCTACCCAGCAGCAGTACGAAGATGTCACCCAGGCTTTCCCACCGTCTGTTGTGAAGAAGATCGGGCTGATTATATGGGACTTGATTCGGCGGTTTCGGTCTGATGATGTTTTTTTCGAGGAAGATGGTGTTGATCTTGTGAGAGACGATGTTGGTCGCAAAGATGAAGTTAGTAGAAATGATGTTGGTAGTGAAGTGGGTATTACTACCCGAGGTCGGAAACGGAGAAGGATGGGTAAGTAGGCTTTTAATTGAGTTGATTTGGCATTTTGGGTGTGATTTGAGGTTCTCCGGATCTATCATTATTATTAGCTTCATAAGCACAGTATGAAGCTATGTTTGAGATATTCAAGGCCAGGTTATGTCTGTTGCTTCGCCATCTCCAGAGCATAATACCAATTGAACATTTCTTAAGCAGCAGAAATACAAGTCTGGTGTGTGTATTGGATAACAATATCTGTAAAGATGGAGAGAGAGAGAGAGAGAGAGATAGGTAGACAAAAGATCGTGATATCGTAATCGTGGAATCCAACGACAGAAAAAAATAATAACCAATTCCAACGGCAAACGCCCTCTACCATGCCATTCAAGTCCAGTCAAAATACCCAGCACGTCTGGACGAATCAACCCAGCTCTTTTATGCACCAGCGCCAGCACAGCAAAGCAAAGCAAAGTGCATCCGATTTTGTCTGCTGTTTGTTTCTTTCGAGAGATCTTCCCTGATCTAAACCAATCCCAGTTCGGTGGTAGATCCAAGAGACCAAGAAAGACTGATGGCAAGACCATAAAAGACGAATGAAACACAAAGGATAGACTTAGGAAACAAAAACGAAATATAGTATATAAAAATAAATCCAAAAGCAGGTCTAATTCTTCGGGGGAGGCGGAGAAATCCACTCTCCCTCATCTAACCAAACACCAGCATCGCTGTAGATGCCTGCCTCGGCGCCCTTCAAGAAGGCGAACCGGAAAAAGAGGTCTTCTGGTTTGTTGTCGTCCTCTGTTGTATCATACTCTGCTTCTATGGATGACAGGTCTATCATGTCGGGCTCGTCGTCACTTTCGATCGTGGGACCATGTCGGAGCTCAAGACCGTTGTGGCCGTGACGATGCCAGGTGAATTCGCCGTACTGGTCTTCGTCCAGGTATCCGCGCCAGCGCTCCACGTCGTTTACTAGGACGGAGACGCCATCCACGCCGAGGTCGGCCATACGCTGTCGCTCCCACAGGGAGAAGGTGATGTTGCCGTTGCCGTGGTAGGCTTCGCCAGAATTGCGGTCGGGGAGGGAGATTTCCACGGAACCATTTGAGATGTTGGGGTATGTGCCTCCCCACCAACCGCGAGAGCCACCAGGGCCTGGAGCCTGCTCGCCCAGAGCGGCAGGGGTTTCGATGATCGAGGCAAATCCCCACCGCGCGACACCGTTGATGAAGAGGCCGAGAAGCAGCCCTTGGTAGATCAACGATGGGCGTGTCGGGAGGGCAGTTCCGGGCATGAGAAGGATAGCGAGGATATAGTGGTGAATGCGCAGGCGCAGACCAGGCAATGGGAGAAGTATCAGAAGAATCAAGCCCATTGTGCAGTAGATCTTCAAATAGTGCGGCATTAGCCCACCCTGGCGAATCTTCCACGCTTGACTGAGGATGATACAAATCACCGTTGGAATCACTAGTGCCAGGGCCAGCTTCGCTCCTGGCTGTTTCTGGATGTCATAGGGCGTGAGGCGTTCAAGAGGAATCAGCCTAGCGAAAGTGTAGTTGTTCAAAGCACCAATGAATACAGGAGGCAAGTAGAGAAACGTCTTCGTGAACTGATATACAGGTTCGGAGAGCGGGGTTAGCAAAGGTCTGGCGCAGTATTTGAATAGAACGTAAGCCACAAACGACGCCGGCAACAGTCGTGAAAGGAGGCTGGAGACGAGATCGGCGAACTGGGGATATGCCGGCGGGTCAGACACCAATCCCACCTGGCAGAACACCATGGCGAATGTGCTGAAGAACAAAACGGGCGGTGAGGTGCAGAAAAGCCAGAGGGCAACCAGCGACGCAATGGTGATGCCTAGTAAAGGCCACCGCGGGTCCTTGGGACATGTCTCCTGTGACGACGATAGAGACACAAAACTGAATGATTTAGGGAACGTTGAAGGAAATCCGACCGACTGGATGTCGTTACGCTTCGAAGCAGGGAAAGAATGCGCGGCACCCTCGAGCTGCACCACACCGCAACCGCCCACAGTATTGGTGATGATGCCAGCATGGATAGCAGCCTGGCAGACGAAGCTGTCGGCTCGGTAGATGGCGGTATCGTCGATTTCGGGTTGCGGGCCTCCAACTACAAGACCACGGTAACTATAGGTATGGTTGCCGACGGTATGGGGTTCCGACAGCTTGGCGTCACGGCAGTTCGCGGGACAGCGGAAAGGAATTGTCGATGCCGAAAATGGGCGACAATCGTTTCCATTCAAGCCGCATTCATTGCCGTAGTCCCTGCAATGTGAATCTGGGTCAGAGAATATGAAGACAAAGAGAAGCGGGCTAGGCCCGATTACAAGGGTGGGGGCACCTACCAAAGACTTGTCGAACAAGAGAGGGTCTGGGGACGCCCATATCCTTCTATATAACCCGCTGAGCGGGCGTGCAAGAGGAGAATCGTCCAGGGTAAGAACCAGACGAAATAAAGAAGGAAAAGCAAGGCAATCTTTTGCTTCCGCTTGGGAAAGAACCGATCCAGGTACCGGACCGGGAGTTCTTGGAAACGAGGAAACAGAGGCTTCAACAGGAGGTCATGGGGCGGGTTGGGACCCTTCACCCAATTCGCAGTGGCCCAGGCGACCTTTCGAAGCGGCAGAGGCACCCAGTTCCAGCGAAAGGACTTGGAAGATTCCCGTAACCAGACGGGGAGGTAGGCGACGCCGGTCTCCTCATCCTGAGGCTGCAGGATATCGGGAGCATCGGGATGATCATCGTCGTCTAGCAACGGGCGGACATAAACGCGGGAGCCATCCTCGGGACCTTCACCAAACATGCTGGGAAACTATCGGGGGATAATTTGGGGTGGAATCGGACCAGCGACGGAAGAGAAGGAGTCAATCAGGAAGAGACAGATTCGACCAAACAGGCAACGGGCGAGAGTGGGGGACGAACGGTGGGCAAGGAAGAACAAGGCTAGAGTTCTAGACCGCAGGTCGGAGTAATGAATCAATCAATGAAAGGGCGAATTGGGGGCGGTCCTTCACAGCCAGTGGAAGGACATGTCCTAGAGGTAGGAATAACGATTGGATCCGACACACATAGGACCAGACGATAAGAATAACGGAGAGAGGGTGAGATGAAGAGGAAGAAGAGGAAGAAGAGGAAGAAAGGAAGACAAGCACGAAGCGCCGAAGAAGCCGACGATCGCCAGGTCAGGTGGCGGTGCCAAGACGTGGCGGCGGCGGTGTTGCTTAGCTCAGCCGTCAAGTCGGTCACGTGTTGTCCCTGACATGTGGTTTATTATCCTCTTCCCGTTGACAATTGACCACCATCTGCCTCACTAGAGCACGCAGAGCTCCATGCGATCGATAGGCCATACCGAATCCCCCTGTCGATAGCCAGGCTCGCTCTTGGATTTGTCGGAGAAGACACCACATCCGCCATCGTCGACCCAAATCCCGTCTTGCGCCTGGCGCAACCAGTCAGGATGGCCACCAAGAATCCAAGTGGAGCGCCAACCGGCGATGTTGTGCTTATCAAGCAACAGTGGTTGCAGGCTGATAGCGCTGTTCTTTTATATGGCATACTCGCTCCGGGTCGCGTAGGAATCGAAATGCTTTGGATCGTTGCCAACTTGCCCAACTTGCCGTAAAGCCCGGTCCATTCCATCTCCATCCATCATTCTCTTAAATCGTCGACTGGCGAAGCTCAATAACTGCATCAGTACCAATCCAAGTAACCGCCCATAGACAAATCCATGTGGTCCGCAATGGCTCCTCCACTGGATCTATCCCATCACTTTTCCTACTCTACCAAACGGCGCGACGCCAGCACAATCAAGGAGCTATACAAATATTTCCTAATTCCAGGCATTGCAAACTTAGCCGGTGGTAAGTTCCCATTGCCCTTCGTTTGTTGATTAAATGGGATACGAGGATAGGCCTTTGTTTACCAATTGTCACGCACACCCGGCCGGCCACCCTCACTGGTCCCTTTCCCATTAACCATCTTCAGGCCTTCCCAATGCTTCTTATTTCCCCTACGATACCCTCGAAGCATCTGTCGCTCGTCCACAGCGCTTCCCCACCTCGACAGAGAAAGTCTCGGATGATGCGCGCTCATCCGAGCGGATGACCGTCCCCAGGGAGAGCCCAACCGCCAATCTACAAAAAAAGATCGATATCACCACGGCCCTGCAGTACGGAACCATAGAGGGAATCCCTCCCCTGGCCGAGTTTATTCGGCAATTTACCCGCGAGCATCTGCATCCCAACGTGCCCTACGCCAAAGGACCCGATACCTTGCTGACCTGCGGATCGACCGATGGCTTCTCCAAGGCCATCGAGGCCTTCACCAATATCTGGGATCCGGACCGGGACTGGATTCGGGATCGAGAGGGTATTCTCTGCGAGGAATTCGTGTACATGAATGCCGTGGCTACCGTCAAGCCTCGTGCTTTGAATGTGGCGCCGGTCGCGATTGACGCGCAGGGTATGCTCGCACACGGTAAGGGGGGATTGGCGGACGTGCTCAGAAACTGGGATCATCGGAAAGGTCGCCGGCCGCATCTGCTATATACCATCACGTAAGTGGCGCTGGAATGACATAGGGGACGTTTGGGACGCGGTTTCTGGCCGTTGTGGATGATGCCCACATGGTAGGCAACAGCTAACGGTTCTGCATCTTCTTGGCAAAAGGATCGGCCAGAATCCCACGGGTGGCATTTTGTCCGTCGAGCGAAGACGAGAAATCTACGCGCTCTGTCAACAGTACGATATTATAATCATCGAGGATGACCCGTACTGGAATCTGCAATATCCCTCCGCGAAGAGTCTCGCTGCGGAGTACCGGGGGCTGCCGGTCGACGCCACGTCGCCGACGCGCAATTACAATGCTCACGGCCGATCGTCCGGATACAAGTTCCTGGATTCCCTCGTTCCATCGTTTCTGTCTCTTGACACAGACGGACGCGTCGTTCGCCTCGATACTTTCTCCAAAACCATCGCGCCCGGCTGTCGCCTAGGATGGATTACCGCGCAGCCGGCGATCGTCGAACGGATCGCTCGCATCTCGGAGACATCGACGCAGCAGCCTTCCGGGTTTGTCCAGGCCATGGTGGCCGAGCTAATTGTGGGACAGCAGACCGACGAACCTGCCGCCGCGGCAAAGAAACGGGGCGATCAAGGCTGGAGAATGGACGGCTGGGTGCGGTGGCTGGAGGGACTTCGAGGAGGCTACGAAAAGCGCATGCAGGACATGTGCAGCACACTCGAAGAAGGAAAGCACATCATCGATGCAGGCGACGACGCAGACTCCGCGGACGACAGTACATGGGAGGTGGTAGACAAGGTGCAGATGTACGATTTTGTCTGGCCAGAGGGCGGAATGTTCGTGTGGATCAAAGCGTCTTTCGACACTCATCCCTTACATGGGAAATACTCGGTCGAGAAGCTGTCCCGAGCATTCTGGCTGTTCCTGACGCAAGCCCCACACCTGTCACTGTTGGCCCCTGGCAACATGTTCGCTCCCTCCCAGCAAATCGCCGAACGAGCCTATCCTTACTTCAGACTGTGTTTCGCGGCAGTTCCCGGCGAGGAGGTTAAGGGCATCACCGAAAGACTGGTTGGTGGTTTCCGTGCGTTCTGGCAGAGGAAGGATCTGGATGGCATCGACGAAGAGGGCGATGTATCAGAGACGCTGCAGTCCCTGGGAGTGGAGAAGCTCGGGAATATGCTAGGTCTGGGGTGCTAATTTGAATCCCTTTGACTTAGGCGGCCATTGTATTTCGTGATATCGATTTACTCCGTATATATTCGACGCGTTTGGGCCAGCATATCCATGATACATAACGAGTAATGACCATTTTGTAGATTGAATATAATATTAGTGGCCATGTATGCCTTGGTTAATCTATCTTCCCCCAGGGCTGGCCGATATGAGACTGATAGATTCGTTCGAGGCCGTCTCGACATAGACTCCGTGAGCAAGGCTTTTTGCCCTGATGAAGTTCACATGGTGTAATTACCAAAGTCGAAGCAGCTATACACCTTAAGCGTTCTTGCTCTGAGGTGGTGAGCAACAACTTTCTTCATCCAGCCACGTTTGGCAAGGAGGTGAGCGAAGAAACGGCTTTGTTCAGCATGATATCCGAGCTGATGGAGAATATTGAACTCCTCATCTTTGACATCGGTGTAGGTGACCTCCTTTCGAAGAAGGCACCTTTTTTTGGGCATGTTAACTGAAGCGTTGAGTTGGATGTGATTAGGGGCGGTTGTTTACTCTCCGGATTGGGTCACGTGCGGAATATTGAATCACGTGCCCAAAGATCTCGAACTGAATCGATGACCGATTCTGGCAGACCAAGATGCCCCTTGTGGTTATAGGGGTGTTAACGGTGTTTGAAAGGGTCCACTGTTGAAATTTCTTTGTGTAGTTCACCATCGCCTTCTGATACAAAGTACTCCGTAGGCAGATATGGTATTTGTATGCAGGCATGAGGAATTATATATCTATACAACTTGAGCTAAGTATTACCAGTCTTCAAAATTTTAACGGCATAAAAGGGATTACATATTAAGTTTATAGAGATCAATTCAAGACACAATGCTCATCGGAATAGAAATATATAAACAAATACTCTCAATATAGGTGCAAGACTGTTTCGCTGATCGGCAGACCTACTTCGGAACTACTCAATAATGCCAAGAGATTGTCTTGACTTTTCCTTCGCTTTTAATATCCCACCAACTTGCAAGAACCCCCGCGGTCGCGGACTGCGCAACCGCCTCCCCAAATGCACCACCATGTCCTCCCACCTCGAATCCCTCCAGAACGCCGACCTGGCCGAAGAAATTGAAGCCATCAATGCCATCTACGAACCCGACACCGTGGTCGTCACCAGCACGGGGGCAAGCAAAAATGCCGCTCCCGTACCCTCAACCCTGGACCTAGGCAGCTCCGGCTCCCCGAACGCAAGCGCCCTATCTACAACCGCGAAGCTACAAATCCCCAATCATCCGCATCTGTCGTTTCTACTGGCATTTGACCCCTCGTATCCCGAGACCCCGCCCCGCATCCTGGGCACGGCGTCGACGGCGTCGCGCGGCGAGGGGAAACTGGCCGTCGACGTGTTGCAGAATATTGTCGGGCGGAGTTACCAGCCCGGCGTTGTTTGTCTGTTCGATGTTATAAATGAGGCGGTGGATGCTTTTCAGGAGTTGAATATCGGGGGAAGCATCAGCAACAGCGGCAACAATAATGATAGGAACAACGGGGGAACAGACGCCGACGAGTCGACAACAACAACAACAACAACAACACAAGCAGCAGCAGACCTGAAACCAGAAGAGATCGCTACCCTCTCACTACGCGACAGTTTCGGAATAGACAGTCCCCCGGCATGGATCCTGTCGGACGTGGTCAACGAGAAGAAATCGGTGTTTGTCGGTCGAGCAGCCCGCGTATCCAGTCTTGAGCAGGCTCAAGCATACCTGGACTACTTGCTCGCGACTGAGAAGAAAGTGGCCGCTGCGACGCACAATATCAGTGCGTGGCGCATCCGGCAGCAGAAGCCCGTCGTACCCGGCGCTGGCGGCAATAATGCCAGCGGGAAGGCCGAGCCCACGGAGATGATCGTGCAGGATTGTGACGACGACGGCGAGACGGCGGCCGGGGGCCGGCTGCTTCACCTGATGCAGTTGATGGATGTGTGGGATGTCGTGGTGGTTGTTACGCGATGGTACGGTGGAATCCAGCTGGGGCCGGACCGATTCCGTATCATCAATGCCGTCGGCCGAGATGCGTTGATCAAAGGGGGGTTTGTCAAGGAGTCTGGCGGTGGCGAGAAGGGGAAGAAGAAAGGGAAGAAATGATCTGAGAGAGAAAGAAATTTTTTACTATTGTTTCTCTGCTGCTCAGGTCATCATGGAAATGAACGAACAGAACCAAATCCCGAAGATTCCCTCCTCTCTCTCTTCCGCCCCTCTGGCCCTCCGGGCTATGCAAAGATCGATCCTCCTCGGAAAGCCCGGTTCAATGAGCCTTGAGTGAATAATAACTTCAATTTGGCAAGGCTACCTACTATGCCGGTATGCAGACTTGGACCCAGCACTCGGGAGACTTGGCAGAATGCTACACTGCGAGTGAGAATGGCCGGCCCCCAACAAAACGCCGGATTACCTCGTCTTTTCTCGCGGAACAACAATAATAACAAAAGGGGGTGATGAAAACGGGGGCCGTGGATAGGGTCCATCGAAGAAGGAAATTTGAATACGGATAGCTAGGCAGACAATGGAAAGCTTCGGAGATGGGTGGGTGTTTGTTGCACGATAGAAACTGACATGGTCAGAGAACCGGATCTAGAGTCCCAACGCCCAGCCCGTAGAATTAAAAACATGACATAACGAGACAAATTGCCGATCCACCGGGTTTGATGAGCCCGTCGCACGGTCAGTATCTGATCTCTACGCAGTTTGACGATTGTGTGTTGCCTTGGTTCGGCAAATTAAACTAACAGCATAAACTTCTGCCGTCTCCACTAACTATGGCCCTCCTAATCCTAGTTAATAGCAATACGAAGCACTTGCTACCATACAGTACTCCATATGCCCCTCTAATAAAGCTGCTTTGGAATCATTTAGAAGCCCTGTTGAAATTAGCCCCGTCTCGAGCTGTGCAGGGTTTTCGTGCACTGCCTCATGAACGCAAATAATAAGCACGTATGCAAGAAAGTAAAGGCTGGAAAGGCACGGGACAAGAAAATCAAAAAGGGGTCAAACGAAAATGATTTTCAGGTACCAGGTTGGCGCATCAGGCGTACTCTGTACAGAGTACCCCGGAGATGAAGATGGGAAGCTAGAGAAGGCAGTAAGCCAAGTCCAACAATCGATCGGGCTACCACGGTAGGAGCTGCAGGATGGAGCCCCTGGTTCAACGGAGGATGTTGGAGCAGAGCTAGTGCAAGGTTACTACTCCGTAGGTCAGGTAATTAATTAGGTGGTAGTTAGTCGATAGTTGATAGTAGGTAAGTCTAAGGTAGTATCCGTACTGGCCGAAGAATAGGGGTCTGCAGGTTGTGTACAGAGTTGGACAGTTTGCTTTGTTGGTTTCATGTAGCCCGGAATGTCTTGAAAGTGAAGGGTATCTGGACTTTTTACACATCTTCATCGTGGATCAGAGACACGATCACCTGCCGGGAAGCCGAGACAAACCCAGACGAGACGGTCCAACCCTGCGTTTCAGATCGTTCGCCTAGACTCTGAACTCTGAAGGCAAGTGTCAAAGTGTCAAAGTGTCGGCTAGGCTCCATTGGGCACTAGTACGGTAGGTAGCATTGCTTTGTAGCATCTACTTCGTAGCCCTATCCATTGTGGTGCTATGTACTATGTAGACTGTTAATTTCCAGTGCATCAACGGACTACTCCGTAGTACGCCGTACGGAGTACTGCACTATGTCCTTAGTCTTCGGCCTAAGCCCTCGGTCTACGCCAGATCGTATGAACTAGATCACCTGGATTTACACGGTCCGTTCGATTCGTTCGGTACCGACAGTGCCAACAAGAAGGTAAGCTGACTGTTTCCGCCCGTGCATGAATGCTATCTGTTGTGGGAGGCTGTGTGAAGGAGCTCGTACGTTTTTCTCCCCGGTCTTAGGTCTAGATTCCATATAGCAAGAACAAACTACATGTCGGAGAAAAAGACAGATACGGACAGTAAGGACGGAAAGAGGGAAGAAGCTTGGTCACAGTCGCAGTCCGAGGCGCTACTCTATACTCCGTACTCGTTGCGTGATCGATGTGATATCCATAATTCCCCCCCCCGCTCTTGTCTATCAATTGCCTGATGCAGGATATGTAGGACAACCACTCGGAGCTTGTCTGTCTGTCTGTCTGTGCCTGACGCTCCCGTAAGTTAGCCGCCGGGCTCTTTACCTCGGGCGGGGAGAGACGCTGATCCTGGGCCTGGCCCCGGGGCATTCTCATTCCATGGCAGGTCCATGACGGCCCATGTGGCATGTGGTACTACTCTGTTGGACGACTCCCTCACGCCGAGCGGCTAGAAGGCCAACCCGTTTGGTTCGTGGCTCCGGAGATAAACGCCCACGTTGACAGGGATGTTACTCGGGTGGACTGTCCCGTTGCGCTGGCATATGCCAGCTCGCTCGCAGGCTGGGCAGTCTGGGCAGGGATTAGTTACGTTATACAGCATGGGTGTATCCGTACAGATCGATTGTTAGTAGTAAGTTAGTAGTAACCCAGAGTCCTACTCCGTACGTTCTCCGGGAGGTACAGTGTACCGAACTTTGTCGACAAGGTTCCACGGATCTGGTCCGATGTTTCAATATTCCGCCACGGAAATAGTACCCAATGTAGATGGAGCGCAGATCATAGAAAATGCCTCCCATTCCCAGTCGCCGCGAGCAGGTCCCTCGGTGCAGTCAATCATCAAAGTTCGGGGGAAAACCGGGCAGAAGAGAGACATGCACAGGAAGCATCACAATCGCAGCGCCTCATTGGCCCCTGGCTTGTGGCACTCGGCAAATCAGTGCAACGCGGGGCAAAAGAAGATATCTATCTGAAACACAAACCCATACGGAGATCTCAAAGCCCCTCTCGACCCTGGCCTGGAGTCCGTTCCTTCGTCCTTCGAACGTTCTAACTTCTAAGCGATATAACCGGTGGATATCGCAGGGTACATGCAGCCAGTCTACTGGGGACGCCCTGACAGAGATAATGTCACAGAGATTAACGATCCAAACTTTTGCGCCGCGAAGCTTGGAGGGGTTGACTCCACAGGGCCAGCAGATGATGGAATGACCCGAACTTTTCGGTCGGATGGGTCAAATGCGGAGATCGAAACCATGGTTAGGCGGTAATTTTGTGATTGTTCAATTTTTGACATCTATGTAGAGTCCCGAGGACGAGATCGCCCTCCTGGAGAATCCTGGCGTTGGCCACATCGTCGTCATGAAATGCCATAGGCCGAAGAGCCCTTGCTTCCCAACCTCATCGGACAGACCCTCGAAGATAGATGGTGGCTATTATTATCCGCTGGGGTTGTTTGGGGCGAGGGGTATTTTAAGAGGTCTCAAGGCATTTTAGCCCTGCAAACGCAAGATGTCTTGCAATCGGCGACGTACCCTGCAGAGACTAGGAAGAAAAAACCGCCCAGTCAGAGCGATCGTTCGCCACACCGGCCCAACAAGGAAAAAGCGCTAAAGCGGTGGCCATTTCAGCCCGGAGAATTTTGCAGCCAACACTGCCCAGGGCCAGCGAATCCATAGTCCGTAATTGAGTAATCGTGCATAGACGGGATCCATCCCCAACTCTATACGAGTCAATCAGTCAACGCCCACAGCAAAACTCTTTTCCGATTACCTGATGGCAACTGCCGGCTCAGGCGTCGCAGGCGCCCGTAATCTCGTCAGGAAATTGGATTCATCAAAGTCGACGGTAGGCTCGGGAGCCTTCCTGGTAGTCGGAGGCATGTTCAGTAGTGTCGGGGAAGCGAGATTACATGGTTTCATCGACCGATGGCCGTCCGTGTGTCAGTTTCTGCCTTCGCATTTCATTATTATTATTGTACTCCGTACGGGCGGAGGTGCAAAGCCAGAGCCTTCTGAGATCCGGGTTTATGGAAATTCGCCCCACGCGCCGAGCGGTCAGCTCCGGTGAAGACGCCTGGATGATTATTACTCGATGCGGATTTTTCCCCGTTTGTTTCTTTCAGTGTTCAGACTTGCCGGCATCTAAGCTTTGGGGGTCATGTCGCAAGAGGATGACGCTGCAGAAGGATCTTATCCCGGGTTGGGCGGTATTGTTCGTCCAGTCAGAGCCCGCCGTGCAGACTTTGGCCCTGACACCTGTGACCTGGACGCCCGGCGGATGATAGAACGATCCATTATTATTCTTTTTTGCTGAGAAGTGGGACAGAGGCAGGTTTACCTAGTACTCTGTAGTGCCGACACTAGCTGGCCACCAGTGCTAGACGAGTCTCCATTCTTGCGGTCAATCATACGCAGAAGCCGGCAGGTCGTTCTGGCCACCGCCAGACAGCGCACAGGAAATGAAATGATCAGTCCATTTACCGAAGGAAGTAAACTGTTAGGTAAAGCCGAGCAGGTGTTTAATTGAGGGAGGAAACGGGACCGACAAAGCGGCAAGACGATGTAACTCTGGATCTCCGCGCCGGCAGCTGGTAGTTAGTTACCTTAGGGACTGTATCATGACTCAGCAGGATCGTATCGAGAGAACCAGAAATACCAAAAATACGGCGTGCCTTGCAGGGTCGCCCGCTGATTGGCTGCAGATCCGCCGAGCGGGGAGCCCAGCGCCAACCGCCGGCGGCAACCAATGGAAGCAGACGCTAGTGTGACGCAGGTGGATGGCTGGGTGCCTTGCTTCTGTACAGTACCTCCTCTGTACCGAGTATACCGTCGTAAGGTAGACCTGGTTCGAACAAAGTACGGAGGACTCCAGCGGGTACTCAGCAGAGTATCTACAGAGTATGTTGGTCAGATGGCTGTGCAGACACAATACAACATGGAATCAATCCCTGTGGCGGCCCCCTGCTCAGGTACCCGCCCAGGCACGGTTTTCTCCGTACTATGTACTCGACTCAGAGTACAGAGTACCGAGTACAGAGTAAGACTACCTGCCGGCCGATCTTCACTGGTTGCCGCCTTCAGCCACTCAAGCGATATCGTTCGCCAGTCACCGTTGGACCTGGCTCCGTAAACTCTCTTCGTCGTCACTCGCTGCAATCCGATCCAATTCTTGAGTCTCCACCGCGATGGGGCTGTTTCATCTTCGCTCGATTGCGGCCAATTGAGCCCCCATCCATCCGTCAGCTTGCTTGCTCGCCCACTTTCCAGGGTCCCCGTAATACCTGACGATTGACTGATTCACTCTTTTTAATTAATGGTTCCATTTTTTTTGAGTTTCCACCCCCACCTCCTAGTCCTACCCTCCTTTAGTCCCTTCTCCCCTTCATCGACAATCGACATGCAATCTGATATCTGCATCCCAACTATATAATACCCCTCGCCGTCGGCTGGTCTGCTGGCTTTTTTCTTCTCTCCATCCCAACAACGCAGCGCGCTTCAATCCTTTACTCTCGCACCGGTTTCGACTGTCGAACAGGCCAGGTTCCTGTTTCGTTCTTCATTCCTTTATTTGTGAATACTGTTTTTTTTGTGGTTTCGCCTGTGGCAGACTACGTCATTCCTTCTCTGAGACTCTCCGCCATTTGTCAGTTGCAGCAATAGAATCAGGGCTTGTTCCTTATTCTGCTTCACAAAAGGTATTGTTGCCTACTTTCTTTGTCCGTCGTCAGTGAATGTCTGGTTCCTCCGGCGGGCTCATTGTTTCCTTCCCTTTCACGAGGCTCGATTGTCGGCATCTCGCACTCTATTCCCATTGTGGACTGCCAGGCACCACAGGTATACAGAGTGTATATAAATATGCTCAAGATGCTTGGCTTCGTTCTCTCCCTTCTTCACTATCAACTCGATATACAGATCTCCTCTTTATACCAACATCCCTGAAACGAACTTTCCCGCTGACTTCGTGAAAACAAAAGGCTTTCTATACTCTCAGCTTTCCAACGTCTTCCTCAAAGTTCTGAGTTCGTCCGGTACGATCAGAATTTCGCAAAACCCACGACTGCATTCTCTCGAATCAAGAACCGTTTCAGTTTAACAGTCAACCTTCGACAAAATGTTCACCAAGACCGGTTTCGTTACCGCCCTTCTGGGTGCCTCTGCCGTCCAGGCTCACATGCTCATGAGCTCGCCCACTCCCTACGGCAAGGACTCTCTCAACAACTCCCCCCTGGAGGCCGACGGCAGCGACTTCCCCTGCAAGCAGCGTCCCGGTGTCTACGACGCCCCTGCTGAGGAGAACATTCTCAACATCGGCGAGGACAACCCTCTTACCTTCCAGGGCAGTGCCGTCCACGGTGGTGGCTCTTGCCAGGTCAGTCTGACCAAGGACCTCGAGCCCACCAAGGACTCCAAGTGGATGGTCATCAAGTCGATTGAGGGTGGATGTCCTGCCAACGTCGACGGCAACCTTCCCGAGAACCCCGATGGCTCCGGTGCCACCGAATTCAAGTACTCTGTGCCCGAGGGCATCGAGCCCGGCAAGTACACCCTCGCCTGGACCTGGTTCAACCGTATCG